>OV050030.1:291822201-292422201 GCA_920105625.2 Clusia tigrina | reverse complement strand
TTACTGGAGCGTCAGAAAACATTGAAATTTTGTGACAATAAAGAACTCGTGCCTCTTATCAATTTAAGCTATCGCACATAGCTATGCTACCCCTGAGTCCCAAATCAAACACTGATAAAACTTCAAATGGCCCTAACTTCTATACGGTGCGTCCTACACCTATCAAACATTGCAACATTCAAATGCTTGTAACTTTTTACTGGAGCGTCATAAAACCTTGAAATTTTGTGACAATAAATTACTCGTACCTCTTATCAATTTAAGCTATCGTTCATAGCTATGCTACCCTTGAGTCCCAAATCAAACACTGATAAAACTTCAAATGGCCCTAACTTCTACACGCTGCATCCTGCATCTATCAAAGTTTGCCAGAATCGAATGTTTGTAACTTTTTACTGGAGCGTCATAAAACCTTGAAATTTTGTGACAATAAAGAACTCGTGCCTCTTATCAATTTAAGCTATCGTTCATAGGTATGCTACCCTTGAGTCCCAAATCAAACACTGATAAAACTTCAAATGGCCCTAACTTCTACACGCTGCATCCTGCATCTATCAAAGTTTGCCAGAATCGAATGCTTGTAACTTTTTACTGGAGCGTCATAAAACTTGAAATTTATTGACAATAAAGTAGTCGAGCCTATTATCAATTTAAGTTATCGGTCACAGCTATGCTACCCTTCAGTCCAAATCAAACACTGATAAAACTTCAAATTGTCCTAACTTCTATACGGTCCATCCTACACCTATCAATGTTTGCAACAATCAAATGCTGGAAACTTTTTACTGGTGCGTCATAAAACCTTGAAATTTTGTGACAATATAGTGCTCGAGCCTCTTATCAATTTAAGCTATCGCTCATAGCTATGCTACCCCTGAGTCCCAAATCAAACACTGATAAAACTTCAAATGGCCCTAACTTGTATACGGTGCGTCCTACACCTATCAAACTTTGCAACATTCAAATGCTTGTAAGTTTTTACTGGAGCGTTATAAAACCTTGAAATTTTGTGACAATAAATTACTCGTACCTCTTATCAATTTAAGCTATCGCTCATAGCTATGCTACCCTTGAGTCCCAAATCAAACACTGATCAAACTTCAAATGGCCCTAACTTCTATACGGTGCGTCCTACACCTATCAAACTTTGCAACATTCAAATGCTTGTAACTTTTTACTGGAGCGTCATAAAACCTTGAAATTTTGTGACAATAAATTACTCGTACCTCTTATCAATTTAAGCTATCGCTCATAGCTATGCTACCCTTGAGTCCCAAATCAAACACTGATCAAACTTCAAATGGTCCTAACTTCTACACGCTGCATCCTGCATCTTTCAAACTTTGCCAGAATCGAGTGCTTGTAACTTTTTACTGGAGCGTCAGAAAACCTTGAAATTTTGTGACAAAAAATTACTCGTACCTCTTATCAATTTAAGCTATCGTTCATAGCTATGCTACCCTTGAGTCCCAAATCAAACACTGATCAAACTTCAAATGGCCCTAACTTCTATACGGTGCGTCCTACACATATCAAACTTTGCAACATTCAAATGCTTGTAACTTTTTACTGGAGCCTCATAAAACCTTGAAATTTTAGACAATAAATTACTCGTACCTCTTATCAATTTAAGCCATCGTTCATAGCTATGCTACCCTTGAGTCCCAAATCAAACACTGATCAAACTTCAAATGACCCTAACTTCTACACGCTGCATCCTGCATCTATCAAAGTTTGCCAGAATCGAATGCTTGTAACTTTTTACTGGAGCGTCATAAAACCTTGAAATTTTGTGACAATAAAGAACTCGTGCCTCTGATCAATTTAAGCTATCGTTCATAGGTATGCTACCCTTGAGTCCCAAATCAAACACTGATAAAACTTCAAATTGCCCTAACTTCTACACGCTGCATCCTGCATCTATCAAAGTTTGCCAGAATCGAATGCTTGTAACTTTTTACTGGAGCGTCAGAAAACCTTGAAATTTTGTGACAATAAAGTAGTCGAGCCTATTATCAATTTAAGTTATCGGTCACAGCTATGCTACCCTTCAGTCCAAATAAAACACTGATAAAACTTCAAATTGTCCTAACTTCTATACGGTCCATCCTACACCTATCAATGTTTGCAACAATCAAATGCTGGAAACTTTTTACTGGAGCGTCATAAAACCTTGAAATTTTGTGACAATATAGTGCTCGAGCCTCTTATCAATTTAAGCTATCGCTCATAGCTATGCTACCCCTGAGTCCCAAATCAAACACTGATAAAACTTCAAATGGCCCTAACTTGTATACGGTGCGTCCTACACCTATCAAACTTTGCAACATTCAAATGCTTGTAAGTTTTTACTGGAGCGTTATAAAACCTTGAAATTTTATGACAATAAATTACTCGTACCTCTTATCAATTTAAGCTATCGCTCATAGCTATGCTACCCTTGAGTCCCAAATCAAACACTGATCAAACTTCAAATGGCCCTAACTTCTATACGGTGCGTCCTACACCTATCAAACTTTGCAACATTCAAATGCTTGTAACTTTTTACTGGAGCGTCATAAAACCTTGAAATTTTGTGACAATAAATTACTCGTACCTCTTATCAATTTAAGCTATCGTTCATAGCTATGCTACCCTTGAGTCCCAAATCAAACACTGATCAAACTTCAAATGGTCCTAACTTCTACACGCTGCATCCTGCATCTTTCAAACTTTGCCAGAATCGAGTGCTTGTAACTTTTTACTGGAGCGTCAGAAAACCTTGAAATTTTGTGACAAAAAATTACTCGTACCTCTTATCAATTTAAGCTATCGTTCATAGCTATGCTACCCTTGAGTCCCAAATCAAACACTGATCAAACTTCAAATGGCCCTAACTTCTATACGGTGCGTCCTACACATATCAAACTTTGCAACATTCAAATGCTTGTAACTTTTTACTATAGCGTCATAAAACCTTGAAATTTTAGACAATAAATTACTCGTACCTCTTATCAATTTAAGCTATCGTTCATAGCTATGCTACCCTTGAGTCCCAAATCAAACACTGATCAAACTTCAAATGACCCTAACTTCTACACGCTGCATCCTGCATCTATCAAAGTTTGCCAGAATCGAATGCTTGTAACTTTTTACTGGAGCGTCATAAAACCTTGAAATTTTTTTACAATAAAGAACTCGTGCCTCTGATCAATTTAAGCTATCGTTCATAGGTATGCTACCCTTGAGTCCCAAATCAAACACTGATAAAACTTCAAATGGCCCTAACTTCTACACGCTGCATCCTGCATCTATCAAAGTTTGCCAGAATCGAATGCTTGTAACTTTTTACTGGAGCGTCAGAAAACATTGAAATTTTGTGACAATAAAGAACTCGTGCCTCTTATCAATTTAAGCTATCGCACATAGCTATGCTACCCCTGAGTCCCAAATCAAACACTGATAAAACTTCAAATGGCCCTAACTTCTATACGGTGCGTCCTACACCTATCAAACATTGCAACATTCAAATGCTTGTAACTTTTTACTGGAGCGTCATAAAACCTTGAAATTTTGTGACAATAAATTACTCGTACCTCTTATCAATTTAAGCTATCGTTCATAGCTATGCTACCCTTGAGTCCCAAATCAAACACTGATAAAACTTCAAATGGCCCTAACTTCTACACGCTGCATCCTGCATCTATCAAAGTTTGCCAGAATCGAATGTTTGTAACTTTTTACTGGAGCGTCATAAAACCTTGAAATTTTGTGACAATAAAGAACTCGTGCCTCTTATCAATTTAAGCTATCGTTCATAGCTATGCTACCCTTGAGTCCCAAATCAAACACTGATCAAACTTCAAATGGCCCTAACTTCTATACGGTGCGTCCTACACATATCAAACTTTGCAACATTCAAATGCTTGTAACTTTTTACTATAGCGTCATAAAACCTTGAAATTTTAGACAATAAATTACTCGTACCTCTTATCAATTTAAGCTATCGTTCATAGCTATGCTACCCTTGAGTCCCAAATCAAACACTGATCAAACTTCAAATGACCCTAACTTCTACACGCTGCATCCTGCATCTATCAAAGTTTGCCAGAATCGAATGCTTGTAACTTTTTACTGGAGCGTCATAAAACCTTGAAATTTTGTGACAATAAAGAACTCGTGCCTCTGATCAATTTAAGCTATCGTTCATAGGTATGCTACCCTTGAGTCCCAAATCAAACACTGATAAAACTTCAAATGGCCCTAACTTCTACACGCTGCATCCTGCATCTATCAAAGTTTGCCAGAATCGAATGCTTGTAACTTTTTACTGGAGCGTCAGAAAACATTGAAATTTTGTGACAATAAAGAACTCGTGCCTCTTATCAATTTAAGCTATCGCACATAGCTATGCTACCCCTGAGTCCCAAATCAAACACTGATAAAACTTCAAATGGCCCTAACTTCTATACGGTGCGTCCTACACCTATCAAACATTGCAACATTCAAATGCTTGTAACTTTTTACTGGAGCGTCATAAAACCTTGAAATTTTGTGACAATAAATTACTCGTACCTCTTATCAATTTAAGCTATCGTTCATAGCTATGCTACCCTTGAGTCCCAAATCAAACACTGATAAAACTTCAAATGGCCCTAACTTCTACACGCTGCATCCTGCATCTATCAAAGTTTGCCAGAATCGAATGTTTGTAACTTTTTACTGGAGCGTCATAAAACCTTGAAATTTTGTGACAATAAAGAACTCGTGCCTCTTATCAATTTAAGCTATCGTTCATAGGTATGCTACCCTTGAGTCCCAAATCAAACACTGATAAAACTTCAAATGGCCCTAACTTCTACACGCTGCATCCTGCATCTATCAAAGTTTGCCAGAATCGAATGCTTGTAACTTTTTACTGGAGCGTCATAAAACTTGAAATTTATTGACAATAAAGTAGTCGAGCCTATTATCAATTTAAGTTATCGGTCACAGCTATGCTACCCTTCAGTCCAAATCAAACACTGATAAAACTTCAAATTGTCCTAACTTCTATACGGTCCATCCTACACCTATCAATGTTTGCAACAATCAAATGCTGGAAACTTTTTACTGGTGCGTCATAAAACCTTGAAATTTTGTGACAATATAGTGCTCGAGCCTCTTATCAATTTAAGCTATCGCTCATAGCTATGCTACCCCTGAGTCCCAAATCAAACACTGATAAAACTTCAAATGGCCCTAACTTGTATACGGTGCGTCCTACACCTATCAAACTTTGCAACATTCAAATGCTTGTAAGTTTTTACTGGAGCGTTATAAAACCTTGAAATTTTGTGACAATAAATTACTCGTACCTCTTATCAATTTAAGCTATCGCTCATAGCTATGCTACCCTTGAGTCCCAAATCAAACACTGATCAAACTTCAAATGGCCCTAACTTCTATACGGTGCGTCCTACACCTATCAAACTTTGCAACATTCAAATGCTTGTAACTTTTTACTGGAGCGTCATAAAACCTTGAAATTTTGTGACAATAAATTACTCGTACCTCTTATCAATTTAAGCTATCGTTCATAGCTATGCTACCCTTGAGTCCCAAATCAAACACTGATCAAACTTCAAATGGTCCTAACTTCTACACGCTGCATCCTGCATCTTTCAAACTTTGCCAGAATCGAGTGCTTGTAACTTTTTACTGGAGCGTCAGAAAACCTTGAAATTTTGTGACAAAAAATTACTCGTACCTCTTATCAATTTAAGCTATCGTTCATAGCTATGCTACCCTTGAGTCCCAAATCAAACACTGATCAAACTTCAAATGGCCCTAACTTCTATACGGTGCGTCCTACACATATCAAACTTTGCAACATTCAAATGCTTGTAACTTTTTACTGGAGCCTCATAAAACCTTGAAATTTTAGACAATAAATTACTCGTACCTCTTATCAATTTAAGCCATCGTTCATAGCTATGCTACCCTTGAGTCCCAAATCAAACACTGATCAAACTTCAAATGACCCTAACTTCTACACGCTGCATCCTGCATCTATCAAAGTTTGCCAGAATCGAATGCTTGTAACTTTTTACTGGAGCGTCATAAAACCTTGAAATTTTGTGACAATAAAGAACTCGTGCCTCTGATCAATTTAAGCTATCGTTCATAGGTATGCTACCCTTGAGTCCCAAATCAAACACTGATAAAACTTCAAATTGCCCTAACTTCTACACGCTGCATCCTGCATCTATCAAAGTTTGCCAGAATCGAATGCTTGTAACTTTTTACTGGAGCGTCAGAAAACCTTGAAATTTTGTGACAATAAAGTAGTCGAGCCTATTATCAATTTAAGTTATCGGTCACAGCTATGCTACCCTTCAGTCCAAATAAAACACTGATAAAACTTCAAATTGTCCTAACTTCTATACGGTCCATCCTACACCTATCAATGTTTGCAACAATCAAATGCTGGAAACTTTTTACTGGAGCGTCATAAAACCTTGAAATTTTGTGACAATATAGTGCTCGAGCCTCTTATCAATTTAAGCTATCGCTCATAGCTATGCTACCCCTGAGTCCCAAATCAAACACTGATAAAACTTCAAATGGCCCTAACTTGTATACGGTGCGTCCTACACCTATCAAACTTTGCAACATTCAAATGCTTGTAAGTTTTTACTGGAGCGTTATAAAACCTTGAAATTTTATGACAATAAATTACTCGTACCTCTTATCAATTTAAGCTATCGCTCATAGCTATGCTACCCTTGAGTCCCAAATCAAACACTGATCAAACTTCAAATGGCCCTAACTTCTATACGGTGCGTCCTACACCTATCAAACTTTGCAACATTCAAATGCTTGTAACTTTTTACTGGAGCGTCATAAAACCTTGAAATTTTGTGACAATAAATTACTCGTACCTCTTATCAATTTAAGCTATCGTTCATAGCTATGCTACCCTTGAGTCCCAAATCAAACACTGATCAAACTTCAAATGGTCCTAACTTCTACACGCTGCATCCTGCATCTTTCAAACTTTGCCAGAATCGAGTGCTTGTAACTTTTTACTGGAGCGTCAGAAAACCTTGAAATTTTGTGACAAAAAATTACTCGTACCTCTTATCAATTTAAGCTATCGTTCATAGCTATGCTACCCTTGAGTCCCAAATCAAACACTGATCAAACTTCAAATGGCCCTAACTTCTATACGGTGCGTCCTACACATATCAAACTTTGCAACATTCAAATGCTTGTAACTTTTTACTATAGCGTCATAAAACCTTGAAATTTTAGACAATAAATTACTCGTACCTCTTATCAATTTAAGCTATCGTTCATAGCTATGCTACCCTTGAGTCCCAAATCAAACACTGATCAAACTTCAAATGACCCTAACTTCTACACGCTGCATCCTGCATCTATCAAAGTTTGCCAGAATCGAATGCTTGTAACTTTTTACTGGAGCGTCATAAAACCTTGAAATTTTGTGACAATAAAGAACTCGTGCCTCTGATCAATTTAAGCTATCGTTCATAGGTATGCTACCCTTGAGTCCCAAATCAAACACTGATAAAACTTCAAATGGCCCTAACTTCTACACGCTGCATCCTGCATCTATCAAAGTTTGCCAGAATCGAATGCTTGTAACTTTTTACTGGAGCGTCAGAAAACATTGAAATTTTGTGACAATAAAGAACTCGTGCCTCTTATCAATTTAAGCTATCGCACATAGCTATGCTACCCCTGAGTCCCAAATCAAACACTGATAAAACTTCAAATGGCCCTAACTTCTATACGGTGCGTCCTACACCTATCAAACATTGCAACATTCAAATGCTTGTAACTTTTTACTGGAGCGTCATAAAACCTTGAAATTTTGTGACAATAAATTACTCGTACCTCTTATCAATTTAAGCTATCGTTCATAGCTATGCTACCCTTGAGTCCCAAATCAAACACTGATAAAACTTCAAATGGCCCTAACTTCTACACGCTGCATCCTGCATCTATCAAAGTTTGCCAGAATCGAATGCTTGTAACTTTTTACTGGAGCGTCATAAAACTTGAAATTTATTGACAATAAAGTAGTCGAGCCTATTATCAATTTAAGTTATCGGTCACAGCTATGCTACCCTTCAGTCCAAATCAAACACTGATAAAACTTCAAATTGTCCTAACTTCTATACGGTCCATCCTACACCTATCAATGTTTGCAACAATCAAATGCTGGAAACTTTTTACTGGTGCGTCATAAAACCTTGAAATTTTGTGACAATATAGTGCTCGAGCCTCTTATCAATTTAAGCTATCGCTCATAGCTATGCTACCCCTGAGTCCCAAATCAAACACTGATAAAACTTCAAATGGCCCTAACTTGTATACGGTGCGTCCTACACCTATCAAACTTTGCAACATTCAAATGCTTGTAAGTTTTTACTGGAGCGTTATAAAACCTTGAAATTTTGTGACAATAAATTACTCGTACCTCTTATCAATTTAAGCTATCGCTCATAGCTATGCTACCCTTGAGTCCCAAATCAAACACTGATCAAACTTCAAATGGCCCTAACTTCTATACGGTGCGTCCTACACCTATCAAACTTTGCAACATTCAAATGCTTGTAACTTTTTACTGGAGCGTCATAAAACCTTGAAATTTTGTGACAATAAATTACTCGTACCTCTTATCAATTTAAGCTATCGTTCATAGCTATGCTACCCTTGAGTCCCAAATCAAACACTGATCAAACTTCAAATGGTCCTAACTTCTACACGCTGCATCCTGCATCTTTCAAACTTTGCCAGAATCGAGTGCTTGTAACTTTTTACTGGAGCGTCAGAAAACCTTGAAATTTTGTGACAAAAAATTACTCGTACCTCTTATCAATTTAAGCTATCGTTCATAGCTATGCTACCCTTGAGTCCCAAATCAAACACTGATCAAACTTCAAATGGCCCTAACTTCTATACGGTGCGTCCTACACATATCAAACTTTGCAACATTCAAATGCTTGTAACTTTTTACTGGAGCCTCATAAAACCTTGAAATTTTAGACAATAAATTACTCGTACCTCTTATCAATTTAAGCCATCGTTCATAGCTATGCTACCCTTGAGTCCCAAATCAAACACTGATCAAACTTCAAATGACCCTAACTTCTACACGCTGCATCCTGCATCTATCAAAGTTTGCCAGAATCGAATGCTTGTAACTTTTTACTGGAGCGTCATAAAACCTTGAAATTTTGTGACAATAAAGAACTCGTGCCTCTGATCAATTTAAGCTATCGTTCATAGGTATGCTACCCTTGAGTCCCAAATCAAACACTGATAAAACTTCAAATTGCCCTAACTTCTACACGCTGCATCCTGCATCTATCAAAGTTTGCCAGAATCGAATGCTTGTAACTTTTTACTGGAGCGTCAGAAAACCTTGAAATTTTGTGACAATAAAGTAGTCGAGCCTATTATCAATTTAAGTTATCGGTCACAGCTATGCTACCCTTCAGTCCAAATAAAACACTGATAAAACTTCAAATTGTCCTAACTTCTATACGGTCCATCCTACACCTATCAATGTTTGCAACAATCAAATGCTGGTAACTTTTTACTGGAGCGTCATAAAACCATGAAATTTTGTGACAATATAGTGCTCGAGCCTCTTATCAATTTAAGCTATCGCTCATAGCTATGCTACCCCTGAGTCCCAAATCAAACACTGATAAAACTTCAAATGGCCCTAACTTGTATACGGTGCGTCCTACACCTATCAAACTTTGCAACATTCAAATGCTTGTAAGTTTTTACTGGAGCGTTATAAAACCTTGAAATTTTATGACAATAAATTACTCGTACCTCTTATCAATTTAAGCTATCGCTCATAGCTATGCTACCCTTGAGTCCCAAATCAAACACTGATCAAACTTCAAATGGCCCTAACTTCTATACGGTGCGTCCTACACCTATCAAACTTTGCAACATTCAAATGCTTGTAACTTTTTACTGGAGCGTCATAAAACCTTGAAATTTTGTGACAATAAATTACTCGTACCTCTTATCAATTTAAGCTATCGTTCATAGCTATGCTACCCTTGAGTCCCAAATCAAACACTGATCAAACTTCAAATGGCCCTAACTTCTACACGCTGCATCCTGCATCTTTCAAACTTTGCCAGAATCGAGTGCTTGTAACTTTTTACTGGAGCGTCAGAAAACCTTGAAATTTTGTGACAAAAAATTACTCGTACCTCTTATCAATTTAAGCTATCGTTCATAGCTATGCTACCCTTGAGTCCCAAATCAAACACTGATCAAACTTCAAATGGCCCTAACTTCTATACGGTGCGTCCTACATATATCAAACTTTGCAACATTCAAATGCTTGTAACTTTTAACTGGAGCGTCATAAAACCTTGAAATTTTAGACAATAAATTACTCGTACCTCTTATCAATTTAAGCTATCGTTCATAGCTATGCTACCCTTGAGTCCCAAATCAAACACTGATCAAACTTCAAATGACCCTAACTTCTACACGCTGCATCCTGCATCTATCAAAGTTTGCCAGAATCGAATGCTTGTAACTTTTTACTGGAGCGTCATAAAACCTTGAAATTTTGTGACAATAAATTACTCGTACCTCTTAGCAATTTAAGCTATCGTTCATAGCTATGCTACCCTTGAGTCCCAAATCAAACACTGAGAAAACTTCAAATGGCCCTAACTTCTATACGGTGCGTCCTACACCTATCAAACTTTGCAACATTCAAATGCTTGTAAGTTTTTACTGGAGCGTCATAAAACCTTGAAATTTTGTGACAATAAATTACTCGTACCTCTTATCAATTTAAGCTATCGTTCATAGCTATGCTACCCTTGAGTCCCAAATCAAACACTGATCAAACTTCAAATGGCCCTAACTTCTACACGCTGCATCCTGCATCTATCAAAGTTTGCCAGAATCGAATGCTTGTAACTTTTTACTGGAGCGTCATAAAACTTGAAATTTATTCACAATAAAGTAGTCGAGCCTATTATCAATTTAAGTTATCGGTCACAGCTATGCTACCCTTCAGTCCAAATCAAACACTGATAAAACTTCAAATTGTCCTTACTTCTATACGGTCCATCCTACACCTATCAATGTTTGCAACAATCAAATGCTGGAAACTTTTTACTGGAGCGTCATAAAACCTTGAAATTTTGTGACAATATAGTGCTCGAGCCTCTTATCAATTTAAGCTATCGCTCATAGCTATGCTACCCTTGAGTCCCAAATCAAACACTGATCAAACTTCAAATGGCCCTAACTTCTATACGGTGCGTCCTACACCTATCAAACTTTGCAACATTCAAATGCTTGTAAGTTTTTACTGGAGAGTCATAAAATCTTGAAATTTTGTGACAATAAATTACTCGTACCTCTGATCAATTTAAGCTATCGTTCATAGCTATGCTACCCTTGAGTCCCAAATCAAACACTGATCAAACTTCAAATGGCCCTAACTTCTACACGCTGCATCCTGCATCTATCAAAGTTTGCCAGAATCGAATGCTTGTAACTTTTTACTGGAGCGTCATAAAACTTGAAATTTATTCACAATAAAGTAGTCGAGCCTATTATCAATTTAAGTTATCGGTCACAGCTATGCTACCCTTCAGTCCAAATAAAACACTGATAAAACTTCAAATTGTCCTAACTTCTATACGGTCCATCCTACACCTATCAATGTTTGCAACAATCAAATGCTGGAAACTTTTTACTGGAGCGTCATAAAACCTTGAAATTTTGTGACAATATAGTGCTCGAGCCTCTTATCAATTTAAGCTATCGCTCATAGCTATGCTACCCCTGAGTCCCAAATCAAACACTGATAAAACTTCAAATGGCCCTAACTTGTATACGGTGCGTCCTACACCTATCAAACTTTGCAACATTCAAATGCTTGTAAGTTTTTACTGGAGCGTTATAAAACCTTGAAATTTTATGACAATAAATTACTCGTACCTCTTATCAATTTAAGCTATCGCTCATAGCTATGCTACCCTTGAGTCCCAAATCAAACACTGATCAAACTTCAAATGGCCCTAACTTCTATACGGTGCGTCCTACACCTATCAAACTTTGCAACATTCAAATGCTTGTAACTTTTTACTGGAGCGTCATAAAACCTTGAAATTTTGTGACAATAAATTACTCGTACCTCTTATCAATTTAAGCTATCGTTCATAGCTATGCTACCCTTGAGTCCCAAATCAAACACTGATCAAACTTCAAATGGCCCTAACTTCTATACGGTGCGTCCTACACCTATCAAACTTTGCAACATTCAAATGCTTGTAACTTTTTACTCGAGCGTCATAAAACTTGAAATTTATTGACAATAAAGTAGTCGAGCCTATTATCAATTTAAGTTATCGGTCGCAGCTATGCTACCCTTCAGTCCAAATCAAACACTGATAAAACTTCAAATTGTCCTTACTTCTATACGGTCCATCCTACACCTATCAATGTTTGCAACAATCAAATGCTGGAAACTTTTTACTGGAGCGTCATAAAACCTTGAAATTTTGTGACAATATAGTGCTCGAGCCTCTTATCAATTTAAGCTATCGCTCATAGCTATGCTACCCCTGAGTCCCAAATCAAACACTGATAAAAATTCAAATGGCCCTAACTTGTATACGGTGCGTCCTACACCTATCAAACTTTGCAACATTCAAATGCTTGTAAGTTTTTACTGGAGCGTTATAAAACCTTGAAATTTTGTGACAATAAATTACTCGTACCTCTTATCAATTTAAGCTATCGCTCATAGCTATGCTACCCTTGAGTCCCAAATCAAACACTGATCAAACTTCAAATAGCCCTAACTTCTATACGGTGCGTCCTACACCTATCAAACTTTGCAACATTCAAATGCTTGTAACTTTTTACTGGAGCGTCATAAAACCTTGAAATTTTGTGACAATAGATTACTCGTACCTCTTATCAATTTAAGCTATCGTTCATAGCTATGCTACCCTTGAGTCCCAAATCAAACACTGATCAAACTTCAAATGGCCCTAACTTCTATACGGTGCGTCCTACACCTATCAAACTTTGCAACATTCAAATGCTTGTAACTTTTTACTCGAGCGTCATAAAACTTGAAATTTATTGACAATAAAGTAGTCGAGCCTATTATCAATTTAAGTTATCGGTCACAGCTATGCTACCCTTCAGTCCAAATCAAACACTGATAAAACTTCAAATTGTCCTTACTTCTATACGGTCCATCCTACACCTATCAATGTTTGCAACAATCAAATGCTGGAAACTTTTTACTGGAGCGTCATAAAACCTTGAAATTTTGTGACAATATAGTGCTCGAGCCTCTTATCAATTTAAGCTATCGCTCATAGCTATGCTACCCCTGAGTCCCAAATCAAACACTGATAAAAATTCAAATGGCCCTAACTTGTATACGGTGCGTCCTACACCTATCAAACTTTGCAACATTCAAATGCTTGTAAGTTTTTACTGGAGCGTTATAAAACCTTGAAATTTTGTGACAATAAATTACTCGTACCTCTTATCAATTTAAGCTATCGCTCATAGCTATGCTACCCTTGAGTCCCAAATCAAACACTGATCAAACTTCAAATGGCCCTAACTTCTATACGGTGCGTCCTACACCTATCAAACTTTGCAACATTCAAATGCTTGTAACTTTTTACTCGAGCGTCATAAAACTTGAAATTTATTGACAATAAAGTAGTCGAGCCTATTATCAATTTAAGTTATCGGTCACAGCTATGCTACCCTTCAGTCCAAATCAAACACTGATAAAACTTCAAATTGTCCTTACTTCTATACGGTCCATCCTACACCTATCAATGTTTGCAACAATCAAATGCTGGAAACTTTTTACTCGAGCGTCATAAAACTTGAAATTTATTGACAATAAAGTAGTCGAGCCTATTATCAATTTAAGTTATCGGTCACAGCTATGCTACCCTTCAGTCCAAATCAAACACTGATAAAACTTCAAATTGTCCTTACTTCTATACGGTCCATCCTACACCTATCAATGTTTGCAACAATCAAATGCTGGAAACTTTTTACTGGAGCGTCATAAAACCTTGAAATTTTGTGACAATATAGTGCTCGAGCCTCTTATCAATTTAAGCTATCGCTCATAGCTATGCTACCCCTGAGTCCCAAATCAAACACTGATAAAAATTCAAATGGCCCTAACTTGTATACGGTGCGTCCTACACCTATCAAACTTTGCAACATTCAAATGCTTGTAAGCTTTTATTGGAGCGTTATAAAACCTTGAAATTTTGTGACAATAAATTACTCGTACCTCTTATCAATTTAAGCTATCGCTCATAGCTATGCTACCCTTGAGTCCCAAATCAAACACTGATCAAACTTCAAATAGCCCTAACTTCTATACGGTGCGTCCTACACCTATCAAACTTTGCAACATTCAAATGCTTGTAACTTTTTACTGGAGCGTCATAAACCTTGAAATTTTGTGACAATAAATTACTCGTACCTCTTATCAATTTAAGCTATCGTTCATAGCTATGCTACCCTTGAGTCCCAAATCAAACACTGATCAAACTTGAAATGGCCCTAACTTCTATACGGTGCGTCCTACACCTATCAAACTTTGCAACATTCAAATGCTTGTAACTTTTTACTCGAGCGTCATAAAACTTGAAATTTATTGACAATAAAGTAGTCGAGCCTATTATCAATTTAAGTTATCGGTCACAGCTATGCTACCCTTCAGTCCAAATCAAACACTGATAAAACTTCAAATTGTCCTTACTTCTATACGGTCTATCCTACACCTATCAATGTTTGCAACAATCAAATGCTGGAAACTTTTTACTGGAGCGTCATAAAACCTTGAAATTTTGTGACAATAAATTACTCGTACCTCTTATCAATTTAAGCTGTCGTTCATAGCTATGCTACCCTTGAGTCCCAAATCAAACACTGATCAAACTTCAAATGGTCCTAACTTCTATACGGTGCGTCCTACACCTATCAAACTTTGCAACATTCAAATGCTTGTAACTTTTTACTGGAGCGTCATAAAACCTTGAAATTTTGTGACAATAAATTACTTGTACCTCTTATAAATTTAAGCTATCGTTCATAGCTATGCTACCCTTGCATCCCAAATCAAACACTGATCAAACTTCAAATGGCCCTAACTTCTACACGCTGCATCCTGCATCTATCAAAGTTTGCCAGAATCGAATGCTTGTAACTTTTTACTGGAGCGTCAGAAAACCTTGAAGTTTTGTGACAATAAACAACTCGTTCCTCTTATCAATTTAAGCTATCGCTCATAGCTATGCTACCCCTGAGTCCCAAATCAAACACTGATAAAACTTCAAATGGCCCTAACTTCTATACGATGCGTCCTACACCTATCAAACTTTGCAACATTCAAATGCTTGTAACTTTTTACTGGAGCGTCATAAGACCTTGAAATTTTGTGACAATAAATTACTCGTACGTCTTATCAATTTAAGCTATCGTTCATAGCTATGCTACCCTTGAGTCCCAAATCAAACACTGATCAAACTTCAAATGGCCCTAACTTCTACACGCTGCTTTCTGCATCTTTCAAAGTTTGCCAGAATCGAATGCTTGTAACTTTTTACTGTAGCGTCATAAAACCTTGAAATTTTGTGACAATATAGTGCTCGAGCCGCTTATCGATTTAAGCTATCGTTCATAGCTATGCTACCCTTGAGTCCCAAATCAAACACTGATCAAACTTCAAATGGCCCTAACTTCTACACGCTGCATCCTGCATCAATCAAAGTTTGCCAGAATCGAATGTTTGTAACTTTTTACTGGAGTGTCATAAAATCTTGAAATTTATTGACAATAAATTACTCGTACCTCTTATCAATTTAAGCTATCGTTCATAGCTATGCTACCCTTGAGTCCCAAATCAAACACTGATCAAACTTCAAATGGCATTAACTTCTATACGATGCGTCCTACACCTATCAAACTTTGCAACATTCAAATGCTTGTAACTTTTTACTGGAGCGTCATAAAACCTTGAAATTTTGTGACAATAAAGAACTCGTGCCTCTGATCAATTTAAGCTATCGTTCATAGGTATGCTACATTTGAGTCCCAAATCAAACACTGATAAAACTTCAAATGGCCCTAACTTCTACACGCTGCATCCTGCATCTATCAAAGTTTGCCAGAATCGAATGCTTGTAACTTTTTACTAGAGCGTCATAAAAATTTGAAATTTTGTGACAATATAGTGCTCGAGCCTCTTATCAATTTAAGCTATCGCTCTTAGCTATGCTACCCCTGAGTCCCAAATCAAACACTGATAAAACTTCAAATGGCCCTAACTTCTATACGGTGCGTCCTACACCTATCAAACTTTGCAACATTCAAATGCTTGTAACTTTTTACTGGAGCGTCATAAAACTTGAAATTTATTGACAATAAAGTAGTCGAGCCTATTATCAATTTAAGTTATCGGTCACAGCTATGCTACCCTTCAGTCCAAATCAAACACTGATAAAACTTCAAATTGTCCTAACTTCTATACGGTCCATCCTACACCTATCAAAGTTTGCCAGAATCGAGTGCTTGTAACTTTTTACTGGAGCGTCAGAAAACCTTGAAATTTTGTGACAAAAAATTACTCGTACCTCTTATCAATTTAAGCTGTCGTTCATAGCTATGCTACCCTTGAGTCCCAAATCAAACACTGATCAAACTTCAAATGGCCCTAACTTCTATACGGTGCGTCCTACACCTATCAAACTTTGCAACATTCAAATGCTTGTAACTTTTTACTGGAGCGTCATAAAACCTTGAAATTTTGTGACAATAAATTACTCGTACCTCTTATCAATTTAAGCTATCGTTCATAGCTATGCTACCCTTGCATCCCAAATCAAACACTGATCAAACTTCAAGTGGCCCTAACTTCTACACGCTGCATCCTGCATCTATCAAAGTTTGCCAGAATCGAATGCTTGTAACTTTTTACTGGAGCGTCATAAAACCTTGAAATTTTGTGACAATAAAGAACTCGTGCCTCTGATCAATTTAAGCTATCGTTCATAAGTATGCTACCCTTGAGTCCCAAATCAAACACTGATAAAACTTCAAATGGCACTAACTTCTACACGCTGCATTCTGCATCTATCAAAGTTTGCCAGAATCGAATGCTTGTAACTTTTTACTCGAGCGTCAGAAAACCTTGAAATTTTGTGACAATAAACAACTCGTTCCTCTTATCAATTTAAGCAATCGCTCATAGCTATGCTACCCCTGAGTCCCAAATCAAACACTAATAAAACTTCAAATGGCCCTAACTTCTATACGGTGCGTCCTACACCTATCAAACTTTGCAACATTCAAATGCTTGTAACTTTTTACTGGAGCGTCATAAAAATTTGAAATTTTGTGACAATATAGTGCTCGAGCCTCTTATCAATTTAAGCTATCGCTCTTAGCTATGCTACCCCTGAGTCACAAATCAAACACTGATAAAACTTCAAATGGCCCTAACTTCTATACGGTGCGTCCTACACCTATCAAACTTTGCAACATTCAAATGCTTGTAACTTTTTACTGGAGCGTCATAAAACTTGAAATTTATTGACAATAAAGTAGTCGAGCCTATTATCAATTTAAGTTATCGGTCACAGCTATGCTACCCTTCAGTCCAAATCAAACACTGATAAAACTTCAAATTGTCCTAACTTCTATACGGTCCATCCTACACCTATCAAAGTTTGCCAGAATCGAGTGCTTGTAACTTTTTACTGGAGCGTCAGAAAACCTTGAAATTTTGTGACAAAAAATTACTCGTACCTCTTATCAATTTAAGCCATCGTTCATAGCTATGCTACCCTTGAGTCCCAAATCAAACACTGATCAAACTTCAAATGGCCCTAATTTCTACACGCTGCTTCCTGCATCTTTCAAAGTTTGCCAGAATCGAATGCTTGTAACTTTTTACTGTAGCGTCATAAAACCTTGAAATTTTGTGACAATATAGTGCTCGAGCCGCTTATCGATTTAAGCTATCGTTCATAGCTATGCTACCCTTGAGTCCCAAATCAAACACTGATCAAACTTCAAATGGCCCTAACTTCTATACGGTGCGTCCTACACCTAACAAACTTTGCAACATTCAAATGCTTGTAACTTTTTACTGGAGCGTCATAAAACCTTGAAATTTTGTGACAATAAATTACTCGTACCTCTTATCAATTTAAGCTATCGTTCATAGCTATGCTACCCTTGCGTCCCAAATCAAACACTGATCAAACTTCAAATGGCCCTAACTTCTACACGCTGCATCCTGCATCTATCAAAGTTTGCCAGAATCGAATGCTTGTAACTTTTTACTGGAGCGTCATAAAACCTTGAAATTTTGTGACAATAAAGAACTCGTGCCTCTGATCAATTTAAGCTATCGTTCATAGGTATGATACCCTTGAGTCCCAAATCAAACACTGATAAAACTTCAAATGGCCCTAACTTCTATACGCTGCATCCTGCATCTATCAAAGTTTGCCAGAATCGAATGCTTGTAACTTTTTACTGGAGCGTCATAAAAATTTGAAATTTTGTGACAATATAGTGCTCGAGCCTCTTATCAATTTAAGCTATCGCTCTTAGCTATGCTACCCCTGAGTCCCAAATCAAACACTGATAAAACTTCAAATGGCCCTAACTTCTATACGGTGCGTCCTACACCAATCAAACTTTGCAACATTCAAATTCTTGTAACTTTTTACTGGAGCGTCATAAAACTTGAAATTTATTGACAATAAAGTAGTCGAGCCTATTATCAATTTAAGTTATTGGTCACAGCTATGCTACCCTTCAGTCCAAATCAAACACTGATAAAACTTCAAATTGGCCTAACTTCTATACGGTCCATCCTACACCTATCAAAGTTTGCCAGAATCGAGTGCTTGTAACTTTTTACTGTAGCGTCATAAAACCTTGAAATTTTAGACAATAAATTACTCGTACCTCTTATCAATTTAAGCTATCGTTCATAGCTATGCTACCCTTGAGTCCCAAATCAAACACTGATCAAACTTCAAATGGCCCTAACTTCTACACGCTGCATCCTGCATCTTTCAAAGTTTGCCAGAATCGAATGCTTGTAACTTTTTACTGTAGCGTCATAAAACCTTGAAATTTTGTGACAATATAGTGCACGAGCCGCTTATCAATTTAAGCTATCGTTCATAGCTATGCTACCTTTGAGTCCCAAATCAAACACTGATCAAACTTCAAATGGCCCTAACTTCTACACGCTGCATCCTGCATCTATCAAAGTTTGCCAGAATCGAATGCTTGTAACTTTTTACTGGAGCGTCATAAAACCTTGAAATTTTGTGACAAATAAATTACTCGTACCTCTTATCAATTTAAGCTATCGTTCATAGCTATGCTACCCTTGAGTCCCAAATCAAACACTGATCAAACTTCAAATGGCCCTAACTTCTATACGGTGCGTCCTACACCTATCAAACTTTGCAACATTCAAATGCTTGTAACTTTTTACTGGAGCGTCATAAAACCTTGAAATTTTGTGACAATAAAGAACTCGTGCCTCTGATCAAGTTAAGCTATCGTTCATAGGTATGCTACCCTTGAGTCCCAAATCAAACACTGATAAAACTTCAAATGGCCCTAACTTCTATACGCTGCATCCTGCATCTATCAAAGTTTGCCAGAATCGAATGCTTGTAACTTTTTACTGGAGCGTCATAAAAATTTGAAATTTTGTGACAATATAGTGCTCGAGCCTCTTATCAATTTAAGCTATCGCTCTTAGCTATGCTACCCCTGAGTCCCAAATAAAACACTGATAAAACTTCAAATGGCCCTAACTTCTATACGGTGCGTCCTACACCAATCAAACTTTGCAACATTCAAATTCTTGTAACTTTTTACTGGAGCGTCATAAAACTTGAAATTTATTGACAATAAAGTAGTCGAGCCTATTATCAATTTAAGTTATTGGTCACAGCTATGCTACCCTTCAGTCCAAATCAAACACTGATAAAACTTCAAATTGTCCTAACTTCTATACGGTCCATCCTACACCTATCAAAGTTTGCCAGAATCGAGTGCTTGTAACTTTTTACTGTAGCGTCATAAAACCTTGAAATTTTAGACAATAAATTACTCGTACCTCTTATCAATTTAAGCTATCGTTCATAGCTATGCTACCCTTGAGTCCCAAATCAAACACTGATCAAACTTCAAATGGCCCTAACTTCTACACGCTGCATCCTGCATCTTTCAAAGTTTGCCAGAATCGAATGCTTGTAACTTTTTACTGTAGCGTCATAAAACCTTGAAATTTTGTGACAATAAAGTAGTCGAGCCTATTATCAATTTAAGTTATTGGTCACAGCTATGCTACCCTTCAGTCCAAATCAAACACTGATAAAACTTCAAATTGTCCTAACTTCTATACGGTCCATCCTACACCTATCAAAGTTTGCCAGAATCGAGTGCTTGTAACTTTTTACTGTAGCGTCATAAAACCTTGAAATTTTAGACAATAAATTACTCGTACCTCTTATCAATTTAAGCTATCGTTCATAGCTATGCTACCCTTGAGTCCCAAATCAAACACTGATCAAACTTCAAATGGCCCTAACTTCTACACGCTGCATCCTGCATCTTTCAAAGTTTGCCAGAATCGAATGCTTGTAACTTTTTACTGTAGCGTCATAAAACCTTGAAATTTTGTGACAATATAGTGCACGAGCCGCTTATCAATTTAAGCTATCGTTCATAGTTATGCTACCTTTGAGTCCCAAATCAAACACTGATCAAACTTCAAATGGCCCTAACTTCCACACGCTGCATCCTGCATCTATCAAAGTTTGCCAGAATCGAATGCTTGTAACTTTTTACTGGAGCGTCATAAAACCTTGAAATTTTGTGACAAATAAATTACTCGTACCTCTTATCAATTTAAGCTATCGTTCATAGCTATGCTACCTTTGAGTCCCAAATCAAACACTGATCAAACTTCAAATGGCCCTAACTTCTACACGCTGCATCCTGCATCTATCAAAGTTTGCCAGAATCGAATGCTTGTAACTTTTTACTGGAGCGTCATAAAACCTTGAAATTTTGTGACAAATAAATTACTCGTACCTCTTATCAATTTAAGCTATCGTTCATAGCTATGCTACCCTTGAGTCCCAAATCAAACACTGATCAAACTTCAAATGGCCCTAACTTCTATACGGTGCGTCCTACACCTATCAAACTTTGCAACATTCAAATGCTTGTAACTTTTTACTGGAGCGTCATAAAACCTTGAAATTTTGTGACAATAAAGAACTCGTGCCTCTGATCAAGTTAAGCTATCGTTCATAGGTATGCTACCCTTGAGTCCCAAATCAAACACTGATAAAACTTCAAATGGCCCTAACTTCTATACGCTGCATCCTGCATCTATCAAAGTTTGCCAGAATCGAATGCTTGTAACTTTTTACTGGAGCGTCATAAAAATTTGAAATTTTGTGACAATATAGTGCTCGAGCCTCTTATCAATTTAAGCTATCGCTCTTAGCTATGCTACCCCTGAGTCCCAAATAAAACACTGATAAAACTTCAAATGGCCCTAACTTCTATACGGTGCGTCCTACACCAATCAAACTTTGCAACATTCAAATTCTTGTAACTTTTTACTGGAGCGTCATAAAACTTGAAATTTATTGACAATAAAGTAGTCGAGCCTATTATCAATTTAAGTTATTGGTCACAGCTATGCTACCCTTCAGTCCAAATCAAACACTGATAAAACTTCAAATTGTCCTAACTTCTATACGGTCCATCCTACACCTATCAAAGTTTGCCAGAATCGAGTGCTTGTAACTTTTTACTGTAGCGTCATAAAACCTTGAAATTTTAGACAATAAATTACTCGTACCTCTTATCAATTTAAGCTATCGTTCATAGCTATGCTACCCTTGAGTCCCAAATCAAACACTGATCAAACTTCAAATGGCCCTAACTTCTACACGCTGCATCCTGCATCTTTCAAAGTTTGCCAGAATCGAATGCTTGTAACTTTTTACTGTAGCGTCATAAAACCTTGAAATTTTGTGACAATATAGTGCACGAGCCGCTTATCAATTTAAGCTATCGTTCATAGTTATGCTACCTTTGAGTCCCAAATCAAACACTGATCAAACTTCAAATGGCCCTAACTTCCACACGCTGCATCCTGCATCTATCAAAGTTTGCCAGAATCGAATGCTTGTAACTTTTTACTGGAGCGTCATAAAACCTTGAAATTTTGTGACAAATAAATTACTCGTACCTCTTATCAATTTAAGCTATCGTTCATAGCTATGCTACCCTTGAGTCCCAAATCAAACACTGATCAAACTTCAAATGGCCCTAACTTCTATACGGTGCGTCCTACACCTATCAAACTTTGCAACATTCAAATGCTTGTAACTTTTTACTGGAGCGTCATAAAACCTTGAAATTTTGTGACAATAAAGAACTCGTGCCTCTGATCAAGTTAAGCTATCGTTCATAGGTATGCTACCCTTGAGTCCCAAATCAAACACTGATAAAACTTCAAATGGCCCTAACTTCTATACGCTGCATCCTGCATCTATCAAAGTTTGCCAGAATCGAATGCTTGTAACTTTTTACTGGAGCGTCATAAAAATTTGAAATTTTGTGACAATATAGTGCTCGAGCCTCTTATCAATTTAAGCTATCGCTCTTAGCTATGCTACCCCTGAGTCCCAAATAAAACACTGATAAAACTTCAAATGGCCCTAACTTCTATACGGTGCGTCCTACACCAATCAAACTTTGCAACATTCAAATTCTTGTAACTTTTTACTGGAGCGTCATAAAACTTGAAATTTATTGACAATAAAGTAGTCGAGCCTATTATCAATTTAAGTTATTGGTCACAGCTATGCTACCCTTCAGTCCAAATCAAACACTGATAAAACTTCAAATTGTCCTAACTTCTATACGGTCCATCCTACACCTATCAAAGTTTGCCAGAATCGAGTGCTTGTAACTTTTTACTGTAGCGTCATAAAACCTTGAAATTTTAGACAATAAATTACTCGTACCTCTTATCAATTTAAGCTATCGTTCATAGCTATGCTACCCTTGAGTCCCAAATCAAACACTGATCAAACTTCAAATGGCCCTAACTTCTACACGCTGCATCCTGCATCTTTCAAAGTTTGCCAGAATCGAATGCTTGTAACTTTTTACTGTAGCGTCATAAAACCTTGAAATTTTGTGACAATATAGTGCACGAGCCGCTTATCAATTTAAGCTATCGTTCCTAGTTATGCTACCTTTGAGTCCCAAATCAAACACTGATCAAACTTCAAATGGCCCTAACTTCCACACGCTGCATCCTGCATCTATCAAAGTTTGCCAGAATCGAATGCTTGTAACTTTTTACTGGAGCGTCATAAAACCTTGAAATTTTGTGACAAATAAATTACTCGTACCTCTTATCAATTTAAGCTATCGTTCATAGCTATGCTACCCTTGAGTCCCAATTCAAACACTGATCAAACTTCAAATGGCCCTAACTTCTATACGGTGCGTCCTACACCTATCAAACTTTGCAACATTCAAATGCTTGTAACTTTTTACTGGAGCGTCATAAAACCTTGAAATTTTGTGACAATAAATTACTCGTACCTCTTATCAATTTAAGCTATCGTTCATAGCTATGCTACCCTTGCGTCCCAAATCAAACACTGATCAAACTTCAAATGGCCCTAACTTCTACACGCTGCATCCTGCATCTATCAAAGTTTTCCAGAATCGAATGCTTGTAACTTTTTACTGGAGCATCATAAAAATTTGAAATTTTTGTGACAATATAGTGCTCGAGCCTCTTATCAATTTAAGCTATCGCTCATAGCTATGCTACCCCTGAGTCCCAAATCAAACACTGATAAAACTTCAAATGGCCCTAACTTCTATACGGTGCGTCCTACACCTATCAAACTTTGCAACATTCAAATGCTTGTAACTTTTTACTGGAGCGTCATAAAACTTGAAATTTATTGACAATAAAGTAGTCGAGCCTATTATCAATTTAAGTTATCGGTCACAGCTATGCTACCCTTCAGTCCAAATCAAACACTGATAAAACTTCAAATTGTCCTTACTTCTATACGGTCCATCCTACACCTATCAATGTTTGCAACAATCAAATGCTGGAAACTTTTTACTGGAGCGTCATAAAACCTTGAAATTTTGTGACAATATAGTGCTCGAGCCTCTTATCAATTTAAGCTGTCGCTCATAGCTATGCTACCCCTGAGTCCCAAATCAAACACTGATAAAACTTCAAATGGCCCTAACTTGTATACGGTGCGTCCTACACCTATCAAACTTTGCAACATTCAAATGCTTGTAAGTTTTTACTGGAGCGTTATAAAACCTTGAAATTTTGTGACAATAAATTACTCGTACCTCTTATCAATTTAAGCTATCGCTCATAGCTATGCTACCCTTGAGTCCCAAATCAAACACTGATCAAACTTTAAATGGCCCTAACTTCTATACAGTGCGTCCTACACCTATCAAACTTTGCAACATTCAAATGCTTGTAACTTTTTACTGGAGCGTCATAAAACCTTGAAATTTTGTGACAATAAATTACTCGTACCTCTTATCAATTTAAGCTATCGTTCATAGCTATGCTACCCTTGAGTCCCAAATCAAACACTGATCAAACTTCAAATGGCCCTAACTTCTATACGGTGCGTCCTACACCTATCAAACTTTGCAACATTCAAATGCTTGTAACTTTTTACTGGAGCGTCATAAAACCTTGAAATTTTGTGACAATAAATTACTCGTACCTCTTATCAATTTAAGCTATCGTTCATAGCTATGCTACCGTTGCGTCCCAAATCAAACACTGATCAAACTTCAAATGGCCCTAACTTCTACACGCTGCATCCTGCATCTATCAAAGTTTGCCAGAATCGAATGCTTGTAACTTTTTACTGGAGCGTCATAAAAATTTGAAAGTTTGTGACAATATAGTGCTCGAGCCTCTTATCAATTTAAGCTATCGCTCATAGCTATGCTACCCCTGAGTCCCAAATCAAACACTGATAAAACTTCAAATGGCCCTAACTTCTATACGGTGCGTCCTACACCTATCAAACTTTGCAACATTCAAATGCTTGTAACTTTTTACTGGAGCGTCATAAAACTTGAAATTTATTGACAATAAAGTAGTCGAGCCTATTATCAATTTAAGTTATCGGTCACAGCTATGCTACCCTTCAGTCCAAATCAAACACTGATAAAACTTCAAATTGTCCTTACTTCTATACGGTCCATCCTACACCTATCAATGTTTGTAACTTTTTACTGGAGCGTCATAAAACCTTGAAATTTTGTGACAATAAATTACTCGTACCTCTTATCAATTTACGCTATCGTTCATAGCTATGCTACCCTTGAGTCCCAAATCAAACACTGATCAAACTTCAAATGGCCCTAACTTCTATACGGTGCGTCCTACACCTATCAAACTTTGCAACATTCAAATGCTTGTAACTTTTTACTGGAGCGTCATAAAACCTTGAAATTTTGTGACAATAAAGAACTCGTGCCTCTGATCAATTTAAGCTATCGTTCATAGGTATGCTACCCTTGAGTCCCAAATCAAACACTGATAAAACTTCAAATGGCCCTAACTTCTATACGCTGCATCCTGCATCTATCAAAGTTTGCCAGAATCGAATGCTTGTAACTTTTTACTGGAGTGTCATAAAAATTTGAAATTTTGTGACAATATAGTGCTCGAGCCTCTTATCAATTTAAGCTATCGCTCTTAGCTATGCTACCCCTGAGTCCCAAATCAAACACTGATAAAACTTCAAATGGCCCTAACTTCTATACGGTGCGTCCTACACCAATCAAACTTTGCAACATTCAAATTCTTGTAACTTTTTACTGGAGCGTCATAAAACTTGAAATTTATTGACAATAAAGTAGTCGAGCCTATTATCAATTTAAGTTATTGGTCACAGCTATGCTACCCTTCAGTCCAAATCAAACACTGATAAAACTTCAAATTGTCCTAACTTCTATACGGTCCATCCTACACCTATCAAAGTTTGCCAGAATCGAGTGCTTGTAACTTTTTACTGTAGCGTCATAAAACCTTGAAATTTTAGACAATAAATTACTCGTACCTCTTATCAATTTAAGCTATCGTTCATAGCTATGCTACCCTTGAGTCCCAAATCAAACACTGATCAAACTTCAAATGGCCCTAACTTCTACACGCTGCATCCTGCATCTTTCAAAGTTTGCAAGAATCGAATGCTTGTAACTTTTTACTGTAGCGTCATAGAACCTTGAAATTTTGTGACAATATAGTGCACGAGCCGCTTATCAATTTAAGCTATCGTTCATAGCTATGCTACCTTTGAGTCCCAAATCAAACACTGATCAAACTTCAAATGGCCCTAACTTCTACACGCTGCATCCTGCATCTATCAAAGTTTGCCAGAATCGAATGCTTGTAACTTTTTACTGGAGCGTCATAAAAATTTGAAATTTTGTGACAATATAGTGCTCGAGCCTCTTATCAATTTAAGCTATCGCTCATAGCTATGCTACCCCTGAGTCCCAAATCAAACACTGATAAAACTTCAAATGGCCCTAACTTCTATACGGTGCGTCCTACACCTATCAAACTTTGCAACATTCAAATGCTTGTAACTTTTTACTGGAGCGTCATAAAACTTGAAATTTATTGACAATAAAGTAGTCGAGCCTATTATCAATTTAAGTTATCGGTCACAGCTATGCTACCCTTCAGTCCAAATCAAACACTGATAAAACTTCAAATTGTCCTTACTTCTATACGGTCCATCCTACACCTATCAATGTTTGTAACTTTTTACTGGAGCGTCATAAAACCTTGAAATTTTGTGACAATAAATTACTCGTACCTCTTATCAATTTACGCTATCGTTCATAGCTATGCTACCCTTGAGTCCCAAATCAAACACTGATCAAACTTCAAATGGCCCTAACTTCTATACGGTGCGTCCTACACCTATCAAACTTTGCAACATTCAAATGCTTGTAACTTTTTACTGGAGCGTCATAAAACCTTGAAATTTTGTGACAATAAAGAACTCGTGCCTCTGATCAATTTAAGCTATCGTTCATAGGTATGCTACCCTTGAGTCCCAAATCAAACACTGATCAAACTTCAAATGGCCCTAACTTCTACACGCTGCATCCTGCATCTTTCAAAGTTTGCAAGAATCGAATGCTTGTAACTTTTTACTGTAGCGTCATAGAACCTTGAAATTTTGTGACAATATAGTGCACGAGCCGCTTATCAATTTAAGCTATCGTTCATAGCTATGCTACCTTTGAGTCCCAAATCAAACACTGATCAAACTTCAAATGGCCCTAACTTCTATACGGTGCGTCCTACACCTATCAAACTTTGCAACATTCAAATGCTTGTAACTTTTTACTGGAGCGTCATAAAACTTGAAATTTATTGACAATAAAGTAGTCGAGCCTATTATCAATTTAAGTTATCGGTCACAGCTATGCTACCCTTCAGTCCAAATCAAACACTGATAAAACTTCAAATTGTCCTTACTTCTATACGGTCCATCCTACACCTATCAATGTTTGTAACTTTTTACTGGAGCGTCATAAAACCTTGAAATTTTGTGACAATAAATTACTCGTACCTCTTATCAATTTACGCTATCGTTCATAGCTATGCTACCCTTGAGTCCCAAATCAAACACTGATCAAACTTCAAATGGCCCTAACTTCTATACGGTGCGTCCTACACCTATCAAACTTTGCAACATTCAAATGCTTGTAACTTTTTACTGGAGCGTCATAAAACCTTGAAATTTTGTGACAATAAAGAACTCGTGCCTCTGATCAATTTAAGCTATCGTTCATAGGTATGCTACCCTTGAGTCCCAAATCAAACACTGATAAAACTTCAAATGGCCCTAACTTCTATACGCTGCATCCTGCATCTATCAAAGTTTGCCAGAATCGAATGCTTGTAACTTTTTACTGGAGTGTCATAAAAATTTGAAATTTTGTGACAATATAGTGCTCGAGCCTCTTATCAATTTAAGCTATCGCTCTTAGCTATGCTACCCCTGAGTCCCAAATCAAACACTGATAAAACTTCAAATGGCCCTAACTTCTATACGGTGCGTCCTACACCAATCAAACTTTGCAACATTCAAATTCTTGTAACTTTTTACTGGAGCGTCATAAAACTTGAAATTTATTGACAATAAAGTAGTCGAGCCTATTATCAATTTAAGTTATTGGTCACAGCTATGCTACCCTTCAGTCCAAATCAAACACTGATAAAACTTCAAATTGTCCTAACTTCTATACGGTCCATCCTACACCTATCAAAGTTTGCCAGAATCGAGTGCTTGTAACTTTTTACTGTAGCGTCATAAAACCTTGAAATTTTAGACAATAAATTACTCGTACCTCTTATCAATTTAAGCTATCGTTCATAGCTATGCTACCCTTGAGTCCCAAATCAAACACTGATCAAACTTCAAATGGCCCTAACTTCTACACGCTGCATCCTGCATCTTTCAAAGTTTGCAAGAATCGAATGCTTGTAACTTTTTACTGTAGCGTCATAGAACCTAGAAATTTTGTGACAATATAGTGCACGAGCCGCTTATCAATTTAAGCTATCGTTCATAGCTATGCTACCTTTGAGTCCCAAATCAAACACTGATCAAACTTCAAATGGCCCTAACTTCTACACGCTGCATCCTGCATCTATCAAAGTTTGCCAGAATCGAATGCTTGTAACTTTTTACTGGAGCGTCATAAAACCTTGAAATTTTGTGACAATAAATTACTCGTACCTCTTATCAATTTAAGCTATCGTTCATAGCTATGCTACCCTTGAGTCCCAAATCAAACACTGATCAAACTTCAAATGGCCCTAACTTCTATACGGTGCGTCCTACACCTATCAAACTTTGCAACATTCAAATGCTTGTAACTTTTTACTGGAGCGTCATAAAACCTTGAAATTTTGTGACAATAAATTACTCGTACCTCTTATCAATTTAAGCTATCGTTCATAGCTATGCTACCCTTGCGTCCCAAATCAAACACTGATCAAACTTCAAATGGCCCTAACTTCTACACGCTGCATCCTGCATCTATCAAAGTTTGCCAGAATCGAATGCTTGTAACTTTTTACTGGAGCATCATAAAAATTTGAAATTTTGTGACAATATAGTGCTCGAGCCTCTTATCAATTTAAGCTATCGCTCATAGCTATGCTACCCCTGAGTCCCAAATCAAACACTGATAAAACTTCAAATGGCCCTAACTTCTATACGGTGCGTCCTACACCTATCAAACTTTGCAACATTCAAATGCTTGTAACTTTTTACTGGAGCGTCATAAAACCTTGAAATTTTGTGACAATAAAGAACTCGTGCCTCTGATCAATTTAAGCTATCGTTCATAGGTATGCTACCCTTGAGTCCCAAATCAAACACTGATAAAACTTCAAATGGCCCTAACTTCTATACGCTGCATCCTGCATCTATCAAAGTTTGCCAGAATCGAATGCTTGTAACTTTTTACTGGAGTGTCATAAAAATTTGAAATTTTGTGACAATATAGTGCTCGAGCCTCTTATCAATTTAAGCTATCGCTCTTAGCTATGCTACCCCTGAGTCCCAAATCAAACACTGATAAAACTTCAAATGGCCCTAACTTCTATACGGTGCGTCCTACACCAATCAAACTTTGCAACATTCAAATTCTTGTAACTTTTTACTGGAGCGTCATAAAACTTGAAATTTATTGACAATAAAGTAGTCGAGCCTATTATCAATTTAAGTTATTGGTCACAGCTATGCTACCCTTCAGTCCAAATCAAACACTGATAAAACTTCAAATTGTCCTAACTTCTATACGGTCCATCCTACACCTATCAAAGTTTGCCAGAATCGAGTGCTTGTAACTTTTTACTGTAGCGTCATAAAACCTTGAAATTTTAGACAATAAATTACTCGTACCTCTTATCAATTTAAGCTATCGTTCATAGCTATGCTACCCTTGAGTCCCAAATCAAACACTGATCAAACTTCAAATGGCCCTAACTTCTACACGCTGCATCCTGCATCTTTCAAAGTTTGCAAGAATCGAATGCTTGTAACTTTTTACTGTAGCGTCATAGAACCTAGAAATTTTGTGACAATATAGTGCACGAGCCGCTTATCAATTTAAGCTATCGTTCATAGCTATGCTACCTTTGAGTCCCAAATCAAACACTGATCAAACTTCAAATGGCCCTAACTTCTACACGCTGCATCCTGCATCTATCAAAGTTTGCCAGAATCGAATGCTTGTAACTTTTTACTGGAGCGTCATAAAACCTTGAAATTTTGTGACAATAAATTACTCGTACCTCTTATCAATTTAAGCTATCGTTCATAGCTATGCTACCCTTGAGTCCCAAATCAAACACTGATCAAACTTCAAATGGCCCTAACTTCTATACGGTGCGTCCTACACCTATCAAACTTTGCAACATTCAAATGCTTGTAACTTTTTACTGGAGCGTCATAAAACCTTGAAATTTTGTGACAATAAATTACTCGTACCTCTTATCAATTTAAGCTATCGTTCATAGCTATGCTACCCTTGCGTCCCAAATCAAACACTGATCAAACTTCAAATGGCCCTAACTTCTACACGCTGCATCCTGCATCTATCAAAGTTTGCCAGAATCGAATGCTTGTAACTTTTTACTGGAGCATCATAAAAATTTGAAATTTTGTGACAATATAGTGCTCGAGCCTCTTATCAATTTAAGCTATCGCTCATAGCTATGCTACCCCTGAGTCCCAAATCAAACACTGATAAAACTTCAAATGGCCCTAACTTCTATACGGTGCGTCCTACACCTATCAAACTTTGCAACATTCAAATGCTTGTAACTTTTTACTGGAGCGTCATAAAACTTGAAATTTATTGACAATAAAGTAGTCGAGCCTATTATCAATTTAAGTTATCGGTCACAGCTATGCTACCCTTCAGTCCAAATCAAACACTGATAAAACTTCAAATTGTCCTTACTTCTATACGGTCCATCCTACACCTATCAATGTTTGCAACAATCAAATGCTGGAAACTTTTTACTGGAGCGTCATAAAACCTTGAAATTTTGTGACAATATAGTGCTCGAGCCTCTTATCAATTTAAGCTATCGTTCATAGCTATGCTACCCTTGCGTCCCAAATCAAACACTGATCAAACTTCAAATGGCCCTAACTTCTACACGCTGCATCCTGCATCTATCAAAGTTTTCCAGAATCGAATGCTTGTAACTTTTTACTGGAGCATCATAAAAATTTGAAATTTTTGTGACAATATAGTGCTCGAGCCTCTTATCAATTTAAGCTATCGCTCATAGCTATGCTACCCCTGAGTCCCAAATCAAACACTGATAAAACTTCAAATGGCCCTAACTTCTATACGGTGCGTCCTACACCTATCAAACTTTGCAACATTCAAATGCTTGTAACTTTTTACTGGAGCGTCATAAAACTTGAAATTTATTGACAATAAAGTAGTCGAGCCTATTATCAATTTAAGTTATCGGTCACAGTTATGCTACCCTTCAGTCCAAATCAAACACTGATAAAACTTCAAATTGTCCTTACTTCTATACGGTCCATCCTACACCTATCAATGTTTGCAACAATCAAATGCTGGAAACTTTTTACTGGAGCGTCATAAAACCTTGAAATTATGTGACAATATAGTGCTCGAGCCTCTTATCAATTTAAGCTGTCGCTCATAGCTATGCTACCCCTGAGTCCCAAATCAAACACTGATAAAACTTCAAATGGCCCTAACTTGTATACGGTGCGTCCTACACCTATCAAACTTTGCAACATTCAAATGCTTGTAAGTTTTTACTGGAGCGTTATAAAACCTTGAAATTTTGTGACAATAAATTACTCGTACCTCTTATCAATTTAAGCTATCGCTCATAGCTATGCTACCCTTGAGTCCCAAATCAAACACTGATCAAACTTTAAATGGCCCTAACTTCTATACAGTGCGTCCTACACCTATCAAACTTTGCAACATTCAAATGCTTGTAACTTTTTACTGGAGCGTCATAAAACCTTGAAATTTTGTGACAATAAATTACTCGTACCTCTTATCAATTTAAGCTATCGTTCATAGCTATGCTACCCTTGAGTCCCAAATCAAACACTGATCAAACTTCAAATGGCCCTAACTTCTATACGGTGCGTCCTACACCTATCAAACTTTGCAACATTCAAATGCTTGTAACTTTTTACTGGAGCGTCATAAAACCTTGAAATTTTGTGACAATAAATTACTCGTACCTCTTATCAATTTAAGCTATCGTTCATAGCTATGCTACCGTTGCGTCCCAAATCAAACACTGATCAAACTTCAAATGGCCCTAACTTCTACACGCTGCATCCTGCATCTATCAAAGTTTGCCAGAATCGAATGCTTGTAACTTTTTACTGGAGCGTCATAAAAATTTGAAATTTTGTGACAATATAGTGCTCGAGCCTCTTATCAATTTAAGCTATCGCTCATAGCTATGCTACCCCTGAGTCCCAAATCAAACACTGATAAAACTTCAAATGGCCCTAACTTCTATACGGTGCGTCCTACACCTATCAAACTTTGCAACATTCAAATGCTTGTAACTTTTTACTGGAGCGTCATAAAACTTGAAATTTATTGACAATAAAGTAGTCGAGCCTATTATCAATTTAAGTTATCGGTCACAGCTATGCTACCCTTCAGTCCAAATCAAACACTGATAAAACTTCAAATTGTCCTTACTTCTATACGGTCCATCCTACACCTATCAATGTTTGTAACTTTTTACTGGAGCGTCATAAAAACTTGAAATTTTGTGACAATAAATTACTCGTACCTCTTATCAATTTACGCTATCGTTCATAGCTATGCTACCCTTGAGTCCCAAATCAAACACTGATCAAACTTCAAATGGCCCTAACTTCTATACGGTGCGTCCTACACCTATCAAACTTTGCAACATTCAAATGCTTGTAACTTTTTACTGGAGCGTCATAAAACCTTGAAATTTTGTGACAATAAAGAACTCGTGCCTCTGATCAATTTAAGCTATCGTTCATAGGTATGCTACCCTTGAGTCCCAAATCAAACACTGATAAAACTTCAAATGGCCCTAACTTCTATACGCTGCATCCTGCATCTATCAAAGTTTGCCAGAATCGAATGCTTGTAACTTTTTACTGGAGCGTCATAAAAATTTGAAATTTTGTGACAATATAGTGCTCGAGCCTCTTATCAATTTAAGCTATCGCTCTTAGCTATGCTACCCCTGAGTCCCAAATCAAACACTGATAAAACTTCAAATGGCCCTAACTTCTATACGGTGCGTCCTACACCAATCAAACTTTGCAACATTCAAATTCTTGTAACTTTTTACTGGAGCGTCATAAAACTTGAAATTTATTGACAATAAAGTAGTCGAGCCTATTATCAATTTAAGTTATTGGTCACAGCTATGCTACCCTTCAGTCCAAATCAAACACTGATAAAACTTCAAATTGTCCTAACTTCTATACGGTCCATCCTACACCTATCAAAGTTTGCCAGAATCGAGTGCTTGTAACTTTTTACTGTAGCGTCATAAAACCTTGAAATTTTAGACAATAAATTACTCGTACCTCTTATCAATTTAAGCTATCGTTCATAGCTATGCTACCCTTGAGTCCCAAATCAAACACTGATCAAACTTCAAATGGCCCTAACTTCTACACGCTGCATCCTGCATCTTTCAAAGTTTGCAAGAATCGAATGCTTGTAACTTTTTACTGTAGCGTCATAGAACCTTGAAATTTTGTGACAATATAGTGCACGAGCCGCTTATCAATTTAAGCTATCGTTCATAGCTATGCTACCTTTGAGTCCCAAATCAAACACTGATCAAACTTCAAATGGCCCTAACTTCTACACGCTGCATCCTGCATCTATCAAAGTTTGCCAGAATCGAATGCTTGTAACTTTTTACTGGAGCGTCATAAAACCTTGAAATTTTGTGACAATAAATTACTCGTACCTCTTATCAATTTAAGCTATCGTTCATAGCTATGCTACCCTTGAGTCCCAAATCAAACACTGATCAAACTTCAAATGGCCCTAACTTCTATACGGTGCGTCCTACACCTATCAAACTTTGCAACATTCAAATGCTTGTAACTTTTTACTGGAGCGTCATAAAACCTTGAAATTTTGTGACAATAAATTACTCGTACCTCTTATCAATTTAAGCTATCGTTCATAGCTATGCTACCCTTGCGTCCCAAATCAAACACTGATCAAACTTCAAATGGCCCTAACTTCTACACGCTGCATCCTGCATCTATCAAAGTTTGCCAGAATCGAATGCTTGTAACTTTTTACTGGAGCATCATAAAAATTTGAAATTTTGTGACAATATAGTGCTCGAGCCTCTTATCAATTTAAGCTATCGCTCATAGCTATGCTACCCCTGAGTCCCAAATCAAACACTGATAAAACTTCAAATGGCCCTAACTTCTATACGGTGCGTCCTACACCTATCAAACTTTGCAACATTCAAATGCTTGTAACTTTTTACTGGAGCGTCATAAAACTTGAAATTTATTGACAATAAAGTAGTCGAGCCTATTATCAATTTAAGTTATCGGTCACAGCTATGCTACCCTTCAGTCCAAATCAAACACTGATAAAACTTCAAATTGTCCTTACTTCTATACGGTCCATCCTACACCTATCAATGTTTGCAACAATCAAATGCTGGAAACTTTTTACTGGAGCGTCATAAAACCTTGAAATTTTGTGACAATATAGTGCTCGAGCCTCTTATCAATTTAAGCTGTCGCTCATAGCTATGCTACCCCTGAGTCCCAAATCAAACACTGATAAAACTTCAAATGGCCCTAACTTGTATACGGTGCGTCCTACACCTATCAAACTTTGCAACATTCAAATGCTTGTAAGTTTTTACTGGAGCGTTATAAAACCTTGAAATTTTGTGACAATAAATTACTCGTACCTCTTATCAATTTAAGCTATCGCTCATAGCTATGCTACCCTTGAGTCCCAAATCAAACACTGATCAAACTTCAAATGGCCCTAACTTCTATACGGTGCGTCCTACACCTATCAAACTTTGCAACATTCAAATGCTTGTAACTTTTTACTGGAGCGTCATAAAACCTTGAAATTTTGTGACAATAAATTACTCGTACCTCTTATCAATTTAAGCTATCGTTCATAGCTATGCTACCCTTGAGTCCCAAATCAAACACTGATCAAACTTCAAATGGCCCTAACTTCTATACGGTGCGTCCTACACCTATCAAACTTTGCAACATTCAAATGCTTGTAACTTTTTACTGGAGCGTCATAAAACCTTGAAATTTTGTGACAATAAATTACTCGTACCTCTTATCAATTTAAGTTATCGGTCACAGCTATGCTACCCTTCAGTCCAAATCAAACACTGATAAAACTTCAAATTGTCCTTACTTCTATACGGTCCATCCTACACCTATCAATGTTTGTAACTTTTTACTGGAGCGTCATAAAACCTTGAAATTTTGTGACAATAAATTACTCGTACCTCTTATCAATTAAAGCTATCGTTCATAGCTATGCTACCCTTGAGTCCCAAATCAAACACTGATCAAACTTCAAATGGCCCTAACTTCTATACGGTGCGTCCTACACCTATCAAACTTTGCAACATTCAAATGCTTCTAACTTTTTACTGGAGCGTCATAACACCTTGAAATTTTGTGACAATAAATTACTCGTACCTCTTATCAATTTAAGCTATCGTTCATAGCTATGCTACCGTTGCGTCCCAAATCAAACACTGATCAAACTTCAAATGGCCCTAACTTCTACACGCTGCATCCTGCATCTATCAAAGTTTGCCAGAATCGAATGCTTGTAACTTTTTACTGGAGCGTCATAAAAATTTGAAATTTTGTGACAATATAGTGCTCGAGCCTCTTATCAATTTAAGCTATCGCTCATAGCTATGCTACCCCTGAGTCCCAAATCAAACACTGATAAAACTTCAAATGGCCATAACTTCTATACGGTGCGTCCTACACCTATCAAACTTTGCAACATTCAAATGCTTGTAACTTTTTACTGGAGCGTCATAAAACTTGAAATTTATTGACAATAAAGTAGTCGAGCCTATTATCAATTTAAGTTATCGGTCACAGCTATGCTACCCTTCAGTCCAAATCAAACACTGATAAAACTTCAAATTGTCCTTACTTCTATACGGTCCATCCTACACCTATCAATGTTTGTAACTTTTTACTGGAGCGTCATAAAACCTTGAAATTTTGTGACAATAAATTACTCGTACCTCTTATCAATTTAAGCTATCGTTCATAGCTATGCTACCCTTGAGTCCCAAATCAAACACTGATCAAACTTCAAATGGCCCTAACTTCTATACGGTGCGTCCTACACCTTTCAAACTTTGCAACATTCAAATGCTTCTAACTTTTTACTGGAGCGTCATAAAACCTTGAAATTTTGTGACAATAAATTACTCGTATCTCTTATCAATTTAAGCTATCGTTCATAGCTATGCTACCGTTGCGTCCCAAATCAAACACTGATCAAACTTCAAATGGCCCTAACTTCTACACGCTGCATCCTGCATCTATCAAAGTTTGCCAGAATCGAATGCTTGTAACTTTTTACTGGAGCGTCATAAAAATTTGAAATTTTGTGACAATATAGTGCTCGAGCCTCTTATCAATTTAAGCTATCGCTCATAGCTATGCTACCCCTGAGTCCCAAATCAAACACTGATAAAACTTCAAATGGCCATAACTTCTATACGGTGCGTCCTACACCTATCAAACTTTTCCACATTTAAATGCTTGTAACTTTTTACTGGAGCGTCATAAAACTTGAAATTTATTGACAATAAAGTAGTCGAGCCTATTATCAATTTAAGTTATCGGTCACAGCTATGCTACCCTTCAGTCCAAATCAAACACTGATAAAACTTCAAATTGTCCTTACTTCTATACGGTCCATCCTACACCTATCAATGTTTGTAACTTTTTACTGGAGCGTCATAAAACCTTGAAATTTTGTGACAATAAATTACTCGTACCTCTTATTAATTTAAGCTATCGTTCATAGCTATGCTACCCTTGAGTCCCAAATCAAACACTGATCAAACTTCAAATGGCCCTAACTTCTATACGGTGCGTCCTACACCTATCAAACTTTGCAACATTCAAATGCTTCTAACTTTTTACTGGAGCGTCATAAAACCTTGAAATTTTGTGACAATAAATTACTCGTACCTCTTATCAATTTAAGCTATCGTTCATAGCTATGCTACCGTTGCGTCCCAAATCAAACACTGATCAAACTTCAAATGGCCCTAACTTCTACACGCTGCATCCTGCATCTATCAAAGTTTGCCAGAATCGAATGCTTGTAACTTTTTACTGGAGCGTCATAAAACCTTGAAATTTTGTGACAATAAAGAACTCGTGCCTCTGATCAATTTAAGCTATCGTTCATAGGTATGCTACCCTTGAGTCCCAAATCAAACACTGATAAAACTTCAAATGGCCCTAACTTCTACACGCTGCATCCTGCATGCTCTATCAAAGTTTGCCAGAATCGAATGCTTGTAACTTTTTACTGGAGCGTCATAAAAATTTGAAATTTTGTGACAATATAGTGCTCGAGCCTCTTATCAATTTAAGCTATCGCTCTTAGCTATGCTACCCCTGAGTCCCAAATCAAACACTGATAAAACTTCAAATGGCCCTAACTTCTATACGGTGCGTCCTACACCTATCAAACTTTGCAACATTCAAATGCTTGTAACTTTTTACTGGAGCGTCATAAAACTTGAAATTTATTGACAATAAAGTAGTCGAGCCTATTATCAATTTAAGTTATTGGTCACAGCTATGCTACCCTTCAGTCCAAATCAAACACTGATAAAACTTCAAATTGTCCTAACTTCTATACGGTCCATCCTACACCTATCAAAGTTTGCCAGAATCGAGTGCTTGTAACTTTTTACTGGAGCGTCAGAAAACCTTGAAATTTTGTGACAAAAAATTACTCGTACCTCTTATCAATTTAAGCTATCGTTCATAGCTATGCTACCCTTGAGTCCCAAATCAAGCACTGATCAAACTTCAAATGGCCCTAACTTGTATACGGTGCGTCCTACACCTATCAAACTTTGCAACATTCAAATGCTTGTAACTTTTTACTGGAGCGTCATAAAACCTTGAAATTTTAGACAATAAATTACTCGTACCTCTTATCAATTTAAGCTATCGTTCATAGCTATGCTACCCTTCAGTCCCAAATCAAACACTGATCAAACTTCAAATGGCCCTAACTTCTACACGCTGCATCCTGCATCTTTCAAAGTTTGCCAGAATCGAATGCTTGTAACTTTTTACTGTAGCGTCATAAAACCTTGAAATTTTAGACAATAAATTACTCGTACCTCTTATCAATTTAAGCTATCGTTCATAGCTATGCTACCCTTGAGTCCCAAATCAAACACTGATCAAACTTCAAATGGCCCTAACTTCTACACGCTGCATCCTGCATCTTTCAAAGTTTGCCAGAATCGAATGCTTGTAACTTTTTACTGTAGCGTCATAAAACCTTGAAATTTTAGACAATAAATTACTCGTACCTCTTATCAATTTAAGCTATCGTTCATAGCTATGCTACCCTTGAGTCCCAAATCAAACACTGATAAAACTTCAAATGGCCCTAACTTCTACACGCTGCATCCTGCATCTATCAAATTTTTCCAGAATCGGATGCTTGTAACTTTTTACTGGAGCGTCATAAAACCTTGAAATTTTGTGACAATAAATTACTCGTACCTCTTATCAATTTAAGCTATCGTTCATAGCTATGCTACCCTTGAGTCCAAAATCAAACACTGATCAAACTTCAAATGGCCCTAACTTCTACACGCTGCATCCTGCATCTTTCAAAGTTTGCCAGAATCGAATGCTTGTAACTTTTTACTGTAGCGTCATAAAACCTTGAAATTTTGTGACAATATAGTGCACGAGCCGCTTATCAATTTAAGCTATCGTTCATAGCTATGCTACCTTTGAGTCCCAAATCAAACACTGATCAAACTTCAAATGGCCCTAACTTCTACACGCTGCATCCTGCATCTATTAAAGTTTGCCAGAATCGAATGCTTGTAACTTTTTACTGGAGCGTCATAAAACCTTGAAATTTTGTGACAATAAATTACTCGTACCTCTTATCAATTTAAGCTATCGTAAATAGCTATGCTACCCTTGAGTCCCAAATCAAACACTGATCAAACTTCAAATGGCCCTAACTTCTATACGGTACGTCCTACACCTATCAAACTTTGCAACATTCAAATGCTTGTAACTTTTTACTGGAGCGTCATAAAACCTTGAAATTTTGTGACAATAAATTACTCGTACCTCTTATCAATTTAAGCTATCGTTCATAGCTATGCTACCCTTGCGTCCCAAATCAAACACTGATCAAACTTCAAATGGCCCTAACTTCTACACGCTGCATCCTGCATCTATCAAAAATTGCCAGAATCGAATGCTTGTAACTTTTTACTGGAGCATCATAAAAATTTGAAATTTTGTGACAATATAGTGCTCGAGCCTCTTATCAATTTAAGCTATCGCTCATAGCTATGCTACCCCTGAGTCCCAAATCAAACACTGATAAAACTTCAAATGGCCCTAACTTCTATACGGTGCGTCCTACACCTATCAAACTTTGCAACATTCAAATGCTTTTAACTTTTTACTGGAGCGTCATAAAACTAGAAATTTATTGACAATAAAGTAGTCGAGCCTATTATCAATTTAAGTTATCGGTCACAGCTATGCTACCCTTCAGTCCAAATCAAACACTGATCAAACTTCAAATTGTCCTTACTTCTATACGGTCCATCCTACACCTATCAATGTTTGCAACAATCAAATGCTTGTAACTTTTTACTGGAGCGTCATAAAACCTTGAAATTTTGTGACAATAAATTACTCGTACCTCTTATCAATTTAAGCTATCGTTCATAGCTATGCTACCCTTGAGTCCCAAATCAAACACTGATCAAACTTCAAATGGCCCTAACTTCTATACGATGCGTCCTACACCTATCAAACTTTGCAACATTCAAATGCTTGTAACTTTTTACTGGAGCGTCATAAAACCTTGAAATTTTGTGACAATAAATTACTCGTACCTCTTATCAATTTAAGCTATCGTTCATAGCTATGCTACCCTTGAGTCCCAAATCAAACACTGATCAAACTTCTAATGGCCCTAACTTCTACACGCTGCATCCTGCATCTTTCAAAGTTTGCCAGAATCGAGTGCTTGTAACTTTTTACTGGAGCGTCAGAAAACCTTGAAATTTTGTGACAATATAGTGCTCGAGCCGCTTATCAATTTAAGCTATCGTTCATAGCTATGCTGCCCTTGAGTCCCAAATCAAACACTGATCAAACTTCAAATGGCCCTAACTTCTACACGCTGCATCCTGCATCTATCAAAGTTTGCCAGAATCGAATGCTTGTAACTTTTTACTGGAGCGTCATAAAACCTTGAAATTTTGTGACAATAAATTGCTCGTACCTCTTATCAATTTAAGCTATCGTTCATAGCTATGCTACCCTTGAGTCCCAAATCAAACACTGATCAAACTTCAAATGGCCCTAACTTCTATACGGTGCGTCCTACACCTATCAAACTTTGCAACATTCAAATGCTTGTAACTTTTTACTGGAGCGTCATAAAACCTTGAAATTTTGTGACAATAAATTACTCGTACCTCTTATCAATTTAAGCTATCGTTCATAGCTATGCTACCCTTGCGTCCCAAATCAAACACAGATCAAACTTTAAATGACCCTAACTTCTACACGCTGCATCCTGCATCTATCAAAGTTTGCCAGAATCGAATGCTTGTAACTTTTTACTGGAGCGTCATAAAACCTTGAAATTTTGTGACAATAAAGAACTCGTGCCTCTGATCAATTTAAGCTATCGTTCATAGGTATGCTACCCTTGAGTCCCAAATCAAACACTGATAAAACTTCAAATGGCCCTAACTTCTACACGCTGCATCCTGCATCTATCAAAGTTTGCCAGAATCGAATGCTTGTAACTTTTTACTGGAGCGTCATAAAAATTTGAAATTTTGTGACAATATAGTGCTCGAGCCTCTTATCAATTTAAGCTATCGCTCATAGCTATGCTACCCCTGAGTCCCAAATCAAACACTGATAAAACTTCAAATGGCCCTAACTTCTATACGGCGCGTCCTACACCTATCAAACTTTGCAACATTCAAATGCTTGTAACTTTTTACTGGAGCGTCATAAAACTTGAAATTTATTGACAATAAAGTAGTCGAGCCTATTATCAATTTAAGTTATCGGTCACAGCTATGCTACCCTTCAGTGCAAATCAAACACTGATAAAACTTCAAATTGTCCTTACTTCTATACGGTCCATCCTACACCTATCAATGTTTGCAACAATCAAATGCTGGAAACTTTTTACTGGAGCGTCATAAAACCTTGAAATTTTGTGACAATATAGTGCTCGAGCCTCTTATCAATTTAAGCTATCGCTCATAGCTATACTACCCCTGAGTCCCAAATCAAACACTGATAAAACTTCAAATGGCCCTAACTTGTATACGGTGCGTCCTACACCTATCAAACTTTGCAACATTCAAATGCTTGTAAGTTTTTACTGGAGCGTTATAAAACCTTGAAATTTTGTGACAATAAATTACTCGTACCTCTTATCAATTTAAGCTATCGCTCATAGCTATGCTACCCTTGAGTCCCAAATCAAACACTGATAAAACTTCAAATGGCCCTAACTTCTATACGGTGCGTCCTACACCTATCAAACTTTGCAACATTCAAATGCTTGTAACTTTTTACTGGAGCGTCATAAAACCTTGAAATTTTGTGACAATAAATTACTCGTACCTCTTATCAATTTAAGCTATCGTTCATAGCTATGCTACCCTTGCGTCCCAAATCAAACACAGATCAAACTTTAAATGACCCTAACTTCTACACGCTGCATCCTGCATCTATCAAAGTTTGCCAGAATCGAATGCTTGTAACTTTTTACTGGAGCGTCATAAAACCTTGAAATTTTGTGACAATATAGTGCTCGAGCCTCTTATCAATTTAAGCTATCGCTCATAGCTATGCTACCTCTGAGTCCCAAATCAAACACTGATAAAACTTCAAATGGTCCTAACTTCTATACGGCGCGTCCTACACCTATCAAAGTTTGCAACATTCAAATGCTTGTAACTTTTTACTGGAGCGTCATAAAACTTGAAATTTATTGACAATAAAGTAGTCGAGCCTACTATCAATTTAAGTTATCGGTCACAGCTATGCTACCCTTCAGTCCAAATCAAACACTGATAAAACTTCAAATTGTCCTTACTTCTATACGGTCCATCCTACACCTATCAATGTTTGCAACAATCAAATGCTGGAAACTTTTTACTGGAGCGTCATAAAACCTTGAAATTTTGTGACAATATAGTGCTCGAGCCTCTTATCAATTTAAGCTATCGCTCATAGCTATGCTACCCCTGAGTCCCAAATCAAACACTGATAAAACTTCAAATGGCCCTAACTTGTATACGGTGCGTCCTACACCTATCAAACTTTGCAACATTCAAATGCTTGTAAGTTTTTACAGGAGCGTTATAAAACCTTGAAATTTTGTGACAATAAATTACTCGTACCTCTTATCAATTTAAGCTATCGCTCATAGCTATGCTACCCTTGAGTCCCAAATCAAACACTGATAAAACTTCAAATGGCCCTAACTTCTATACGGTGCGTCCTACACCTATCAAACTTTGCAACATTCAAATGCTTGTAACTTTTTACTGGAGCGTCATAAAACCTTGAAATTTTGTGACAATAAATTACTCGTACCTCTTATCAATTTAAGCTATCGTTCATAGCTATGCTACCCTTGAGTCCCAAATCAAACACTGATCAAACTTCAAATGGCCCTAACTTCTACACGCTGCTTCCTGCATCTTTCAAAGTTTGCCAGAATCGAATGCTTGTAACTTTTTACTGTAGCGTCATAAAACCTTGAAATTTTGTGACAATATAGTGCTCGAGCCGCTTATCGATTTAAGCTATCGTTCATAGCTATGCTACCCTTGAGTCCCAAATCAAACACTGATCAAACTTCAAATGGCCCTAACTTCTACACGCTGCATCCTGCATCTATCAAAGTTTGCCAGAATCGAATGCTTGTAACTTTTTACTGGAGCGTCATAAAATCTTGAAATTTTGTGACAATAAATTACTCGTACCTCTTATCAATTTAAGCTATCGTTCATAGCTATGCTACCCTTGAGTCCCAAATCAAACACTGATCAAACTTCAAATGGCCTTAACTTCTATACGGTGCGTCCTACACCTATCAAACTTTGCAACATTCAAATGCTTGTAACTTTTTACTGGAGAGTCATAAAACCTTGAAATTTTGTGACAATAAATTACTCGTACCTCTTATCAATTTAAGCTATCGTTCATAGCTATGCTACCCTTGCGTCCCTAATCAAACACTGATCAAACTTCAAATGGCCCTAACTTCTACACGCTGCATCCTGCATCTATCAAAGTTTGCCAGAATCGAATGCTTGTAACTTTTTACTGGAGCGTCATAAAACCTTGAAATTTTGTGACAATAAAGAACTCGTGCCTCTGATCAATTTAAGCTATCGTTCATAGGTATGCTACCCTTGAGTCCCAAATCAAACACTGATAAAACTTCAAATGGCCCTAACTTCTACACGCTGCATCCTGCATCTATCAAAGTTTGCCAGAATCGAATGCTTGTAACTTTTTACTGGAGCGTCATAAAAATTTGAAATTTTGTGACAATATAGTGCTCGAGCCTCTTATCAATTTAAGCTATCGCTCATAGCTATGCTACCCCTGAGTCCCAAATCAAACACTGATAAAACTTCAAATGGCCCTAACTTCTATACGGCGCGTCCTACACCTATCAAAGTTTGCAACATTCAAATGCTTGTAACTTTTTACTGGAGCGTCATAAAACTTGAAATTTATTGACAATAAAGTAGTCGAGCCTATTATCAATTTAAGTTATCGGTCACAGCTATGCTACCCTTCAGTCCAAATCAAACACTGATAAAACTTCAAATTGTCCTTACTTCTATACGGTCCATCCTACACCTATCAATGTTTGCAACAATCAAATGCTGGAAACTTTTTACTGGAGCCTCATAAAACCTTGAAATTTTGTGACAATATAGTGCTCGAGCCTCTTATCAATTTAAGCTATCGCTCATAGCTATGCTACCCCTGAGTCCCAAATCAAACACTGATAAAACTTCAAATGGCCCTAACTTGTATACGGTGCGTCCTACACCTATCAAACTTTGCAACATTCAAATGCTTGTAAGTTTTTACTGGAGCGTTATAAAACCTTGAAATTTTGTGACAATAAATTACTCGTACCTCTTATCAATTTAAGCTATCGCTCATAGCTATGCTACCCTTGAGTCCCAAATCAAACACTGATAAAACTTCAAATGGCCCTAACTTCTATACGGTGCGTCCTACACCTATCAAACTTTGCAACATTCAAATGCTTGTAACTTTTTACTGGAGCGTCATAAAACCTTGAAATTTTGTGACAATAAATTACTCGTACCTCTTATCAATTTAAGCTATCGTTCATAGCTATGCTACCCTTGAGTCCCAAATCAAACACTGATCAAACTTCAAATGGCCCTAACTTCTACACGCTGCTTCCTGCATCTTTCAAAGTTTGCCAGAATCGAATGCTTGTAACTTTTTACTGTAGCGTCATAAAACCTTGAAATTTTGTGACAATATAGTGCTCGAGCCGCTTATCGATTTAAGCTATCGTTCATAGCTATGCTACCCTTGAGTCCCAAATCAAACACTGATCAAACTTCAAATGGCCCTAACTTCTACACGCTGCATCCTGCATCTATCAAAGTTTGCCAGAATCGAATGCTTGTAACTTTTTACTGGAGCGTCATAAAATCTTGAAATTTTGTGACAATAAATTACTCGTACCTCTTATCAATTTAAGCTATCGTTCATAGCTATGCTACCCTTGAGTCCCAAATCAAACACTGATCAAACTTCAAATGGCCTTAACTTCTATACGGTGCGTCCTACACCTATCAAACTTTGCAACATTCAAATGCTTGTAACTTTTTACTGGAGAGTCATAAAACCTAGAAATTTTGTGACAATAAATTACTCGTACCTCTTATCAATTTAAGCTATCGTTCATAGCTATGCTACCCTTGCGTCCCTAATCAAACACTGATCAAACTTCAAATGGCCCTAACTTCTACACGCTGCATCCTGCATCTATCAAAGTTTGCCAGAATCGAATGCTTGTAACTTTTTACTGGAGCGTCATAAAACCTTGAAATTTTGTGACAATAAAGAACTCGTGCCTCTGATCAATTTAAGCTATCGTTCATAGGTATGCTACCCTTGAGTCCCAAATCAAACACTGATAAAACTTCAAATGGCCCTAACTTCTACACGCTGCATCCTGCATCTATCAAAGTTTGCCAGAATCGAATGCTTGTAACTTTTTACTGGAGCGTCATAAAAATTTGAAATTTTGTGACAATATAGTGCTCGAGCCTCTTATCAATTTAAGCTATCGCTCATAGCTATGCTACCCCTGAGTCCCAAATCAAACACTGATAAAACTTCAAATGGCCCTAACTTCTATACGGCGCGTCCTACACCTATCAAAGTTTGCAACATTCAAATGCTTGTAACTTTTTACTGGAGCGTCATAAAACTTGAAATTTATTGACAATAAAGTAGTCGAGCCTATTATCAATTTAAGTTATCGGTCACAGCTATGCTACCCTTCAGTCCAAATCAAACACTGATAAAACTTCAAATTGTCCTAACTACTATACGGTCCATCCTACACCTATCAATGTTTGCAACAATCAAATGCTGGAAACTTTTTACTGGAGCGTCATAAAACCTTGAAATTTTGTGACAATATAGTGCTCGAGCCCCTTATCAATTTAAGCTATCGCTCATAGCTATGCTACCCCTAAGTCCCAAATCAAACACTGATAAAACTTCAAATGGCCCTAACTTGTATACGGTGCGTCCTACTCCTATCAAACTTTGCAACATTCAAATGCTTGTAAGTTTTTACTGGAGCGTTACAAAACCTTGAAATTTTGTGACAATAAATTACTCGTACCTCTTATCAATTTAAGCTATCGCTCATAGCTATGCTACCCTTGAGTCCCAAATCAAACACTGATCAAACTTCAAATGGCCCTAACTTCTACACGCTGCATCCTGCATCTATCAAAGTTTGCCAGAATCGAATGCTTGTAACTTTTTACTGGAGCGTCATAAAACCTTGAAATTTTGTGACAATAAAGAACTCGTGCCTCTGATCAATTTAAGCTATCGTTCATAGGTATGCTACCCTTGAGTCCCAAATCAAACACTGATAAAACTTCAAATGGCCCTAACTTCTACACGCTGCATCCTGCATCTATCAAAGTTTGCCAGAATCGAATGCTTGTAACTTTTTACTGGAGCGTCATAAAATCTTGAAATTTTGTGACAATAAATTACTCGTACCTCTTATCAATTTAAGCTATCGTTCATAGCTATGCTACCCTTGAGTCCCAAATCAAACACTGATCAAACTTAAAATGGCCTTAACTTCTATACGGTGCGTCCTACACCTATCAAACTTTGCAACATTCAAATGCTTGTAACTTTTTACTGGAGAGTCATAAAACCTTGAAATTTTGTGACAATAAATTACTCGTACCTCTTATCAATTTAAACTATCGTTCATAGCTATGCTACCCTTGCGTCCCTAATCAAACACTGATCAAACTTCAAATGGCCCTAACTTCTACACGCTGCATCCTGCATCTATCAAAGTTTGCCAGAATCGAATGCTTGTAACTTTTTACTGGAGCGTCATAAAACCTTGAAATTTTGTGACAATAAAGAACTCGTGCCTCTGATCAATTTAAGCTATCGTTCATAGGTATGCTACCCTTGAGTCCCAAATCAAACACTGATAAAACTTCAAATGGCCCTAACTTCTATACGGCGCGTCCTACACCTATCAAAGTTTGCAACATTCAAATGCTTGTAACTTTTTACTGGAGCGTCATAAAACTTGAAATTTATTGACAATAAAGTAGTCGAGCCTATTATCAATTTAAGTTATCGGTCACAGCTATGCTACCCTTCAGTCCAAATCAAACACTGATAAAACTTCAAATTGTCCTAACTACTATACGGTCCATCCTACACCTATCAATGTTTGCAACAATCAAATGCTGGAAACTTTTTACTGGAGCGTCATAATACCTTGAAATTTTGTGACAATATAGTGCTCGAGCCCCTTATCAATTTAAGCTATCGCTCATATCTATGCTACCCCTGAGTCCCAAATCAAACACTGATAAAACTTCAAATGGCCCTAACTTGTATACGGTGCGTCCTACTCCTATCAAACTTTGCAACATTCAAATGCTTGTAAGTTTTTACTGGAGCGTTACAAAACCTTGAAATTTTGTGACAATAAATTACTCGTACCTCTTATCAATTTAAGCTATCGCTCATAGCTATGCTACCCTTGAGTCCCAAATCAAACACTGATCAAACTTCAAATGGCCCTAACTTCTATACGGTGCGTCCTACACCTATCAAACTTTGCAACATTCAAATGCTTGTAACTTTTTACTGGAGCGTCATAAAACCTTGAAATTTTGTGACAATAAATTACTCGTACCTCTTATCCAATTAAGCTATCGTTCATAGCTATGCTACCCTTGAGTCCCAAATCAAACACTGATCAAACTTCAAATGGCCCTAACACGCTGCATCCTGCATCTTTCAAAGTTTGCCAGAATAGAGTGCTTGTAACTTTTTACTGGAGCGTCAGAAAACCTTGAAATTTTGTGACAAAAAATTACTCGTACCTCTTATCAATTTAAGCTATCGTTCATAGGTATGCTACCCTTGAGTCCCAAATCAAACACTGATCAAACTTCAAATGGCCCTAACTTCTATACGGTGCGTCCTACACCTATCAAACTTTGCAACATTCAAATGCTTGTAACTTTTTACTGGAGCGTCATAAAACCTTGAAATTTTAGACAATAAATTACTCGTACCTCTTATCAATTTAAGCTATCGTTCATAGCTATGCTACCCTTGAGTCCCAAATCAAACACTGATCAAACTTCAAATGACCCTAACTTCTACACGCTGCATCCTGCATCTATCAAAGTTTGCCAGAATCGAATGCTTGTAACTTTTTACTGGAGCGTCATAAAACCTTGAAATTTTGTGACAATAAAGAAGTCGTGCCTCTTATCAATTTAAGCTATCGCTCATAGCTATGCTACCCCTAAATCCCAAATCAAACTCTGTTAAAACTTTAAATGGCCCTAACTTCTATACGGTGCGTCTTACACCTATCAAACTTTGCAGCATTCAAATGCTTGTAACATTTTACTGGAGCGTCATAAAACCTTGAAATTTTGTGACAAACATTACTCGTACCTCTTATCAATTTAAGCTATCGTTCATAGCTATGCTACCCTTGAGTCCCAAATCAAACACTGATAAAACTTCAAATGGCCCTAACTTCTACACGCTGCATCCTGCATCTATCAAAGTTTGCCAGAATCGAATGCTTGTAACTTTTTACTGGAGCGTCATAAAAATTTGAAATTTTGTGACAATATAGTGCTCGAGCCTCTTATCAATTTAAGCTATCGCTCATAGCTATGCTACCCCTGAGTCCCAAATCAAACACTGATAAAACTTCAAATGGCCCTAACTTCTATACGGTGCGTCCTACACCTATCAAAGTTTGCAACATTCAAATGCTTGTAACTTTTTACTGGAGCGTCATAAAACTTGAAATTTATTGACAATAAAGTAGTCGAGCCCCTTATCAATTTAAGCTATCGCTCATAGCTATGCTACCCCTGAGTCCCAAATCAAACACTGATCAAACTTCAAATGGCCCTAACTTCTACACGCTGCATCCTGCATCTATCAAAGTTTGCCAGAATCGAATGCTTGTAACTTTTTACTGGAGCGTCATAAAACCTTGAAATTTTGTGACAATAAAGAACTCGTGCCTCTGATCAATTTAAGCTATCGTTCATAGGTATGCTACCCTTGAGTCCCAAATCAAACACTGATAAAACTTCAAATGGCCCTAACTTCTACACGCTGCATCCTGCATCTATCAAAGTTTGCCAGAATCGAATGCTTGTAACTTTTTACTGGAGCGTCATAAAAATTTGAAATTTTGTGACAATATAGTGCTCGAGCCTCTTATCAATTTAAGCTATCGCTCATAGCTATGCTACCCCTGAGTCCCAAATCAAACACTGATAAAACTTCAAATGGCCCTAACTTCTATACGGCGCGTCCTACACCTATCAAAGTTTGCAACATTCAAATGCTTGTAACTTTTTACTGGAGCGTCATAAAACTTGAAATTTATTGACAATAAAGTAGTCGAGCCTATTATCAATTTAAGTTATCGGTCACAGCTATGCTACCCTTCAGTCCAAATCAAACACTGATAAAACTTCAAATTGTCCTAACTACTATACGGTCCATCCTACACCTATCAATGTTTGCAACAATCAAATGCTGGAAACTTTTTACTGGAGCGTCATAAAACCTTGAAATTTTGTGACAATATAGTGCTCGAGCCCCTTATCAATTTAAGCTATCGCTCATAGCTATGCTACCCCTGAGTCCCAAATCAAACACTGATAAAACTTCAAATGGCCCTAACTTGTATACGGTGCGTCCTACTCCTATCAAACTTTGCAACATTCAAATGCTTGTAACTTTTTACTGGAGCGTCATAAAACCTTGAAATTTTAGACAATAAATTACTCGTACCTCTTATCAATTTAAGCTATCGTTCATAGCTATGCTACCCTTGAGTCCCAAATCAAACACTGATCAAACTTCAAATGACCCTAACTTCTACACGCTGCATCCTGCATCTATCAAAGTTTGCCAGAATCGAATGCTTGTAACTTTTTACTGGAGCGTCATAAAACCTTGAAATTTTGTGACAATAAAGAAGTCGTGCCTCTTATCAATTTAAGCTATCGCTCATAGCTATGCTACCCCTAAATCCCAAATCAAACTCTGTTAAAACTTTAAATGGCCCTAACTTCTATACGGTGCGTCTTACACCTATCAAACTTTGCAGCATTCAAATGCTTGTAACTTTTTACTGGAGCGTCATAAAACCTTGAAATTTTGTGACAAAAATTACTCGCACCTCTTATCAATTTAAGCTATCGTTCATAGCTATGCTACCCTTGAGTCCCAAATCAAACACTGATAAAACTTCAAATGGCCCTAACTTCTACACGCTGCATCCTGCATCTATCAAAGTTTGCCAGAATCGAATGCTTGTAACTTTTTACTGGAGCGTCATAAAAATTTGAAATTTTGTGACAATATAGTGCTCGAGCCTCTTATCAATTTAAGCTATCGCTCATAGCTATGCTACCCCTGAGTCCCAAATCAAACACTGATAAAACTTCAAATGGCCCTAACTTCTATACGGTGCGTCCTACACCTATCAAACTTTGCAACATTCAAATGCTTGTAACTTTTTACTGGAGCGTAATAAAACTTGAAATTTATTGACAATAAAGTAGTCGAGCCCCTTATCAATTTAAGCTATCGCTCATAGCTATGCTACCCCTGAGTCCCAAATCAAACACTGATCAAACTTCAAATGGCCCTAACTTCTACACGCTGCATCCTGCATCTATCAAAGTTTGCCAGAATCGAATGCTTGTAACTTTTTACTGGAGCGTCATTAAACCTTGAAATTTTGTGACAAAAATTACTCGTACCTCTTATCAATTTAAGCTATCGTTCATAGCTATGCTACCCTTGAGTCCCAAATCAAACACTGATAAAACTTCAAATGGCCCTAACTTCTACACGCTGCATCCTGCATCTATCAAAGTTTGCCAGAATCGAATGCTTGTAACTTTTTACTGGAGCGTCATAAAAATTTGAAATTTTGTGACAATATAGTGCTCGAGCCTCTTATCAATTTAAGCTATCGCTCATAGCTATGCTACCCCTGAGTCCCAAATCAAACACTGATAAAACTTCAAATGGCCCTAACTTCTATACGGCGCGTCCTACACCTATCAAAGTTTGCAACATTCAAATGCTTGTAAGTTTTTACTGGAGCATCATAAAACTTGAAATTTATTGACAATAAAGTAGTCGAGCCTATTATCAATTTAAGTTATCGGTCACAGCTATGCTACCCTTCAGTCCAAATCAAACACTGATAAAACTTCAAATTGTCCTTACTTCTATACGGTCCATCCTACACCTATCAATGTTTGCAACAATCAAATGCTGGAAACTTTTTACTGGAGCGTCATAAAACCTTGAAATTTTGTGACAATATAGTGCTCGAGCCTCTTATCAATTTAAGCTATCGCTCATAGCTATGCTACCCCTGAGTCCCAAATCAAACACTGATAAAACTTCAAATGGCCCTAACTTGTATACGGTGCGTCCTACACCTATCAAACTTTGCAACATTCAAATGCTTGTAAGTTTTTACTGGAGCGTTATAAAACCTTGAAATTTTGTGACAATAAATTACTCGTACCTCTTATCAATTTAAGCTATCGCTCATAGCTATGCTACCCTTGAGTCCCAAATCAAACACTGATAAAACTTCAAATGGCCCTAACTTCTATACGGTGCGTCCTACACCTATCAAACTTTGCAACATTCAAATGCTTGTAACTTTTTACTGGAGCGTCATAAAACCTTGAAATTTTGTGACAATAAATTACTCGTACCTCTTATCAATTTAAGCTATCGTTCATAGCTATGCTACCCTTGCGTCCCAAATCAAACACAGATCAAACTTTAAATGACCCTAACTTCTACACGCTGCATCCTGCATCTATCAAAGTTTGCCAGAATCGAATGCTTGTAACTTTTTACTGGAGCGTCATAAAAATTTGAAATTTTGTGACAATATAGTGCTCGAGCCTCTTATCAATTTAAGCTATCGCTCATAGCTATGCTACCCCTGAGTCCCAAATCAAACACTGATAAAACTTCAAGTGGCCCTAACTTCTATACGGCGCGTCCTACACCTATCAAAGTTTGCAACATTCAAATGCTTGTAACTTTTTACTGGAGCGTCATAAAACTTGAAATTTATTGACAATAAAGTAGTCGAGCCTATTATCAATTTAAGTTATCGGTCACAGCTATGCTACCCTTCAGTCCAAATCAAACACTGATAAAACTTCAAATTGTCCTTACTTCTATACGGTCCATCCTACACCTATCAATGTTTGCAACAATCAAATGCTGGAAACTTTTTACTGGAGCGTCATAAAACCTTGAAATTTTGTGACAATATAGTGCTCGAGCCTCTTATCAATTTAAGCTATCGCTCATAGCTATGCTACCCCTGAGTCCCAAATCAAACACTGATAAAACTTCAAATGGCCCTAACTTGTATACGGTGCGTCCTACACCTATCAAACTTTGCAACATTCAAATGCTTGTAAGTTTTTACTGGAGCGTTATAAAACCTTGAAATTTTGTGACAATAAATTACTCGTACCTCTTATCAATTTAAGCTATCGCTCATAGCTATGCTACCCTTGAGTCCCAAATCAAACACTGATAAAACTTCAAATGGCCCTAACTTCTATACGGTGCGTCCTACACCTATCAAACTTTGCAACATTCAAATGCTTGTAACTTTTTACTGGAGCGTCATAAAACCTTGAAATTTTGTGACAATAAATTACTCGTACCTCTTATCAATTTAAGCTATCGTTCATAGCTATGCTACCCTTGAGTCCCAAATCAAACACTGATCAAACTTCAAATGGCCCCAACTTCTACACGCTGCTTCCTGCATCTTTCAAAGTTTGCCAGAATCGAATGCTTGTAACTTTTTACTGGAGCGTCATAAAACCTTGAAATTTTGTGACAATATAGTGCTCGAGCCGCTTATCGATTTAAGCTATCGTTCATAGCTATGCTACCCTTGAGTCCCAAATCAAACACTGATCAAACTTCAAATGGCCCTAACTTCTACACGCTGCATCCTGCATCTATCAAAGTTTGCCAGAATCGAATGCTTGTAACTTTTTACTGGAGCGTCATAAAACCTTGAAATTTTGTGACAATAAATTACTCGTACCTCTTATCAATTTAAGCTATCGTTCATAGCTATGCTACCCTTGAGTCCCAAATCAAACACTGATCAAACTTCAAATGGCCTTAACTTCTATACGGTGCGTCCTACACCTATCAAACTTTGCAACATTCAAATGCTTGTAACTTTTTACTGGAGAGTCATAAAACCTTGAAATTTTGTGACAATAAATTACTCGTACCTCTTATCAATTTAAGCTATCGTTCATAGGTATGCTACCCTTGAGTCCCAAATCAAACACTGATAAAACTTCAAATGGCCCAAACTTCTACACGCTGCATCCTGCATCTATCAAAGTTTGCCAGAATCGAATGCTTGTAACTTTTTACTGGAGCGTCATAAAAATTTGAAATTTTGTGACAATATAGTGCTCGAGCCTCTTATCAATTTAAGCTATCGCTCATAGCTATGCTACCCCTGAGTCCCAAATCAAACACTGATAAAACTTCAAATGGCCCTAACTTCTATACGGCGCGTCCTACACCTATCAAAGTTTGCAACATTCAAATGCTTGTAACTTTTTACTGGAGCGTCATAAAACTTGAAATTTATTGACAATAAAGTAGTCGAGCCTATTATCAATTTAAGTTATCGGTCACAGCTATGCTACCCTTCAGTCCAAATCAAACACTGATAAAACTTCAAATTGTCCTAACTACTATACGGTCCATCCTACACCTATCAATGTTTGCAACAATCAAATGCTGGAAACTTTTTACTGGAGCGTCATAAAACCTTGAAATTTTGTGACAATATAGTGCTCGAGCCCCTTATCAATTTAAGCTATCGCTCATAGCTATGCTACCCCTGAGTCCCAAATCAAACACTGATAAAACTTCAAATGGCCCTAACTTGTATACGGTGCGTCCTACTCCTATCAAACTTTGCAACATTCAAATGCTTGTAAGTTTTTACTGGAGCGTTACAAAACCTTGAAATTTTGTGACAATAAATTACTCGTACCTCTTATCAATTTAAGCTATCGCTCATAGCTATGCTACCCTTGAGTCCCAAATCAAACACTGATCAAACTTCAAATGGCCCTAACTTCTATACGGTGCGTCCTACACCTATCAAACTTTGCAACATTCAAATGCTTGTAACTTTTTACTGGAGCGTCATAAAACCTTGAAATTTTGTGACAATAAATTACTCGTACCTCTTATCCAATTAAGCTATCGTTCATAGCTATGCTACCCTTGAGTCCCAAATCAAACACTGATCAAACTTCAAATGGCCCTAACACGCTGCATCCTGCATCTTTCAAAGTTTGCCAGAATAGAGTGCTTGTAACTTTTTACTGGAGCGTCAGAAAACCTTGAAATTTTGTGACAAAAAATTACTCGTACCTCTTATCAATTTAAGCTATCGTTCATAGCTATGCTACCCTTGAGTCCCAAATCAAACACTGATCAAACTTCAAATGGCCCTAACTTCTATACGGTGCGTCCTACACCTATCAAACTTTGCAACATTCAAATGCTTGTAACTTTTTACTGGAGCGTCATAAAACCTTGAAATTTTAGACAATAAATTACTCGTACCTCTTATCAATTTAAGCTATCGTTCATAGCTATGCTACCCTTGAGTCCCAAATCAAACACTGATCAAACTTCAAATGACCCTAACTTCTACACGCTGCATCCTGCATCTATCAAAGTTTGCCAGAATCGAATGCTTGTAACTTTTTACTGGAGCGTCATAAAACCTTGAAATTTTGTGACAATAAAGAAGTCGTGCCTCTTATCAATTTAAGCTATCGCTCATAGCTATGCTACCCCTAAATCCCAAATCAAACTCTGTTAAAACTTTAAATGGCCCTAACTTCTATACGGTGCGTCTTACACCTATCAAACTTTGCAGCATTCAAATGCTTGTAACTTTTTACTGGAGCGTCATAAAACCTTGAAATTTTGTGACAAACATTACTCGTACCTCTTATCAATTTAAGCTATCGTTCATAGCTATGCTACCCTTGAGTCCCAAATCAAACACTGATAAAACTTCAAATGGCCCTAACTTCTACACGCTGCATCCTGCATCTATCAAAGTTTGCCAGAATCGAATGCTTGTAACTTTTTACTGGAGCGTCATAAAAATTTGAAATTTTGTGACAATATAGTGCTCGAGCCTCTTATCAATTTAAGCTATCGCTCATAGCTATGCTACCCCTGAGTCCCAAATCAAACACTGATAAAACTTCAAATGGCCCTAACTTCTATACGGTGCGTCCTACACCTATCAAACTTTGCAACATTCAAATGCTTGTAACTTTTTACTGGAGCGTCATAAAACTTGAAATTTATTGACAATAAAGTAGTCGAGCCTATTATCAATTTAAGTTATCGGTCACAGCTATGCTACCCTTCAGTCCAAATCAAACACTGATAAAACTTCAAATTGTCCTAACTACTATACGGTCCATCCTACACCTATCAATGTTTGCAACAATCAAATGCTGGAAACTTTTTACTGGAGCGTCATAAAACCTTGAAATTTTGTGACAATATAGTGCTCGAGCCCCTTATCAATTTAAGCTATCGCTCATAGCTATGCTACCCCTAAGTCCCAAATCAAACACTGATAAAACTTCAAATGGCCCTAACTTGTATACGGTGCGTCCTACTCCTATCAAACTTTGCAACATTCAAATGCTTGTAAGTTTTTACTGGAGCGTTACAAAACCTTGAAATTTTGTGACAATAAATTACTCGTACCTCTTATCAATTTAAGCTATCGCTCATAGCTATGCTACCCTTGAGTCCCAAATCAAACACTGATCAAACTTCAAATGGCCCTAACTTCTACACGCTGCATCCTGCATCTATCAAAGTTTGCCAGAATCGAATGCTTGTAACTTTTTACTGGAGCGTCATAAAACCTTGAAATTTTGTGACAATAAAGAACTCGTGCCTCTGATCAATTTAAGCTATCGTTCATAGGTATGCTACCCTTGAGTCCCAAATCAAACACTGATAAAACTTCAAATGGCCCTAACTTCTACACGCTGCATCCTGCATCTATCAAAGTTTGCCAGAATCGAATGCTTGTAACTTTTTACTGGAGCGTCATAAAATCTTGAAATTTTGTGACAATAAATTACTCGTACCTCTTATCAATTTAAGCTATCGTTCATAGCTATGCTACCCTTGAGTCCCAAATCAAACACTGATCAAACTTAAAATGGCCTTAACTTCTATACGGTGCGTCCTACACCTATCAAACTTTGCAACATTCAAATGCTTGTAACTTTTTACTGGAGAGTCATAAAACCTTGAAATTTTGTGACAATAAATTACTCGTACCTCTTATCAATTTAAACTATCGTTCATAGCTATGCTACCCTTGCGTCCCTAATCAAACACTGATCAAACTTCAAATGGCCCTAACTTCTACACGCTGCATCCTGCATCTATCAAAGTTTGCCAGAATCGAATGCTTGTAACTTTTTACTGGAGCGTCATAAAACCTTGAAATTTTGTGACAATAAAGAACTCGTGCCTCTGATCAATTTAAGCTATCGTTCATAGGTATGCTACCCTTGAGTCCCAAATCAAACACTGATAAAACTTCAAATGGCCCTAACTTCTATACGGCGCGTCCTACACCTATCAAAGTGTGCAACATTCAAATGCTTGTAACTTTTTACTGGAGCGTCATAAAACTTGAAATTTATTGACAATAAAGTAGTCGAGCCTATTATCAATTTAAGTTATCGGTCACAGCTATGCTACCCTTCAGTCCAAATCAAACACTGATAAAACTTCAAATTGTCCTAACTACTATACGGTCCATCCTACACCTATCAATGTTTGCAACAATCAAATGCTGGAAACTTTTTACTGGAGCGTCATAATACCTTGAAATTTTGTGACAATATAGTGCTCGAGCCCCTTATCAATTTAAGCTATCGCTCATATCTATGCTACCCCTGAGTCCCAAATCAAACACTGATAAAACTTCAAATGGCCCTAACTTGTATACGGTGCGTCCTACTCCTATCAAACTTTGCAACATTCAAATGCTTGTAAGTTTTTACTGGAGCGTTACAAAACCTTGAAATTTTGTGACAATAAATTACTCGTACCTCTTATCAATTTAAGCTATCGCTCATAGCTATGCTACCCTTGAGTCCCAAATCAAACACTGATCAAACTTCAAATGGCCCTAACTTCTATACGGTGCGTCCTACACCTATCAAACTTTGCAACATTCAAATGCTTGTAACTTTTTACTGGAGCGTCATAAAACCTTGAAATTTTGTGACAATAAATTACTCGTACCTCTTATCCAATTAAGCTATCGTTCATAGCTATGCTACCCTTGAGTCCCAAATCAAACACTGATCAAACTTCAAATGGCCCTAACACGCTGCATCCTGCATCTTTCAAAGTTTGCCAGAATAGAGTGCTTGTAACTTTTTACTGGAGCGTCAGAAAACCTTGAAATTTTGTGACAAAAAATTACTCGTACCTCTTATCAATTTAAGCTATCGTTCATAGGTATGCTACCCTTGAGTCCCAAATCAAACACTGATCAAACTTCAAATGGCCCTAACTTCTATACGGTGCGTCCTACACCTATCAAACTTTGCAACATTCAAATGCTTGTAACTTTTTACTGGAGCGTCATAAAACCTTGAAATTTTAGACAATAAATTACTCGTACCTCTTATCAATTTAAGCTATCGTTCATAGCTATGCTACCCTTGAGTCCCAAATCAAACACTGATCAAACTTCAAATGACCCTAACTTCTACACGCTGCATCCTGCATCTATCAAAGTTTGCCAGAATCGAATGCTTGTAACTTTTTACTGGAGCGTCATAAAACCTTGAAATTTTGTGACAATAAAGAAGTCGTGCCTCTTATCAATTTAAGCTATCGCTCATAGCTATGCTACCCCTAAATCCCAAATCAAACTCTGTTAAAACTTTAAATGGCCCTAACTTCTATACGGTGCGTCTTACACCTATCAAACTTTGCAGCATTCAAATGCTTGTAACTTTTTACTGGAGCGTCATAAAACCTTGAAATTTTGTGACAAACATTACTCGTACCTCTTATCAATTTAAGCTATCGTTCATAGCTATGCTACCCTTGAGTCCCAAATCAAACACTGATAAAACTTCAAATGGCCCTAACTTCTACACGCTGCATCCTGCATCTATCAAAGTTTGCCAGAATCGAATGCTTGTAACTTTTTACTGGAGCGTCATAAAAATTTGAAATTTTGTGACAATATAGTGCTCGAGCCTCTTATCAATTTAAGCTATCGCTCATAGCTATGCTACCCCTGAGTCCCAAATCAAACACTGATAAAACTTCAAATGGCCCTAACTTCTATACGGTGCGTCCTACACCTATCAAACTTTGCAACATTCAAATGCTTGTAACTTTTTACTGGAGCGTCATAAAACTTGAAATTTATTGACAATAAAGTAGTCGAGCCCCTTATCAATTTAAGCTATCGCTCATAGCTATGCTACCCCTGAGTCCCAAATCAAACACTGATCAAACTTCAAATGGCCCTAACTTCTACACGCTGCATCCTGCATCTATCAAAGTTTGCCAGAATCGAATGCTTGTAACTTTTTACTGGAGCGTCATAAAACCTTGAAATTTTGTGACAATAAAGAACTCGTGCCTCTGATCAATTTAAGCTATCGTTCATAGGTATGCTACCCTTGAGTCCCAAATCAAACACTGATAAAACTTCAAATGGCCCTAACTTCTACACGCTGCATCCTGCATCTATCAAAGTTTGCCAGAATCGAATGCTTGTAACTTTTTACTGGAGCGTCATAAAAATTTGAAATTTTGTGACAATATAGTGCTCGAGCCTCTTATCAATTTAAGCTATCGCTCATAGCTATGCTACCCCTGAGTCCCAAATCAAACACTGATAAAACTTCAAATGGCCCTAACTTCTATACGGCGCGTCCTACACCTATCAAAGTTTGCAACATTCAAATGCTTGTAACTTTTTACTGGAGCGTCATAAAACTTGAAATTTATTGACAATAAAGTAGTCGAGCCTATTATCAATTTAAGTTATCGGTCACAGCTATGCTACCCTTCAGTCCAAATCAAACACTGATAAAACTTCAAATTGTCCTAACTACTATACGGTCCATCCTACACCTATCAATGTTTGCAACAATCAAATGCTGGAAACTTTTTACTGGAGCGTCATAAAACCTTGAAATTTTGTGACAATATAGTGCTCGAGCCCCTTATCAATTTAAGCTATCGCTCATAGCTATGCTACCCCTGAGTCCCAAATCAAACACTGATAAAACTTCAAATGGCCCTAACTTGTATACGGTGCGTCCTACTCCTATCAAACTTTGCAATATTCAAATGCTTGTAACTTTTTACTGGAGCGTCATAAAACCTTGAAATTTTAGACAATAAATTACTCGTACCTCTTATCAATTTAAGCTATCGTTCATAGCTATGCTACCCTTGAGTCCCAAATCAAACACTGATCAAACTTCAAATGACCCTAACTTCTACACGCTGCATCCTGCATCTATCAAAGTTTGCCAGAATCGAATGCTTGTAACTTTTTACTGGAGCGTCATAAAACCTTGAAATTTTGTGACAATAAAGAAGTCGTGCCTCTTATCAATTTAAGCTATCGCTCATAGCTATGCTACCCCTAAATCCCAAATCAAACTCTGTTAAAACTTTAAATGGCCCTAACTTCTATACGGTGCGTCTTACACCTATCAAACTTTGCAGCATTCAAATGCTTGTAACTTTTTACTGGAGCGTCATAAAACCTTGAAATTTTGTGACAAAAATTACTCGCACCTCTTATCAATTTAAGCTATCGTTCATAGCTATGCTACCCTTGAGTCCCAAATCAAACACTGATAAAACTTCAAATGGCCCTAACTTCTACACGCTGCATCCTGCATCTATCAAAGTTTGCCAGAATCGAATGCTTGTAACTTTTTACTGGAGCGTCATAAAAATTTGAAATTTTGTGACAATATAGTGCTCGAGCCTCTTATCAATTTAAGCTATCGCTCATAGCTATGCTACCCCTGAGTCCCAAATCAAACACTGATAAAACTTCAAATGGCCCTAACTTCTATACGGTGCGTCCTACACCTATCAAACTTTGCAACATTCAAATGCTTGTAACTTTTTACTGGAGCGTAATAAAACTTGAAATTTATTGACAATAAAGTAGTCGAGCCCCTTATCAATTTAAGCTATCGCTCATAGCTATGCTACCCCTGAGTCCCAAATCAAACACTGATCAAACTTCAAATGGCCCTAACTTCTACACGCTGCATCCTGCATCTATCAAAGTTTGCCAGAATCGAATGCTTGTAACTTTTTACTGGAGCGTCATTAAACCTTGAAATTTTGTGACAAAAATTACTCGTACCTCTTATCAATTTAAGCTATCGTTCATAGCTATGCTACCCTTGAGTCCCAAATCAAACACTGATAAAACTTCAAATGGCCCTAACTTCTACACGCTGCATCCTGCATCTATCAAAGTTTGCCAGAATCGAATGCTTGTAACTTTTTACTGGAGCGTCATAAAAATTTGAAATTTTGTGACAATATAGTGCTCGAGCCTCTTATCAATTTAAGCTATCGCTCATAGCTATGCTACCCCTGAGTCCCAAATCAAACACTGATAAAACTTCAAATGGCCCTAACTTCTATACGGCGCGTCCTACACCTATCAAAGTTTGCAACATTCAAATGCTTGTAAGTTTTTACTGGAGCATCATAAAACTTGAAATTTATTGACAATAAAGTAGTCGAGCCTATTATCAATTTAAGTTATCGGTCACAGCTATGCTACCCTTCAGTCCAAATCAAACACTGATAAAACTTCAAATTGTCCTTACTTCTATACGGTCCATCCTACACTATCAATGTTTGCAACAATCAAATGCTGGAAACTTTTTACTGGAGCGTCATAAAACCTTGAAATTTTGTGACAATATAGTGCTCGAGCCTCTTATCAATTTAAGCTATCGCTCATAGCTATGCTACCCCTGAGTCCCAAATCAAACACTGATAAAACTTCAAATGGCCCTAACTTGTATACGGTGCGTCCTACACCTATCAAACTTTGCAACATTCAAATGCTTGTAAGTTTTTACTGGAGCGTTATAAAACCTTGAAATTTTGTGACAATAAATTACTCGTACCTCTTATCAATTTAAGCTATCGCTCATAGCTATGCTACCCTTGAGTCCCAAATCAAACACTGATAAAACTTCAAATGGCCCTAACTTCTATACGGTGCGTCCTACACCTATCAAACTTTGCAACATTCAAATGCTTGTAACTTTTTACTGGAGCGTCATAAAACCTTGAAATTTTGTGACAATAAATTACTCGTACCTCTTATCAATTTAAGCTATCGTTCATAGCTATGCTACCCTTGCGTCCCAAATCAAACACAGATCAAACTTTAAATGACCCTAACTTCTACACGCTGCATCCTGCATCTATCAAAGTTTGCCAGAATCGAATGCTTGTAACTTTTTACTGGAGCGTCATAAAAATTTGAAATTTTGTGACAATATAGTTCTCGAGCCTCTTATCAATTTAAGCTATCGCTCATAGCTATGCTACCCCTGAGTCCCAAATCAAACACTGATAAAACTTCAAGTGGCCCTAACTTCTATACGGCGCGTCCTACACCTATCAAAGTTTGCAACATTCAAATGCTTGTAACTTTTTACTGGAGCGTCATAAAACTTGAAATTTATTGACAATAAAGTAGTCGAGCCTATTATCAATTTAAGTTATCGGTCACAGCTATGCTACCCTTCAGTCCAAATCAAACACTGATAAAACTTCAAATTGTCCTTACTTCTATACGGTCCATCCTACACCTATCAATGTTTGCAACAATCAAATGCTGGAAACTTTTTACTGGAGCGTCATAAAACCTTGAAATTTTGTGACAATATAGTGCTCGAGCCTCTTATCAATTTAAGCTATCGCTCATAGCTATGCTACCCCTGAGTCCCAAATCAAACACTGATAAAACTTCAAATGGCCCTAACTTGTATACGGTGCGTCCTACACCTATCAAACTTTGCAACATTCAAATGCTTGTAAGTTTTTACTGGAGCGTTATAAAACCTTGAAATTTTGTGACAATAAATTACTCGTACCTCTTATCAATTTAAGCTATCGCTCATAGCTATGCTACCCTTGAGTCCCAAATCAAACACTGATAAAACTTCAAATGGCCCTAACTTCTATACGGTGCGTCCTACACCTATCAAACTTTGCAACATTCAAATGCTTGTAACTTTTTACTGGAGCGTCATAAAACCTTGAAATTTTGTGACAATAAATTACTCGTACCTCTTATCAATTTAAGCTATCGTTCATAGCTATGCTACCCTTGAGTCCCAAATCAAACACTGATCAAACTTCAAATGGCCCCAACTTCTACACGCTGCTTCCTGCATCTTTCAAAGTTTGCCAGAATCGAATGCTTGTAACTTTTTACTGTAGCGTCATAAAACCTTGAAATTTTGTGACAATATAGTGCTCGAGCCGCTTATCGATTTAAGCTATCGTTCATAGCTATGCTACCCTTGAGTCCCAAATCAAACACTGATCAAACTTCAAATGGCCCTAACTTCTACACGCTGCATCCTGCATCTATCAAAGTTTGCCAGAATCGAATGCTTGTAACTTTTTACTGGAGCGTCATAAAATCTTGAAATTTTGTGACAATAAATTACTCGTACCTCTTATCAATTTAAGCTATCGTTCATAGCTATGCTACCCTTGAGTCCCAAATCAAACACTGATCAAACTTCAAATGGCCTTAACTTCTATACGGTGCGTCCTACACCTATCAAACTTTGCAACATTCAAATGCTTGTAACTTTTTACTGGAGAGTCATAAAACCTTGAAATTTGTGACAATAAATTACTCGTACCTCTTATCAATTTAAGCTATCGTTCATAGGTATGCTACCCTTGAGTCCCAAATCAAACACTGATAAAACTTCAAATGGCCCAAACTTCTACACGCTGCATCCTGCATCTATCAAAGTTTGCCAGAATCGAATGCTTGTAACTTTTTACTGGAGCGTCATAAAAATTTGAAATTTTGTGACAATATAGTGCTCGAGCCTCTTATCAATTTAAGCTATCGCTCATAGCTATGCTACCCCTGAGTCCCAAATCAAACACTGATAAAACTTCAAATGGCCCTAACTTCTATACGGCGCGTCCTACACCTATCAAAGTTTGCAACATTCAAATGCTTGTAACTTTTTACTGGAGCGTCATAAAACTTGAAATTTATTGACAATAAAGTAGTCGAGCCTATTATCAATTTAAGTTATCGGTCACAGCTATGCTACCCTTCAGTCCAAATCAAACACTGATAAAACTTCAAATTGTCCTAACTACTATACGGTCCATCCTACACCTATCAATGTTTGCAACAATCAAATGCTGGAAACTTTTTACTGGAGCGTCATAAAACCTTGAAATTTTGTGACAATATAGTGCTCGAGCCCCTTATCAATTTAAGCTATCGCTCATAGCTATGCTACCCCTGAGTCCCAAATCAAACACTGATAAAACTTCAAATGGCCCTAACTTGTATACGGTGCGTCCTACTCCTATCAAACTTTGCAACATTCAAATGCTTGTAAGTTTTTACTGGAGCGTTACAAAACCTTGAAATTTTGTGACAATAAATTACTCGTACCTCTTATCAATTTAAGCTATCGCTCATAGCTATGCTACCCTTGAGTCCCAAATCAAACACTGATCAAACTTCAAATGGCCCTAACTTCTATACGGTGCGTCCTACACCTATCAAACTTTGCAACATTCAAATGCTTGTAACTTTTTACTGGAGCGTCATAAAACCTTGAAATTTTGTGACAATAAATTACTCGTACCTCTTATCCAATTAAGCTATCGTTCATAGCTATGCTACCCTTGAGTCCCAAATCAAACACTGATCAAACTTCAAATGGCCCTAACACGCTGCATCCTGCATCTTTCAAAGTTTGCCAGAATAGAGTGCTTGTAACTTTTTACTGGAGCGTCAGAAAACCTTGAAATTTTGTGACAAAAAATTACTCGTACCTCTTATCAATTTAAGCTATCGTTCATAGCTATGCTACCCTTGAGTCCCAAATCAAACACTGATCAAACTTCAAATGGCCCTAACTTCTATACGGTGCGTCCTACACCTATCAAACTTTGCAACATTCAAATGCTTGTAACTTTTTACTGGAGCGTCATAAAACCTTGAAATTTTAGACAATAAATTACTCGTACCTCTTATCAATTTAAGCTATCGTTCATAGCTATGCTACCCTTGAGTCCCAAATCAAACACTGATCAAACTTCAAATGACCCTAACTTCTACACGCTGCATCCTGCATCTATCAAAGTTTGCCAGAATCGAATGCTTGTAACTTTTTACTGGAGCGTCATAAAACCTTGAAATTTTGTGACAATAAAGAAGTCGTGCCTCTTATCAATTTAAGCTATCGCTCATAGCTATGCTACCCCTAAATCCCAAATCAAACTCTGTTAAAACTTTAAATGGCCCTAACTTCTATACGGTGCGTCTTACACCTATCAAACTTTGCAGCATTCAAATGCTTGTAACTTTTTACTGGAGCGTCATAAAACCTTGAAATTTTGTGACAAACATTACTCGTACCTCTTATCAATTTAAGCTATCGTTCATAGCTATGCTACCCTTGAGTCCCAAATCAAACACTGATAAAACTTCAAATGGCCCTAACTTCTACACGCTGCATCCTGCATCTATCAAAGTTTGCCAGAATCGAATGCTTGTAACTTTTTACTGGAGCGTCATAAAAATTTGAAATTTTGTGACAATATAGTGCTCGAGCCTCTTATCAATTTAAGCTATCGCTCATAGCTATGCTACCCCTGAGTCCCAAATCAAACACTGATAAAACTTCAAATGGCCCTAACTTCTATACGGTGCGTCCTACACCTATCAAACTTTGCAACATTCAAATGCTTGTAACTTTTTACTGGAGCGTCATAAAACTTGAAATTTATTGACAATAAAGTAGTCGAGCCCCTTATCAATTTAAGCTATCGCTCATAGCTATGCTACCCCTGAGTCCCAAATCAAACACTGATCAAACTTCAAATGGCCCTAACTTCTACACGCTGCATCCTGCATCTATCAAAGTTTGCCAGAATCGAATGCTTGTAACTTTTTACTGGAGCGTCATAAAACCTTGAAATTTTGTGACAATAAAGAACTCGTGCCTCTGATCAATTTAAGCTATCGTTCATAGGTATGCTACCCTTGAGTCCCAAATCAAACACTGATAAAACTTCAAATGGCCCTAACTTCTACACGCTGCATCCTGCATCTATCAAAGTTTGCCAGAATCGAATGCTTGTAACTTTTTACTGGAGCGTCATAAAAATTTGAAATTTTGTGACAATATAGTGCTCGAGCCTCTTATCAATTTAAGCTATCGCTCATAGCTATGCTACCCCTGAGTCCCAAATCAAACACTGATAAAACTTCAAATGGCCCTAACTTCTATACGGCGCGTCCTACACCTATCAAAGTTTGCAACATTCAAATGCTTGTAACTTTTTACTGGAGCGTCATAAAACTTGAAATTTATTGACAATAAAGTAGTCGAGCCTATTATCAATTTAAGTTATCGGTCACAGCTATGCTACCCTTCAGTCCAAATCAAACACTGATAAAACTTCAAATTGTCCTAACTACTATACGGTCTATCCTACACCTATCAATGTTTGCAACAATCAAATGCTGGAAACTTTTTACTGGAGCGTCATAAAACCTTGAAATTTTGTGACAATATAGTGCTCGAGCCCCTTATCAATTTAAGCTATCGCTCATAGCTATGCTACCCCTGAGTCCCAAATCAAACACTGATAAAACTTCAAATGGCCCTAACTTGTATACGGTGCGTCCTACTCCTATCAAACTTTGCAACATTCAAATGCTTGTAAGTTTTTACTGGAGCGTTACAAAACCTTGAAATTTTGTGACAATAAATTACTCGTACCTCTTATCAATTTAAGCTATCGCTCATAGCTATGCTACCCTTGAGTCCCAAATCAAACACTGATCAAACTTCAAATGGCCCTAACTTCTATACGGTGCGTCCTACACCTATCAAACTTTGCAACATTCAAATGCTTGTAACTTTTTACTGGAGCGTCATAAAACCTTGAAATTTTGTGACAATAAATTACTCGTACCTCTTATCCAATTAAGCTATCGTTCATAGCTATGCTACCCTTGAGTCCCAAATCAAACACTGATCAAACTTCAAATGGCCCTAACACGCTGCATCCTGCATCTTTCAAAGTTTGCCAGAATAGAGTGCTTGTAACTTTTTACTGGAGCGTCAGAAAACCTTGAAATTTTGTGACAAAAAATTACTCGTACCTCTTATCAATTTAAGCTATCGTTCATAGCTATGCTACCCTTGAGTCCCAAATCAAACACTGATCAAACTTCAAATGGCCCTAACTTCTATACGGTGCGTCCTACACCTATCAAACTTTGCAACATTCAAATGCTTGTAACTTTTTACTGGAGCGTCATAAAACCTTGAAATTTTAGACAATAAATTACTCGTACCTCTTATCAATTTAAGCTATCGTTCCTAGCTATGCTACCCTTGAGTCCCAAATCAAACACTGATCAAACTTCAAATGACCCTAACTTCTACACGCTGCATCCTGCATCTATCAAAGTTTGCCAGAATCGAATGCTTGTAACTTTTTACTGGAGCGTCATAAAACCTTGAAATTTTGTGACAATAAAGAAGTCGTGCCTCTTATCAATTTAAGCTATCGCTCATAGCTATGCTACCCCTAAATCCCAAATCAAACTCTGTTAAAACTTTAAATGGCCCTAACTTCTATACGGTGCGTCTTACACCTATCAAACTTTGCAGCATTCAAATGATTGTAACTTTTTACTGGAGCGTCATAAAACCTTGAAATTTTGTGACAAAAATTACTCGTACCTCTTATCAATTTAAGCTATCGTTCATAGCTATGCTACCCTTGAGTCCCAAATCAAACACTGATAAAACTTCAAATGGCCCTAACTTCTACACGCTGCATCCTGCATCTATCAAAGTTTGCCAGAATCGAATGCTTGTAACTTTTTACTGGAGCGTCATAAAAATTTGAAATTTTGTGACAATATAGTGCTCGAGCCTCTTATCAATTTAAGCTATCGCTCATAGCTATGCTACCCCTGAGTCCCAAATCAAACACTGATAAAACTTCAAATGGCCCTAACTTCTATACGGTGCGTCCTACACCTATCAAACTTTGCAACATTCAAATGCTTGTAACTTTTTACTGGAGCGTCATAAAACTTGAAATTTATTGACAATAAAGTAGTCGAGCCCCTTATCAATTTAAGCTATCGCTCATAGCTATGCTACCCCTGAGTCCCAAATCAAACACTGATCAAACTTCAAATGGCCCTAACTTCTACACGCTGCATCCTGCATCTATAAAAGTTTGCCAGAATCGAATGCTTGTAACTTTTTACTGGAGCGTCATAAAACCTTGAAATTTTGTGACAATAAAGAACTCGTGCCTCTGATCAATTTAAGCTATCGTTCATAGGTATGCTACCCTTGAGTCCCAAATCAAACACTGATAAAACTTCAAATGGCCCTAACTTCTACACGCTGCATCCTGCATCTATCAAAGTTTGCCAGAATCGAATGCTTGTAACTTTTTACTGGAGCGTCATAAAAATTTGAAATTTTGTGACAATATAGTGCTCGAGCCTCTTATCAATTTAAGCTATCGCTCATAGCTATGCTACCCCTGAGTCCCAAATCAAACACTGATAAAACTTCAAATGGCCCTAACTTCTATACGGCGCGTCCTACACCTATCAAAGTTTGCAACATTCAAATGCTTGTAACTTTTTACTGGAGCGTCATAAAACTTGAAATTTATTGACAATAAAGTAGTCGAGCCTATTATCAATTTAAGTTATCGGTCACAGCTATGCTACCCTTCAGTCCAAATCAAACACTGATAAAACTTCAAATTGTCCTAACTACTATACGGTCCATCCTACACCTATCAATGTTTGCAACAATCAAATGCTGGAAACTTTTTACTGGAGCGTCATAAAACCTTGAAATTTTGTGACAATATAGTGCTCGAGCCCCTTATCAATTTAAGCTATCGCTCATAGCTATGCAACCCCTGAGTCCCAAATCAAACACTGATAAAACTTCAAATGGCCCTAACTTGTATACGGTGCGTCCTACTCCTATCAAACTTTGCAACATTCAAATGCTTGTAAGTTTTTACTGGAGCGTTACAAAACCTTGAAATTTTGTGACAATAAATTACTCGTACCTCTTATCAATTTAAGCTATCGCTCATAGCTATGCTACCCTTGAGTCCCAAATCAAACACTGATCAAACTTCAAATGGCCCTAACTTCTATACGGTGCGTCCTACACCTATCAAACTTTGCAACATTCAAATGCTTGTAACTTTTTACTGGAGCGTCATAAAACCTTGAAATTTTGTGACAATAAATTACTCGTACCTCTTATCCAATTAAGCTATCGTTCATAGCTATGCTACCCTTGAGTCCCAAATCAAACACTGATCAAACTTCAAATGGCCCTAACACGCTGCATCCTGCATCTTTCAAAGTTTGCCAGAATAGAGTGCTTGTAACTTTTTACTGGAGCGTCAGAAAACCTTGAAATTTTGTGACAAAAAATTACTCGTACCTCTTATCAATTTAAGCTATCGTTCATAGCTATGCTACCCTTGAGTCCCAAATCAAACACTGATCAAACTTCAAATGGCCCTAACTTCTATACGGTGCGTCCTACACCTATCAAACTTTGCAAGATTCAAATGCTTGTAACTTTTTACTGGAGCGTCATAAAACCTTGAAATTTTAGACAATAAATTACTCGTACCTCTTATCAATTTAAGCTATCGTTCATAGCTATGCTACCCTTGAGTCCCAAATCAAACACTGATCAAACTTCAAATGACCCTAACTTCTACACGCTGCATCCTGCATCTATCAAAGTTTGCCAGAATCGAATGCTTGTAACTTTTTACTGGAGCGTCATAAAACCTTGAAATTTTGTGACAATAAAGAAGTCGTGCCTCTTATCAATTTAAGCTATCGCTCATAGCTATGCTACCCCTAAATCCCAAATCAAACTCTGTTAAAACTTTAAATGGCCCTAACTTCTATACGGTGCGTCTTACACCTATCAAACTTTGCAGCATTCAAATGCTTGTAACTTTTTACTGGAGCGTCATAAAACCTTGAAATTTTGTGACAAAAATTACTCGTACCTCTTATCAATTTAAGCTATCGTTCATAGCTATGCTACCCTTGAGTCCCAAATCAAACACTGATAAAACTTCAAATGGCCCTAACTTCTACACGCTGCATCCTGCATCTATCAAAGTTTGCCAGAATCGAATGCTTGTAACTTTTTACTGGAGCGTCATAAAAATTTGAAATTTTGTGACAATATAGTGCTCGAGCCTCTTATCAATTTAAGCTATCGCTCATAGCTATGCTACCCCTGAGTCCCAAATCAAACACTGATAAAACTTCAAATGGCCCTAACTTCTATACGGTGCGTCCTACACCTATCAAACTTTGCAACATTCAAATGCTTGTAACTTTTTACTGGAGCGTCATAAAACTTGAAATTTATTGACAATAAAGTAGTCGAGCCCCTTATCAATTTAAGCTATCGCTCATAGCTATGCTACCCCTGAGTCCCAAATCAAACACTGATAAAACTTCAAATTGTCCTAACTTCTATACGGTCCATCCTACACCTATCAATGTTTGCAACAATCAAATGCTGGAAACTTTTTACTGGAGCGTCATAAAACCTTGAAATTTTGTGACAATATAGTGCTCGAGCCCCTTATCAATTTAAGCTATCGCTCATAGCTATGCTACCCCTGAGTCCCAAATCAAACACTGATAAAACTTCAAATGGCCCTAACTTGTATACGGTGCGTCCTACACCTATCAAACTTTGCAACATTCAAATGCTTGTAAGTTTTTACTGGAGCGTTATAAAACCTTGAAATTTTGTGAAAATAAATTACTCGTACCTCTTATCAATTTAAGCTATCGTTCATAGCTATGCTACCCTTGAGTCCCAAATCAAACACTGATCAAACTTCAAATGGCCCTAACTTCTACACGCTGCATCCTGCATCTTTCAAAGTTTGCCAGAATAGAGTGCTTGTAACTTTTTACTGGAGCGTCAGAAAACCTTGAAATTTTGTGACAAACAATTACTCGTACCTCTTATCAATTTAAGCTATCGTTCATAGCTATGATACCCTTGAGTCCCAAATCAAACACTGATCAAACTTCAAATGGCCCTAACTTCTATACGGTGCGTCCTACACCTATCAAACTTTGCAACATTCAAATGCTTGTAACTTTTTACTGGAGCGTCATAAAACCTTGAAATTTTAGACAATAAATTACTCGTACCTCTTATCAATTTAAGCTATCGTTCATAGCTATGCTACCCTTGAGTCCCAAATCAAACACTGATCAAACTTCAAATGACCCTAACTTCTACACGCTGCATCCTGCATCTATCAAAGTTTGCCAGAATCGAATGCTTGTAACTTTTTACTGGAGCGTCATAAAACCTTGAAATTTTGTGACAATAAAGAACTCGTGCCACTTATCAATTTAAGCTATCGCTCATAGCTATGCTACCCCTAAATCCCAAATCAAACTCTGTTAAAAATTTAAATGGCCCTAACTTCTATACGGTGCGTCCTACACCTATCAAACTTTGCAGCATTCAAATACTTGTAACTTTTTACTGGAGCGTCATAAAACCTTGAAATTTTGTGACAATAAATTACTCGTACCTCTTATCAATTTAAGCTATCGCTCATAGCTATGCTACCCTTGAGTCCCAAATCAAACACTGATCAAACTTCAAATGGCCCTAACTTCTACACGCTGCATCCTGCATCTTTCAAAGTTTGCCAGAATCGAATGCTTGTAACTTTTTACTGTAGCGTCATAAAACCTTGAAATTTTGTGACAATATAGTGCTCGAGCCGCTTATCAATTTAAGCTATCGTTCATAGCTATGCTACCCTTGAGTCCCAAATCAAACACTGATAAAACTTCAAATGGCCCTAACTTCTATACGGTGCGTCCTACACCTATCAAACTTTGCAACATTCAAATGCTTGTAACTTTTTACTGGAGCGTCATAAAACTTGAAATTTATTGACAATAAAGTAGTCGAGCCTATTATCAATTTAAGTTATCGGTCACAGCTATGCTACCCTTCAGTCCAAATCAAACACTGATAAAACTTCAAATTGTCCTAACTTCTATACGGTCCATCCTACACCTATCAATGTTTGCAACAATCAAATGCTGGAAACTTTTTACTGGAGTGTCATAAAACCTTGAAATTTTGTGACAATATAGTGCTCGAGCCCCTTATCAATTTAAGCTATCGCTCATAGCTATGCTACCCCTGAGTCCCAAATCAAACACTGATAAAACTTCAAATGGCCCTAACTTGTATACGGTGCGTCCTACACCTATCAAACTTTGCAACATTCAAATGCTTGTAAGTTTTTACTGGAGCGTTATAAAACCTTGAAATTTTGTGAAAATAAATTACTCGTACCTCTTATCAATTTAAGCTATCGTTCATAGCTATGCTACCCTTGAGTCCCAAATCAAACACTGATCAAACTTCAAATGGCCCTAACTTCTACACGCTGCATCCTGCATCTTTCAAAGTTTGCCAGAATAGAGTGCTTGTAACTTTTTACTGGAGCGTCAGAAAACCTTGAAATTTTGTGACAAAAAATTACTCGTACCTCTTATCAATTTAAGCTATCGTTCATAGCTATGCTACCCTTGAGTCCCAAATCAAACACTGATCAAACTTCAAATGGCCCTAACTTCTATACGGTGCGTCCTACACCTATCAAACTTTGCAACATTCAAATGCTTGTAACTTTTTACTGGAGCGTCATAAAACCTTGAAATTTTAGACAATAAATTACTCGTACCTCTTATCAATTTAAGCTATCGTTCATAGCTATGCTACCCTTGAGTCCCAAATCAAACACTGATCAAACTTCAAATGACCCTAACTTCTACACGCTGCATTCTGCATCTATCAAAGTTTGCCAGAATCGAATGCTTGTAACTTTTTACTGGAGCGTCATAAAACCTTGAAATTTTGTGACAATAAAGAACTCGTGCCTCTTATCAATTTAAGCTATCGCTCATAGCTATGCTACCCGTAAATCCCAAATCAAACTCTGTTAAAACTTCAAATGGCCCTAACTTGTATACGGTGCGTCCTACACCTATCAAACTTTGCAACATTCAAATGCTTGTAAGTTTTTACTGGAGCGTCAGAAAACCTTGAAATTTTGTGACAAAAAATTACTCGTACCTCTTATCAATTTAAGCTATCGTTCATAGCTATGCTACCCTTGAGTCCCAAATCAAACACTGATCAAACTTCAAATGGCCCTAACTTCTATACGGTGCGTCCTACACCTATCAAACTTTGCAACATTCAAATGCTTGTAACTTTTTACTGGAGCGTCATAAAACCTTGAAATTTTAGACAATAAATTACTCGTACCTCTTATCAATTTAAGCTATCGTTCATAGCTATGCTACCCTTGAGTCCCAAATCAAACACTGATCAAACTTCAAATGACCCTAACTTCTACACGCTGCATTCTGCATCTATCAAAGTTTGCCAGAATCGAATGCTTGTAACTTTTTACTGGAGCGTCATAAAACCTTGAAATTTTGTGACAATAAAGAACTCGTGCCTCTTATCAATTTAAGCTATCGCTCATAGCTATGCTACCCGTAAATCCCAAATCAAACTCTGTTAAAACTTTAAATGGCCCTAACTTCTATACGGTGCGTCCTACACCTATCAAACTTTGCAGCATTCAAATGCTTGTAACTTTTTACTGGAGCGTCATAAAACCTTGAAATTTTGTGACAATAAATTACTCGTACCTCTTATCAATTTAAGCTATCGCTCATAGCTATGCTACCCTTGAGTCCCAAATCAAACACTGATCAAACTTCAAATGGCCCTAACTTCTACACGCTGCATCCTGCATCTTTCAAAGTTTGCCAGAATCGAATGCTTGTAACTTTTTACTGTAGCGTCATAAAACCTTGAAATTTTGTGACAATATAGTGCTCGAGCCGCTTATCAATTTAAGCTATCGTTCATAGCTATGCTACCCTTGAGTCCCAAATCAAACACTGATCAAACTTCAAATGGCCCTAACTTCTATACGGTGCTTCCTACACCTATCAAACTTTGCAACATTCAAATGCTTGGAACTTTTTACTGGAGCGTCATAAAACCTTGAAATTTTGTGACAATAAATTACTCGTACCTCTTATCAATTTAAGCTATCGTTCATAGCTATGCTACCCTTGCGTCCCAAATCAAACACTGATCAAACTTCAAATGGCCCTAACTTCTACACGCTGCATCCTGCATCTATCAAAGTTTGCCAGAATCGAATGCTTGTAACTTTTTACTGGAGCGTCAGAAAACCTTGAAATTTTGTGACAATAAAGAACTCGTGCCTCTTATCAATTTAAGCTATCGCTCATAGCTATGCTACCCCTGAGTCTAAAATCAAACATTGATAAAACTTCAAATGGCCCTAACTTCTATACGGTGTGTCCTACACCTATCAAACTTTGCAACATTCAAATGCTTGTAACTTTTTACTGGAGCGTCATAAAACCTTGAAATTTTGTGACAATAAATTACTCGTACCTCTTATCAATTTAAGATATCGTTCATAGCTATGCTACCCTTGAGTCCCAAATCAAACACTGATAAAACTTCAAATGGCCCTAACTTCTACACGCTGTATCCTGCATCTATCAAAGTTTGCCAGAATCGAATGCTTGTAACTTTTTACTGGAGCGCCATAAAACCTTGAAATTTTGTGACAATAAAGAACTCGTGCCTCTTATCAATTTAAGCTATCGTTCATAGGTATGCTACCCTTGAGTCCCAAATCAAACACTGATAAAATTTCAAATGGCCCTCGCTTCTACACGCTGCATCCTGCATCTATCAAAGTTTGCCAGAATCGAATGCTTGTAACTTTTTACTGGAGCGTCATAAAAATTTGAAATTTTGTGACAATATAGTGCTCGAGCCTCTTATCAATTTAAGCTATCGCTCATAGCTATGCTACCCCTGAGTCCCAAATCAAACACTGATCAAACTTCAAATGGCCCTAACTTCTATACGGTGCGTCCTACACCTATCAAACTTTGCAACATTCAAATGCTTGTAACTTTTTACTGGAGCGTCATAAAACCTTGAAATTTTAGACAATAAATTACTCGTACCTCTTATCAATTTAAGCTATCGTTCATAGCTATGCTACCCTTGAGTCCCAAATCAAACACTACCTCTTATCAATTTAAGCTATCGTTCATAGCTATGCTACCCTTGAGTCCCAAATCAAACACTGATCAAACTTCAAATGACCCTAACTTCTACACGCTGCATCCTGCATCTATCAAAGTTTGCCAGAATCGAATGCTTGTAACTTTTTACTGGAGCGTCATAAAACCTTGAAATTTTGTGACAATAAAGAAGTCGTGCCTCTTATCAATTTAAGCTATCGCTCATAGCTATGCTACCCCTAAATCCCAAATCAAACTCTGTTAAAACTTTAAATGGCCCTAACTTCTATACGGTGCGTCTTACACCTATCAAACTTTGCAGCATTCAAATGCTTGTAACTTTTTACTGGAGCGTCATAAAACCTTGAAATTTTGTGACAAACATTACTCGTACCTCTTATCAATTTAAGCTATCGTTCATAGCTATGCTACCCTTGAGTCCCAAATCAAACACTGATAAAACTTCAAATGGCCCTAACTTCTACACGCTGCATCCTGCATCTATCAAAGTTTGCCAGAATCGAATGCTTGTAACTTTTTACTGGAGCGTCATAAAAATTTGAAATTTTGTGACAATATAGTGCTCGAGCCTCTTATCAATTTAAGCTATCGCTCATAGCTATGCTACCCCTGAGTCCCAAATCAAACACTGATAAAACTTCAAATGGCCCTAACTTGTATACGGTGCGTCCTACACCTATCAAACTTTGCAACATTCAAATGCTTGTAAGTTTTTACTGGAGCGTCAGAAAACCTTGAAATTTTGTGACAAAAAATTACTCGTACCTCTTATCAATTTAAGCTATCGTTCATAGCTATGCTACCCTTGAGTCCCAAATCAAACACTGATCAAACTTCAAATGGCCCTAACTTCTATACGGTGCGTCCTACACCTATCAAACTTTGCAACATTCAAATGCTTGTAACTTTTTACTGGAGCGTCATAAAACCTTGAAATTTTAGACAATAAATTACTCGTACCTCTTATCAATTTAAGCTATCGTTCATAGCTATGCTACCCTTGAGTCCCAAATCAAACACTGATCAAACTTCAAATGGCCCTAACTTCTACACGCTGCCTTCTGCATCTATCAAAGTTTGCCAGAATCGAATGCTTGTAACTTTTTACTGGAGCGTCATAAAACCTTGAAATTTTGTGACAATAAAGAACTCGTGCCTCTTATCAATTTAAGCTATCGCTCATAGCTATGCTACCCGTAAATCCCAAATCAAACTCTGTTAAAACTTTAAATGGCCCTAACTTCTATACGGTGCGTCCTACACCTATCAAACTTTGCAGCATTCAAATGCTTGTAACTTTTTACTGGAGCGTCATAAAACCTTGAAATTTTGTGACAATAAATTACTCGTACCTCTTATCAATTTAAGCTATCGCTCATAGCTATGCTACCCTTGAGTCCCAAATCAAACACTGATCAAACTTCAAATGGCCCTAACTTCTACACGCTGCATCCTGCATCTTTCAAAGTTTGCCAGAATCGAATGCTTGTAACTTTTTACTGTAGCGTCATAAAACCTTGAAATTTTGTGACAATATAGTGCTCGAGCCGCTTATCAATTTAAGCTATCGTTCATAGCTATGCTACCCTTGAGTCCCAAATCAAACACTGATCAAACTTCAAATGGCCCTAACTTCTATACGGTGCTTCCTACACCTATCAAACTTTGCAACATTCAAATGCTTGGAACTTTTTACTGGAGCGTCATAAAACCTTGAAATTTTGTGACAATAAATTACTCGTACCTCTTATCAATTTAAGCTATCGTTCATAGCTATGCTACCCTTGCGTCCCAAATCAAACACTGATCAAACTTCAAATGGCCCTAACTTCTACACGCTGCATCCTGCATCTATCAAAGTTTGCCAGAATCGAATGCTTGTAACTTTTTACTGGAGCGTCAGAAAACCTTGAAATTTTGTGACAATAAAGAACTCGTGCCTCTTATCAATTTAAGCTATCGCTCATAGCTATGCTACCCCTGAGTCTAAAATCAAACATTGATAAAACTTCAAATGGCCCTAACTTCTATACGGTGTGTCCTACACCTATCAAACTTTGCAACATTCAAATGCTTGTAACTTTTTACTGGAGCGTCATAAAACCTTGAAATTTTGTGACAATAAATTACTCGTACCTCTTATCAATTTAAGATATCGTTCATAGCTATGCTACCCTTGAGTCCCAAATCAAACACTGATAAAACTTCAAATGGCTCTAACTTCTATACGGTGCGTCCTACACCTTTCAAACTTTGCAACATTCAAATGCTTGTAACTTTTTACTTGAGCGTCATAAAACCTTGAAATTTTGTGACATTAAATTACTCGTACCTCTTGTCAACTTAAGCTATCGTTCAAAGCCATGCTACCCTTGAGACCCAAATCAAACACTGATCAAACTTCAAATGGCCCTAACTTCTACACGCTGCATCCTGCATCTTTCAAAGTTTGCCAGAATAGAGTGCTTGTAACTTTTTACTGGAGCGTCAGAAAACCTTGAAATTTTGTGACAAAAAATTACTCGTACCTCTTATCAATTTAAGCTATCGCTCATAGCTATGCTACCCCTAAATCCCAAATCAAACTCTGTTAAAACTTCAAATGGCCCTAACTTCTATACGGTGTGTCCTACACCTATCAAACTTTGCAACATTCAAATGCTTGTAACTTTTTACTGGAGCGTCATAAAACCTTGAAATTTTGTGACAATAAATTACTCGTACCTCTTATCAATTTAAGATATCGTTCATAGCTATGCTACCCTTGAGTCCCAAATCAAACACTGATAAAACTTCAAATGGCCCTCACTTCTACACGCTGTATCCTGCATCTATCAAAGTTTGCCAGAATCGAATGCTTGTAACTTTTTACTGGAGCGCCATAAAACCTTGAAATTTTGTGACAATAAAGAACTCGTGCCTCTTATCAATTTAAGCTATCGTTCATAGGTATGCTACCCTTGAGTCCCAAATCAAACACTGATAAAATTTCAAATGGCCCTCGCTTCTACACGCTGCATCCTGCATCTATCAAAGTTTGCCAGAATCGAATGCTTGTAACTTTTTACTGGAGCGTCATAAAAATTTGAAATTTTGTGACAATATAGTGCTCGAGCCTCTTATCAATTTAAGCTATCGCTCATAGCTATGCTACCCCTGAGTCCCAAATCAAACACTGATAAAACTTCAAATGGCCCTAACTTCTATATGGTGCGCCCTACACCTATCAAACTTTGCAACATTCAAATGCTTGTAACTTTTTACTGGAGCGTCATAAAACTTGAAATTTATTGACAATAAAGTAGTCGAGCCTATTATCAATTTAAGTTATCGGTCACAGCTATGCTACCCTTCAGTCCAAATCAAACACTGATAAAACTTCAAATTGTCCTAACTTCTATACGGTCCATCCTACACCTATCAATGTTTGCAACAATCAAATGCTGGAAACTTTTTACTGGAGCGTCATAAAACCTTGAAATTTTGTGACAATATATTGCTCGAGCCCCTTATCAATTTAAGCTATCGCTCATAGCTATGCTACCCCTGAGTCCCAAGTCAAACACTGATAAAACTTCAAATGGCCCTAACTTGTATATGGTGCGTCCTACACCTATCAAACTTTGCAACATTCAAATGCTTGTAAGTTTTTACTGGAGCGTTATAAAACCTTGAAATTTTGTGACAATAAATTACTCGTACCTCTTATCAATTTAAGCTATCGTTCATAGCTATGCTACCCTTGAGTCCCAAATCAAACACTGATCAAACTTCAAATGGCCCTAACTTCTACACGCTGCATCCTGCATCTTTCAAAGTTTGCCAGAATAGAGTGCTTGTAACTTTTTACTGGAGCGTCAGAAAACCTTGAAATTTTGTGACAAAAAATTACTCGTACCTCTTATCAATTTAAGCTATCGCTCATAGCTATGCTACCCCTAAATCCCAAATCAAACTCTGTTAAAAATTTAAATGGCCCTAACTTCTATACGGTGCGTCTTACACCTATCAAACTTTGCAGCATTCAAATGCTTGTAACTTTTTACTGGAGCGTCATAAAACCTTGAAATTTTGTGACAATAAATTACTCGTACCTCTTATCAATTTAAGCTATCGTTCATAGCTATGCTACCCTTGAGTCCCAAATCAAACACTGATCAAACTTCAAATGGCCGTAACTTCTACACGCTGCATCCTGCATATTTCAAAGTTTGCCAGAATCGAATGCTTGTAACTTTTTACTGGAGCGTCATAAAAATTTGAAATTTTGTGACAATATAGTGCTCGAGCCTCTTATCAATTTAAGCTATCGCTCATAGCTATGCTACCCCTGAGTCCCAAATCAAACACTGATAAAACTTCAAATGGCCCTAACTTCTATATGGTGCGCCCTACACCTATCAAACTTTGCAACATTCAAATGCTTGTAACTTTTTACTGGAGCGTCATAAAACTTGAAATTTATTGACAATAAAGTAGTCGAGCCTATTATCAATTTAAGTTATCGGTCACAGCTATGCTACCCTTCAGTCCAAATCAAACACTGATAAAACTTCAAATTGTCCTAACTTCTATACGGTCCATCCTACACCTATCAATGTTTGCAACAATCAAATGCTGGAAACTTTTTACTGGAGCGTCATAAAACCTTGAAATTTTGTGACAATATATTGCTCGAGCCCCTTATCAATTTAAGCTATCGCTCATAGCTATGCTACCCCTGAGTCCCAAGTCAAACACTGATAAAACTTCAAATGGCCCTAACTTGTATATGGTGCGTCCTACACCTATCAAACTTTGCAACATTCAAATGCTTGTAAGTTTTTACTGGAGCGTTATAAAACCTTGAAATTTTGTGACAATAAATTACTCGTACCTCTTATCAATTTAAGCTATCGCTCATAGCTATGCTACCCTTGAGTCCCAAATCAAACACTGATCAAACTTCAAATGGCCCTAACTTCTATACGGTGCGTCCTACACCTATCAAACTTTGCAACATTCAAATGCTTGTAACTTTTTACTGGAGCGTCATAAAACCTTGAAATTTTGTGACAATAAATTACTCGTACCTCTTATCAATTTAAGCTATCGTTCATAGCTATGCTACCCTTGAGTCCCAAATCAAACACTGATCAAACTTCAAATGGCCCTAACTTCTACACGCTGCATCCTGCATCTTTCAAAGTTTGCCAGAATAGAGTGCTTGTAACTTTTTACTGGAGCGTCAGAAAACCTTGAAATTTTGTGACAAAAAATTACTCGTACCTCTTATCAATTTAAGCTATCGCTCATAGCTATGCTACCCCTAAATCCCAAATCAAACTCTGTTAAAAATTTAAATGGCCCTAACTTCTATACGGTGCGTCTTACACCTATCAAACTTTGCAGCATTCAAATGCTTGTAACTTTTTACGGGAGCGTCATAAAACCTTGAAATTTTGTGACAATAAATTACTCGTACCTCTTATCAATTTAAGCTATCGTTCATAGCTATGCTACCCTTGAGTCCCAAATCAAACACTGATCAAACTTCAAATGGCCGTAACTTCTACACGCTGCATCCTGCATATTTCAAAGTTTGCCAGAATCGAATGCTTGTAACTTTTTACTGTAGCGTCATAAAACCTTGAAATTTTGTGACAATATAGTGCTCGAGCCGCTTATCAATTTAAGCTATCGTTCATAGCTATGCTACCCTTGAGTCCCAAATCAAACACTGATCAAACTTCAAATAGCCCTAACTTCCACACGCTGCATCCTGCATCTTTCAAAGTTTGCCAGAATAGAGTGCTTGTAACTTTTTACTGGAGCGTCAGAAAACCTTGAAATTTTGTGACAAAAAATTACTCGTACCTCTTATCAATTTAAGCTATCGTTCATAGCTATGCTACCCTTAAGTCCCAAATCAAACACTGATCAAACTTCAAATGGCCCTAACTTCTATACGGTGAGTCCTACACCTATCAAACTTTGCAACATTCAAATGCTTGTAACTTTTTACTGGAGCGTCATAAAACCTTGAAATTTTAGACAATAAAGTAGTCGAGCCTATTATCAATTTAAGTTATCGGTCACAGCTATGCTACCCTTCAGTCCAAATCAAACACTGATAAAACTTCAAATTGTCCTAACTTCTATACGGTCCATCCTACACCTATCAATGTTTGCAACAATCAAATGCTGGAAACTTTTTACTGGAGCGTCATAAAACCTTGAAATTTTGTGACAATATAGTGCTCGAGCCCCTTATCAATTTAAGCTATCGCTCATAGCTATGCTACCCCTGAGTCCCAAATCAAACACTGATAAAACTTCAAATGGCCCTAACTTGTATACGGTGCGTCCTACACCTATCAAACTTTGCAACATTCAAATGCTTGTAAGTTTTTACTGGAGCGTTATAAAACCTTGAAATTTTGTGAAAATAAATTACTCGTACCTCTTATCAATTTAAGCTATCGTTCATAGCTATGCTACCCTTGAGTCCCAAATCAAACACTGATCAAACTTCAAATAGCCCTAACTTCCACACGCTGCATCCTGCATCTTTCAAAGTTTGCCAGAATAGAGTGCTTGTAACTTTTTACTGGAGCGTCAGAAAACCTTGAAATTTTGTGACAAAAAATTACTCGTACCTCTTATCAATTTAAGCTATCGTTCATAGCTATGCTACCCTTAAGTCCCAAATCAAACACTGATCAAACTTCAAATGGCCCTAACTTCTATACGGTGCGTCCTACACCTATCAAACTTTGCAACATTCAAATGCTTGTAACTTTTTACTGGAGCGTCATAAAACCTTGAAATTTTAGACAATAAATTACTCGTACCTCTTATCAATTTAAGCTATCGTTCATAGCTATGCTACCCTTGAGTCCCAAATCAAACACTGATCAAACTTCAAATGACCCTAACTTCTACACGCTGCATCCTGCATCTATCAAAGTTTGCTAGAATCGAATGCTTGTAACTTTTTACTGGAGCGTCATAAAACCTTGAAATTTTGTGACAATAAAGAACTCGTGCCTCTTATCAATTTAAGCTATCGCTCATAGCTATGCTACCCCTAAATCCCAAATCAAACTCTGTTAAAACTTTAAATGGCCCTAACTTCTATACGGTGCGTCTTACACCTATCAAACTTTGCAGCATTCAAATGCTTGTAACTTTTTACTGGAGCGTCATAAAACCTTGAAATTTTGTGACAATAAATTACTCGTACCTCTTATCAATTTAAGCTATCGTTCATAGCTATGCTACCCTTGAGTCCCAAATCAAACACTGATCAAACTTCAAATGGCCCTAACTTCTACACGCTGCATCCTGCATATTTCAAAGTTTGCCAGAATCGAATGCTTGTAACTTTTTACTGTAGCGTCATAAAACCTTGATATTTTGTGACAATATAGTGCTCGAGCCGCTTATCAATTTAAGCTATCGTTCATAGCTATGCTACCCCTGAGTCCCAAATCAAACACTGATAAAACTTCAAATGGCCCTAACTTCTATACGGTGCGTCCTACACCTATCAAACTTTGCAACATTCAAATGCTTGTAACTTTTTACTGGAGCGTCATAAAATTGAAATTTATTGAGAATAAAGTAGTCGAGCCTATTATCAATTTAAGTTATCGGTCACAGCTATGCTACCCTTCAGTCCAAATCAAACACTGTTAAAACTTCAAATTGTCCTAACTTCTATATGGTCCATCCTACACCTATCAATGTTTGCAACAATCAAATGCTGGAAACTTTTTACTGGAGCGTCATAAAACCTTGAAATTTTGTGACAATATAGTGCTCGAGCCCCTTATCAATTTAAGCTATCGCTCATAGCTATGCTACCCCTGAGTCCCAAATCAAACACTGATAAAACTTCAAATGGCCCTAACTTGTATACGGTGCGTCCTACACCTATCAAACTTTGCAACATTCAAATGCTTGTAAGTTTTTACTGGAGCGTTATAAAACCTTGAAATTTTGTGAAAATAAATTACTCGTACCTCTTATCAATTTAAGCTATCGTTCATAGCTATGCTACCCTTGAGTCCCAAATCAAACACTGATCAAACTTCAAATAGCCCTAACTTCCACACGCTGCATCCTGCATCTTTCAAAGTTTGCCAGAATAGAGTGCTTGTAACTTTTTACTGGAGCGTCAGAAAATCTTGAAATTTTGTGACAAAAAATTACTCGTACCTCTTATCAATTTAAGCTATCGTTCATAGCTATGCTACCCTTGAGTCCCAAATCAAACACTGATCAAACTTCAAATGGCCCTAACTTCCATAAGGTGCGTCCTACACCTATCAAACTTTGCAACATTCAAATGCTTGTAACTTTTTACTGGAGCGTCATAAAACCTTGAAATTTTAGACAATAAATTACTCGTACCTCTTATCAATTTAAGCTATCGTTCATAGCTATGCTACCCTTGAGTCCCAAATCAAACACTGATCAAACTTCAAATGGCCCTAACTTCTATACGGTGCGTCCTACACCTATCAAACTTTGCAACATTCAAATGCTTGTAACTTTTTACTGGAGCGTCATAAAATTGAAATTTATTGAGAATAAAGTAGTCGAGCCTATTATCAATTTAAGTTATCGGTCACAGCTATGCTACCCTTCAGTCCAAATCAAACACTGTTAAAACTTCAAATTGTCCTAACTTCTATATGGTCCATCCTACACCTATCAATGTTTGCAACAATCAAATGCTGGAAACTTTTTACTGGAGCGTCATAAAACCTTGAAATTTTGTGACAATATAGTGCTCGAGCCCCTTATCAATTTAAGCTATCGCTCATAGCTATGCTACCCCTGAGTCCCAAATCAAACACTGATAAAACTTCAAATGGCCCTAACTTGTATACGGTGCGTCCTACACCTATCAAACTTTGCAACATTCAAATGCTTGTAAGTTTTTACTGGAGCGTTATAAAACCTTGAAATTTTGTGAAAATAAATTACTCGTACCTCTTATCAATTTAAGCTATCGTTCATAGCTATGCTACCCTTGAGTCCCAAATCAAACACTGATCAAACTTCAAATAGCCCTAACTTCCACACGCTGCATCCTGCATCTTTCAAAGTTTGCCAGAATAGAGTGCTTGTAACTTTTTACTGGAGCGTCAGAAAACCTTGAAATTTTGTGACAAAAAATTACTCGTACCTCTTATCAATTTAAGCTATCGTTCATAGCTATGCTACCCTTGAGTCCCAAATCAAACACTGATCAAACTTCAAATGGCCCTAACTTCCATAAGGTGCGTCCTACACCTATCAAACTTTGCAACATTCAAATGCTTGTAACTTTTTACTGGAGCGTCATAAAACCTTGAAATTTTAGACAATAAATTACTCGTACCTCTTATCAATTTAAGCTATCGTTCATAGCTATGCTACCCTTGAGTCCCAAATCAAACACTGATCAAACTTCAAATGACCCTAACTTCTACACGCTGCATCCTGCATCTATCAAAGTTTGCCAGAATCGAATGCTTGTAACTTTTTACTGGAGCGTCATAAAACCTTGAAATTTTGTGACAAAAAAGAACTCGTGCCTCTTATCAATTTAAGCTATCGCTCATAGCTATGCTACCCCTAAATCCCAAATCAAACTCTGTTAAAACTTTAAATGGCCCTAACTTCTATATGGTGCGTCCTACACCTATCAAACTTTGCAGCATTCAAATGCTTGTAACTTTTTACTGGAGCGTCATAAAACCTTGAAATTTTGTGACAATAAAGAACTCGTGCCTCTGATCAATTTAAGCTATCGTTCATAGGTATGCTACCCTTGAGTCCCAAATCAAACACTGATAAAACTTCAAATGGCCCTAACTTCTACACGCTGCATCCTGCATCTATCAAAGTTTGCCAGAATCGAATGCTTGTAACTTTTTACTGGAGCGTCAGAAAACCTTGAAATTTTGTGACAATAAAGAACTCGTGCCTCTTATCAATTTAAGGTATCGCTCATAGCTATGCTACCCCTGAGTCCCAAATCAAACATTGATAAAACTTCAAATGGCCCTAACTTCTATACGGTGTGTCCTACACCTATCAAACTTTGCAACATTCAAATGCTTGTAACTTTTTACTGGAGCGTCATAAAACCTTGAAATTTTGTTACAATAAATTACTCGTACCTCTTATCAATTTAAGATATCGTTCATAGCTATGCTACCCTTGAGTCCCAAATCAAACACTGATAAAACTTCAAATGGCCCTAACTTCTACACGCTGTATCCTGCATCTATCAAAGTTTGCCAGAATCGAATGCTTGTAACTTTTTACTGGAGCGTCATAAAACCTTGAAATTTTGTGACAATAAAGAACTCGTGCCTCTTATCAATTTAAGCTATCGTTCATAGGTATGCTACCCTTGAGTCCCAAATCAAACACTGATAAAACTTCAAATGGCCCTAACTTCTACACGCTGCATCCTGCATCTATCAAAGTTTGCCAGAATCGAATGCTTGTAACTTTTTACTGGAGCGTCATAAAAAATTGAAATTTTGTGACAATATAGTGCTCGAGCCTCTTATCAATTTAAGCTATCGCTCATAGCTATGCTACCCCTGAGTCCCAAATCAAACACTGATAAAACTTCAAATGGTCCTAACTTCTATATGGTGCGCCCTACACCTATCAAACTTTGCAACATTCAAATGCTTGTAACTTTTTACTGGAGCGTCATAAAACCTTGAAATTTATTGACAATAAAGTAGTCGAGCCTATTATTAATTTAAGTTATCGGTCACAGCTATGCTACCCTTCAGTCCAAATCAAACACTGATAAAACTTCAAATGGTCCTAACTTCTATACGGTCCATCCTACACCTATCAATGTTTGCAACATTCAAATGCTTGTAACTTTTTACTGGAGCGTCATAAAAATTTGAAATTTTGTGACAATATAGTGCTCGAGCCTCTTATCAATTTAAGCTATCGCTCATAGCTATACTGCCCCTGAGTCCCAAATCAAACACTGATAAAACTTCAAATGGCCCTAACTTCTATACGGTGCGTCCTACACCTATCAAACTTTGCAACATTCAAATGCTTGTAACTTTTTACTGGAGCGTTATGAAACCTTGAAATTTTGTGACAATAAATTACTCGTACCTCTTATCAATTTAAGTTATCGCTCATAGCTATGCTACCCTTGAGTCCCAAATCAAACACTGATCAAACTTCAAATGGCCCTAACTTCTATACGGTGCGTCCTACACCTATCAAACTTTGCAACATTCAAATGCTTGTAACTTTTTACTGGAGCGTCATAAAACCTTGAAATTTTGTGACAATAAATTACTCGTGCCTCTTATCAATTTAAGCTATCGTTCATAGCTATGCTACCCTTGAGTCCCAAATCAAACACTGATCAAACTTCAAATGGCCCTAACTTCTACACGCTGCATCCTGCACCTTTCAAAGTTTGCCAGAATCGAGTGCTTGTAACTTTTTACTGGAGCGTCATAAAACCTTGAAATTTTGTGACAAAGAACTCGAGCCTCTTATCAATTTAAGCTATCGCTCATAGCTATGCTACCCCTAAGTCCCAAATCAAACACTGATAAAACTTCAAATGGCCCTAACTTCTATACGGTGCGTCCTACACCTATCAAACTTTGCAACATTCAAATGCTTGTAACTTTTTACTGGAGCGTCATAAAATTGAAATTTATTGAGAATAAAGTAGTCGAGCCTATTATCAATTTAAGTTATCGGTCACAGCTATGCTACCCTTCAGTCCAAATCAAACACTGTTAAAACTTCAAATTGTCCTAACTTCTATATGGTCCATCCTACACCTATCAATGTTTGCAACAATCAAATGCTGGAAACTTTTTACTGGAGCGTCATAAAACCTTGAAATTTTGTGACAATATAGTGCTCGAGCCCCTTATCAATTTAAGCTATCGCTCATAGCTATGCTACCCCTGAGTCCCAAATCAAACACTGATAAAACTTCAAATGGCCCTAACTTGTATACGGTGCGTCCTACACCTATCAAACTTTGCAACATTCAAATGCTTGTAAGTTTTTACTGGAGCGTTATAAAACCTTGAAATTTTGTGAAAATAAATTACTCGTACCTCTTATCAATTTAAGCTATCGTTCATAGCTATGCTACCCTTGAGTCCCAAATCAAACACTGATCAAACTTCAAATAGCCCTAACTTCCACACGCTGCATCCTGCATCTTTCAAAGTTTGCCAGAATAGAGTGCTTGTAACTTTTTACTGGAGCGTCAGAAAACCTTGAAATTTTGTGACAAAAAATTACTCGTACCTCTTATCAATTTAAGCTATCGTTCATAGCTATGCTACCCTTGAGTCCCAAATCAAACACTGATCAAACTTCAAATGGCCCTAACTTCCATAAGGTGCGTCCTACACCTATCAAACTTTGCAACATTCAAATGCTTGTAACTTTTTACTGGAGCGTCATAAAACCTTGAAATTTTAGACAATAAATTACTCGTACCTCTTATCAATTTAAGCTATCGTTCATAGCTATGCTACCCTTGAGTCCCAAATCAAACACTGATCAAACTTCAAATGACCCTAACTTCTACACGCTGCATCCTGCATCTATCAAAGTTTGCCAGAATCGAATGCTTGTAACTTTTTACTGGAGCGTCATAAAACCTTGAAATTTTGTGACAAAAAAGAACTCGTGCCTCTTATCAATTTAAGCTATCGCTCATAGCTATGCTACCCCTAAATCCCAAATCAAACTCTGTTAAAACTTTAAATGGCCCTAACTTCTATATGGTGCGTCCTACACCTATCAAACTTTGCAGCATTCAAATGCTTGTAACTTTTTACTGGAGCGTCATAAAACCTTGAAATTTTGTGACAATAAAGAACTCGTGCCTCTGATCAATTTAAGCTATCGTTCATAGGTATGCTACCCTTGAGTCCCAAATCAAACACTGATAAAACTTCAAATGGCCCTAACTTCTACACGCTGCATCCTGCATCTATCAAAGTTTGCCAGAATCGAATGCTTGTAACTTTTTACTGGAGCGTCAGAAAACCTTGAAATTTTGTGACAATAAAGAACTCGTGCCTCTTATCAATTTAAGGTATCGCTCATAGCTATGCTACCCCTGAGTCCCAAATCAAACATTGATAAAACTTCAAATGGCCCTAACTTCTATACGGTGTGTCCTACACCTATCAAACTTTGCAACATTCAAATGCTTGTAACTTTTTACTGGAGCGTCATAAAACCTTGAAATTTTGTTACAATAAATTACTCGTACCTCTTATCAATTTAAGATATCGTTCATAGCTATGCTACCCTTGAGTCCCAAATCAAACACTGATAAAACTTCAAATGGCCCTAACTTCTACACGCTGTATCCTGCATCTATCAAAGTTTGCCAGAATCGAATGCTTGTAACTTTTTACTGGAGCGTCATAAAACCTTGAAATTTTGTGACAATAAAGAACTCGTGCCTCTTATCAATTTAAGCTATCGTTCATAGGTATGCTACCCTTGAGTCCCAAATCAAACACTGATAAAACTTCAAATGGCCCTAACTTCTACACGCTGCATCCTGCATCTATCAAAGTTTGCCAGAATCGAATGCTTGTAACTTTTTACTGGAGCGTCATAAAAAATTGAAATTTTGTGACAATATAGTGCTCGAGCCTCTTATCAATTTAAGCTATCGCTCATAGCTATGCTACCCCTGAGTCCCAAATCAAACACTGATAAAACTTCAAATGGTCCTAACTTCTATATGGTGCGCCCTACACCTATCAAACTTTGCAACATTCAAATGCTTGTAACTTTTTACTGGAGCGTCATAAAACCTTGAAATTTATTGACAATAAAGTAGTCGAGCCTATTATTAATTTAAGTTATCGGTCACAGCTATGCTACCCTTCAGTCCAAATCAAACACTGATAAAACTTCAAATGGTCCTAACTTCTATACGGTCCATCCTACACCTATCAATGTTTGCAACATTCAAATGCTTGTAACTTTTTACTGGAGCGTCATAAAAATTTGAAATTTTGTGACAATATAGTGCTCGAGCCTCTTATCAATTTAAGCTATCGCTCATAGCTATACTGCCCCTGAGTCCCAAATCAAACACTGATAAAACTTCAAATGGCCCTAACTTCTATACGGTGCGTCCTACACCTATCAAACTTTGCAACATTCAAATGCTTGTAACTTTTTACTGGAGCGTTATGAAACCTTGAAATTTTGTGACAATAAATTACTCGTACCTCTTATCAATTTAAGTTATCGCTCATAGCTATGCTACCCTTGAGTCCCAAATCAAATACTGATCAAACTTCAAATGGCCCTAACTTCTATACGGTGCGTCCTACACCTATCAAACTTTGCAACATTCAAATGCTTGTAACTTTTTACTGGAGCGTCATAAAACCTTGAAATTTTGTGACAATAAATTACTCGTGCCTCTTATCAATTTAAGCTATCGTTCATAGCTATGCTACCCTTGAGTCCCAAATCAAACACTGATCAAACTTCAAATGGCCCTAACTTCTACACGCTGCATCCTGCACCTTTCAAAGTTTGCCAGAATCGAGTGCTTGTAACTTTTTACTGGAGCGTCATAAAACCTTGAAATTTTGTGACAAAGAACTCGAGCCTCTTATCAATTTAAGCTATCGCTCATAGCTATGCTACCCCTAAGTCCCAAATCAAACACTGATAAAACTTGAAATGGCCCTAACTTCTATACGGTGCGTCCTATACCTATCAAAGTTTGCAACATTCAAATGCTTGTAACTTTTTACTGGAGCGTCATAAAACCTTGAAATTTTGTGACAATAAAGAACTCGTGCCTCTTATCAATTTAAGCTATCGCTCATAGCTATGCTACCCCTGAGTCCCAAATCAAACACTGATAAAACTTCAAATGGCCCTAACTTCTATACGGTGCGGCGTACACCTATCAAACTTTGCAACATTCAAATGCTTGTAACTTTTTACTGGAGCGTCATAAAACCTTGAAATTTTGTGACAATAAATTACTCGTACCTCTTATCAATTTAAGCTATCGTTCATAGCTATGCTACCCTTGAGTCCCAAATCAAACACTGATCAAACTTCAAATGGCCCTAACTTCTATACGGTGCGTCCTACACCTATCAAACTTTGCAACATTCAAATGCTTGTAACTTTTTACTGGAGCGTCATAAAACCTTGAAATTTTAGACAATAAATTACTCGTACCTCTTATAAATTTAAGCTATCGTTCATAGCTATGCTACCCCTAAATCCCAAATCAAACACTGATAAAACTTCAAATGGCCCTAACTTCTATACGGTGCGTCCTACACCTATCAAACTTTGCAGCATTCAAATGCTTGTAACTTTTTACTGGAGCGTCATAAAACCTTGAAATTTATTGACAATAAAGTAGTCGAGCCTATTATCAATTTAAGTTATCGGTCACAGCTATGCTACCCTTCAGTCCAAATCAAGCACTGATAAAACTCTAAATGGTCCTAACTTCTATACGGTCCATCCTACACCTATCAATGTTTGCAACAATCAAATGCTGGAAACTTTTTACTGGAGCGTCATAAAACCTTGAAATTTTGTGACAATATAGTGCTCGAGCCTCTTATCAATTTAAGCTATCGCTCATAGCTATGCTACCCCTGAGTCCCAAATCAAACACTGATAAAACTTCAAATGGCCCTAACTTCTATACGGTGCGCCCTCACCTATCAAACTTTGCAACATTCAAATGCTTGTAACTTTTTACTGGAGCGTTATAAAACCTTGAAATTTTGTGACAATAAATCACTCGTACCTCTTATCAATTTAAGCTATCGCTCATAGCTATGCTACCCTTGAGTCCCAAATCAAACACTGATAAAACTTCAAATGGCCCTAACTTCTACACGCTGCATCCTGCATCTATCAAAGTTTGCCAGAATCGAATGCTTGTAACTTTTTACTGTAGCGTCATAAAACCTTGAAATTTTGTGACAATATATTGCTCGAGCCGCTTATCAATTTAAGCTGTCGCTCATAGCTATGCTACCCCTAAGTCCCAAATCAAACACTGATAAAACTTGAAATGGCCCTAACTTCTATACGGTGCGTCCTATACCTATCAAAGTTTGCAACATTCAAATGCTTGTAACTTTTTACTGGAGCGTCATAAAACCTTGAAATTTTGTGACAAAAAATTACTCGTACCTCTTATCAATTTAAGCTATCGTTCATAGCTATGCTACCCTTGAGTCCCAAATCAAACACTGATCAAACTTCAAATGGCCCTAACTTCTACACGCTGCATCCTGCATCTATCAAAGTTTGCCAGAATCGAATGCTTGTAACTTTTTACTGTAGCGTCATAAAACCTTGAAATTTTGTGACAATATATTGCTCGAGCCGCTTATCAATTTAAGCTATCGTTCATAGCTATGCTACCCTTGAGTCCCAAATCAAACACTGATAAAACTTCAAATGGCCCTAACTTCTACACGCTGCATCCTGCATCTATCAAACTTTGCCAGAATCGAATGCTTGTAACTTTTTACTGGAGCGTCAGAAAACCTTGAAATTTTGTGACAATAAATTACTCGTACCTCTTATCAATTTAAGCTATCGTTCATAGCTATGGTACCCTTGAGTCCCAAATCAAACACTGATCAAACTTCAAATGGCCCTAACTTCTATACGGTGCGTCCTACACCTATCAAACTTTGCAACATTCAAATGCTTGTAACTTTTTACTGGAGCGTCATAAAACCTTGAAATTTTAGACAATAAATTACTCGTACCTCTTATCAATTTAAGCTATCGTTCATAGCTATGCTACCCTTGAGTCCCAAATCAAACACTCATCAAACTTCAAATGGCCCTAACTTCTACACGCTGCATCCTGCATCTTTCAAAGTTTGTCAGATTCGAATGCTTGTAACTTTTTACTGGAGCGTCATAAAACCTTGAAATTTTGTGACAATAAATTACTCGTACCTCTTATCAATTTAAGCTATCGTTCATAGCTATGCTACCCTTGAGTCCCAAATCAAACACTGATCAAACTTCAAATGGCCCTAACTTCTACACGCTGCATCCTGCATCTTTCAAAGTTTGCCAGAATCGAATGCTTGTAACTTTTTACTGTAGCGTCATAAAACCTTGAAATTTTGTGACAATATATTGCTCGAGCCGCTTATCAATTTAAGCTATCGTTCATAGCTATGCTACCCTTGAGTCCCAAATCAAACACTGATCAAACTTCAAATGGCCCTAACTTCTACACGCTGCATCCTGCATCTATCAAACTTTGCCAGAATCGAATGCTTGTAACTTTTTACTGGAGCGTCAGAAAACCTTGAAATTTTGTGACAATAAATTACTCGTACCTCTTATCAATTTAAGCTATCGTTCATAGCTATGCTACCCTTGAGTCCCAAATCAAACACTGATCAAACTTCAAATGGCCCTAACTTCTATACGGTGCGTCCTACACCTATCAAACTTTGCAACATTCAAATGCTTGTAACTTTTTACTGGAGCGTCATAAAACCTTTTTTTTTTTTTTTTTTTTTTTTTTGTCGGAACAATCTAGTAAGCGCAGCACTCAGACAAAGTATATATCCATTGTACTGCACTTAAGGTTCCCTTTTACTCTGTTTTAAATCTACCCGACCTCCGAAGAAGTAGAAGTAGATCCTGTGGTGCCAAGGAGCCAAGTTGGTTACTCCTCAGCACATCAGTGCCAAAAATCCCGAACCTGATTCGAGCAAAGGCAGGGCAGACGCAAAGAAAATGGTCCGCCGTCTCGTCTTCCTCTCCACAGGCTGGGCACAGCGCACTGTCTGATATGCCAATCCTTTCCATGTGCCTAGCCCATAGAAAGTGCCCTGTCATCACGCCAACCAACAGCCTGCAGTCCCTCCTACCTAAAGATAGAAGGAACCGTGACCATCGGTCAGAGATAGCAGGTAGCATAATTTTCGTCCATCCGCAGCCTCTCTCAGCCCGCCATGCTCGCTTTTGGGTCGAAACAACCCACTTGTTTGCAGTGGCTTTGATGGCAGCGGAAGGGAGTGGCAGAACAGGCTCAGGGCCAATAAAAACAGCCTCGGAGCCCATCCTGGCCAAGGAGTCAGAGGTCTCGTTACCCGCAATGCCAGCGTGTCCCGGAACCCAAGTCAACGTCAGACTATTATGTTTTCCAACACAATTTAGCCTGGATTTGCAGGACCTGACTATCGTGGAAGTGGTGGTCGGACTATCCAAGGCCATGAGCGCAGCTTGGCTGTCACTGCAGACACAAATAGATTTGCCTTTCCACCTGTTTTCCACAACAAAGTCCATCGCCTCAAGTATCGCATACACCTCCGCCTGAAACACAGACGCATGCAGACCAAGGGCAAAGAACCGACGGGTCCCACAGGATTCCACGAAGACACCAGAACCTGAACCTTCTTCGGTCCTGGAGCCATCAGTGAAAATACGGCAGCAGTGTTTGCCGGGCTCGTTATCGGGATCTAACCATGAACGAGCCTCTGGCAGCAACACATTGTACCGCTTTTCTAGTATGACGGTTGACGACATGGAGTCCGGGGGCATAGACAGGATTGCAGAATCGATGTCAGTGCCTGCGCCGTCGTCCACCATCGAGCACACCCCATACCAGTGGCCACTATGTTTCACTCTGCAGATGGCCTTAATGGCCTCTCCGCGGATGAAGACATCTAGTGGCGGGAGATTCACCAAAGCATCAAGTGCCGGGCCTGGAGTAGTCGGAAATGCTCCGGTACAACATATGGCCACAGCACGTTGTAGTTTTGATAGAGCTTTTTTGACCCCTACAAGAGAGAGTCTGCTCATCCAAACCATCGATGCATAGGTGATAATAGGTCTTACCATAGCTGTATAGATCCATAGGACCTTACTAGGGGAAAGACCCCATGTCTTACCAAATATTCCCTTACACTGCCAAAAAACTGACAGTGCTTTGGATGTCTTCAGTTCGACATGTGTTTTCCAAAGAAGTTTGTTATCAAGGATGACTCCAAGATATTTGATTTCCTTGGATAGCTGGATAGTGACTCCTTTCAGTGTAGGCAGAATAAGTCCATCAAGCTTTCTCCTTCTGGTAAAGAGGACAATACCAGTCTTGACAGGATTAGCCGATAGCCCATTCGCACTGCACCAAGTGTCAATCATATCCAGAGTACTCTGCACCCTTCTGCAGACAATCATAAGGGATGGACCTGTCACAAGACAGCCAACATCATCCGCATATGCCTGAGCGTATACCCCCGAGTCATTAATGGCGTTAAGCAGGGGATCGATTACCATGCACCAGAGCAATGGAGACAGTACCCCACCTTGGGGACAGCCTCTATTAACCCCAGACGACACCAGCAAATCTTCCTCCGCCCGCACCGTTATGATTCTCTGGGCCAGCATTGAACGTATCCAATTTACTAGGACCCGGTCTACGCCATGCCGCCTAGCAGAGCCGCACATACTGTCGAAAGTAACATTGTCAAACGCACCCTCTATGTCCACAAAGACGCCTATTGCGTATTCTTTCCTGTCGATGGCTCGCTCTATCCTTCCAACAAGGTTTTGCAGAGCCGTCTCGCAGGATTTTCCGCTTTGATAGGCATGCTGAAATGGAGATAGTGGATGCGTCTTCAGAGACTCCCTACGCATGCGAAGCTCCACCAGCCGTTCTAAACTTTTTAGCATGAACGAGGTCATACTAATAGGTCTGAAGCTCTTGGGATTGGTGTAGTCGTCTCTTCCAACCTTAGGAATGAAGGCAACCCTCACCATCCTCCAAGAGCGTGGTACATAGGCCAGTGCGAGACATGCAGTGAAGATCTTCTTCAGTGTTGCCATCACTAGCTCAATGCCTTCCTTCAACACAATCGGATATATGCCATCCAGTCCGGGCGACTTGAAGTTGTCAAAGGATTTGATAGCAAATCCAATAGCAGTCTCATTCGCCACAGTTCTGGCGACATACCAATCATGTCGAGAGGGCGCAGCTGCCCTGACAACATTTCCGACCAAAGGTGGTTGTTGACGGGCTATGCTTACCTGATTTCCTGGAAAGTGTGACTCCAACAGCAAGCTGAGTGTCTCACTTTGCCTCTCCGTATAGGAGCCATCAGGTTTCCTGAGCGACCCCAGCTTAGCGGTTTGGTCCTTTTTCAGGACTTTCACCAGTTTTGCCGTGTCACTCAGGGATTCGATATCACTGCAGAAGTCTCTAAAAGAAGTCCTTTTCGAGTCCCGAATTAGCTTCTTGTAGTCCCTCTGAACATGTCGATATCGTTCCCAGTCCTCGTCAAGATTCGTCTTGAGGGCCCGGTTGAGGAGTTTTCTAGACTCACGCCTCAGCACCTGAAGCTCTCGGTTCCACCATGGAACAGGAGTCCGGCTAAGAGGAGGTCTAATTGGGCAGGCTAGCTCGAAGCAGTTTGTTAGAGCGGTGTTGAGATGCTCAACAGTCGCCTCAATGTTCTGCTCCTTGCGAAGTCTCAGTGGCGTCACGTGATTGCTACGCAGTGCCTCCCTGAACTTCGGCCAGTCTGTTTTTCTTGGGTTTCTGGTGGGCAATGGCATCTGCGCCCGCTCGCCACACTGAAACTCAATGTATCTGTGGTCCGAGCACGAGTCTTCAGCGAGGACCCTCCAGTTGTTGATCGACCACCCCAGTCTTGGATTTGACAGGGTGACGTCAATTACCTCCTGCCTTCTCGCAGTCACAAAAGTAGGCTGCCTGCCTACATTGTGGATGCTCAGGCTGGAGGAGGCAATATACTCGAAAAGTCGAGAGCCCCGCTCATTGCACTTGCTGCTGCCCCAGATCGTATGCTGGGCATTAGCATCGCAGCAAAGAACCAGACCAAGACCGCGCCGCTCACAGAACCCTACGAGAGTAGCGACCTTCCCAGGTGGTGGCGCCTCCAAAGCATCGTAAGGAAAGTAAGCAGATGCAATCACAAACCTCGACCATCCGTGCATACTCTTAAAACTAATCTCTGCCGCAACCAGATCCTGACAACAGAATGCGTCAAGGCAGGTCGCTGCGAGATGGGATGATATTATAAGGCCGGCTCTTGGTCTAATCGAGTTTCTGTCATATAATATCGTGGCCCCTTTCAACAAGCCAAGGCCACAGAGGCGACCCCTAAAGACCCAGGGCTCTTGTACTGTTGTTATGTGAGGTGATGTGTGCAGCTGGGTGAGTCGTCTACTTAGGAGTACAGTAGCGGCTTTAGAATGCTGCAAGTTGATCTGCGTTACCGTCAAAGGACGATAGCTACGAGAATCGTCCGAGCCACTCATCTGGGAAAGACATGAAAGGTCACAGTCCCAAAGAAGAGACTCAGACGGCTCCGGTACCGAGAAACCATGACATCAACAGTGGCCTCGTCCACTCGCACCACAAGACTAGCACCTTCTTTACCATCCCGGTTGCTACCCCTGGTGTGCGAAAGAACTCTCCAAAGCCTCGTGTTGATGCCAGGGTTCTGAGCACGCAGACAAGAAAGGACATCTGTGGTCGTCAGATCGGGATCCGGAATCCAGCAGATGGCTTCCTGAGGGACACGCCTGCTTCGCTATAGACCGCGAAGCGAGTGGTCCCCATGGGGGGCACGTCCTTGACTGCACCCCTGAGCCAATCAAAGTTGGCCTGAGACGCGCACGACACCTGTAGAGTGCCGTCCTTTGTCTCATAGCCCCTCGCATTAGCTTCAGGACCGGAGGCAATGACGCGACGCATCAGATGACCTTTGCAGTGTTTTATTTCTGCATCAGTCAGCTGATGGTCAGGCCCCAGCTTCCCAATCACCGCCATTGGTTGCGGGCCGTTAGCCTTCTCGCTGTACGATGGCTTGGCTGCACCTTTGGAAGTGCTTGGGCGAAAGTCCAGCTCACCACCCGCCACTGGCAGAGATTTCGCCGGGCAGATGGTTTTGCTGGATACGAGGGGCTGGGCAAGTTGCAGCTTATTGGCAACATTCTTCCCCGCCACATTAGCCGCCACCGAGGTTTCGCTCGTACCCTTTGGGGTCGTGGCGCCACCAGCAGTAACAGCTGCAGGGCAGGTGGGAATGCTGTTTTCAGCAACAATCTTCCGCCGCTTACCTCGCGAGCGAGCTTTCGGAGCGGTCAATCCCTCCGCAGGCTCGGTGGCTTCCGTGGGTGTCACTTCCGCCGACCTGGGCCTTTTGGAGGGAGTCGACACAGAAGGGCCGGCAGAGCCATGTGAGGATTTCTCCTGCACGAGCCTATCAAGCCGCTTCTTTCTCTGTCTCCTCGCTTGTGTTCTCGTTACCCTAGAACCATCGGTAGGTCGTTCCGCCACTGTGGTGACTTCCCGACGCAGGCCCTCTGGATCCAGGGTACGTTCCTCCGTCTCTGAAGAAGAAGAGATTGCGGTAACAATCCCCGTCTCCTCCAGGATGCGCTCTCGCTGATAAAGGCGAGAGACTTTAGCGATGGTTGGGACCTCCAGAATCCGTGCCCCTGCCGCCGAAGCGGGTGGATTTCCACATGCGTGGGTTCCACCTGGAGTAATAAATATTTTTTTGTCCATCGCCAGACAGTGGTTTTTGTTCGGGACTCCTCCCTAGCCTGTTTGGTCCGCGGATGGTACCCATTCTCTATACCATCATTGTGATAGACAGACAGCCATAACTCCCGCCCCTCCTAAGAGGTTCAGAAGTAATGTCATTTGCCTACCAAAGGTCCCCCTATCCGCCACCTGGGGACGCGTCCGATGGGATGTCAGGCAAATCCAACACGGAGTCATAAAAACTTGAAATTTTAGACAATAAATTACTCGTACCTCTTATCAATTTAAGCTATCGTTCATAGCTATGCTTCCCCTGAGTCCCAAATCAAACACTGATAAAACTTCAAATGGCCCTAACTTCTATACGGTGCGTCCTACACCTATCAAACATTGCAACATTCAAATGCTTGTAAGTTTTTACTGGAGCGTTATAAAACCTTGAAATTTTGTGACAATAAATTACTCGTACCTCTTATCAATTTGAGCTATCGCTCATAGCTATGCTACCCTTGAGTCCCAAATCAAACACTGATCAAACTTCAAATGGCCCTAACTTCTATACGGTGCGTCCTACACCTATCAAACTTTGCAAAATTCAAATGCTTGTAACTTTTTACTGGAGCGTCATAAAACCTTGAAATTTTGTGACAATAAATTACTCGTACCTCTTATCAATTTAAGCTATCGTTCATAGCTATGCTACCCTTGAGTCCCAAATCAAACACTGATCAAACTTCAAATGGCCCTAACTTCTACACGCTGCATCCTGCATCTTTCAAAGTTTGCCAGAATCGAGTGCTTGTAACTTTTTACTGGAGCGTCAGAAAACCTTGAAATTTTGTGACAATAAATTACTCGTAGATCTTATCAATTTAAGCTATCGTTCATAGCTATGCTACCCTTGAGTCCCAAATCAAACACTGATCAAACTTCAAATGGCCCTAACTTCTATACGGTGCGTCCTACACCTATCAAACTTTGCAACATTCAAATGCTTGTAACTTTTTACTAGAGCGTCATAAAACCTTGAAATTTTAGACAATAAATTACTCGTACCTCTTATCAATTTAAGCTATCGTTCATAGCTATGCTACCCTTGAGTCTCAAATCAAACACTCATCAAACTTCAAATGGCCCTAACTTCTACACGCTGCATCCTGCATCTTTCAAAGTTTGCCAGAATCGAATGCTTGTAACTTTTTACTGTAGCGTCATAAAACCTTGAAATTTTGTGACAATATATTGCTCGAGCCGCTTATCAATTTAAGCTATCGTTCATAGCTATGCTACCCTTAAGTCCCAAATCAAACACTGATAAAACTTCAAATGGCCCTAACTTCTACACGCTGCATCCTGCATCTATCAAACTTTGCCAGAATCGAATGCTTGTAACTTTTTACTGGAGCGTCAGAAAAGCTTGAAATTTTGTGACAATAAATTACTCGTACCTCTTATCAATTTAAGCTATCGTTCATAGCTATGCTACCCCTGAGTCCCAACTCAAACACTGATAAAACTTCAAATGGCCCTAACTTCTATATGGTCCATCCTACACCTATCAATGTTTGCAACAATCAAATGCTGCAAACTTTTTACTGGAGCGCCATAAAACCTTGAAATTTTGTGACAATATAGTGCTCGAGCCTCTTATCAATTTAAGCTATCGCTCATAGCTATGCTACCCCTGAGTCCCAAATCAAACACTGATAAAACTTCAAATGGCCCTAACTTCTATACGGTGCGTCCTACACCTATCAAACTTTGCAACATTCAAATGCTTGTAACTTTTTACTGGAGCGTTATAAAACCTTGAAATTTTGTGACAATAAATTACTCGTACCTCTTATCAATTTAAGCTATCGTTCATAGCTATGCTACCCTTGAGTCCCAAATCAAACACTGATCAAACTTCAAATGGCCCTAACTTCTACACGCTGCATCCTGCACCTTTCAAAGTTTGCCAGAATCGAGTGCTTGTAACTTTTTACTGGAGCGTCATAAAACCTTGAAATTTTGTGACAAAGAACTCGAGCCTCTTATCAATTTAAGTTATCGCTCATAGCTATGCTACCCCTAAGTCCCAAATCAAACACTGATAAAACTTGAAATGGCCCTAACTTCTATACGGTGCGTCCTATACCTATCAAAGTTTGCAACATTCAAATGCTTGTAACTTTTTACTGGAGCGTCATAAAACCTTGAAATTTTGTGACAAGAAATTACTCGTACCTCTTATCAATTTAAGCTATCGTTCATAGCTATGCTACCCTTGAGTCCCAAATCAAACACTGATCAAACTTCAAATGGCCCTAACTTCTACACGCTGCATCCTGCATCTTTCAAAGTTTGCCAGAATCGAATGCTTGTAACTTTTTACTGTAGCGTCATAAAACCTTGAAATTTTGTGACAATATATTGCTCGAGCCGCTTATCAATTTAAGCTATCGTTCATAGCTATGCTACCCTTGAGTCCCAAATCAAACACTGATAAAACTTCAAATGGCCCTAACTTCTACACGCTGCATCCTGCATCTATCAAACTTTGCCAGAATCGAATGCTTGTAACTTTTTACTGGAGCGTCAGAAAATCTTGAAATTTTGTGACAATAAATTACTCGTACCTCTTATCAATTTAAGCTATCGTTCATAGCTATGCTACCCTTGAGTCCCAAATCAAACACTGATCAAACTTCAAATGGCCCTAACTTCTATACGGTGCGTCCTACACCTATCAAACTTTGCAACATTCAAATGCTTGTAACTTTTTACTGGAGCGTCATAAAACCTTGAAATTTTAGACAATAAATTACTCGTACCTCTTATCAATTTAAGCTATCGTTCATAGCTATGCTACCCTTGAGTCATAACTCAAACACTCATCAAACTTCAAATGGCCCTAACTTCTACACGCTGCATCCTGCATCTTTCAAAGTTTGTCAGAATCGAATGCTTGTAACTTTTTACTGGAGCGTCATAAAACCTTGAAATTTTGTGACAATAAATTACTCGTACCTCTTATCAATTTAAGCTATCGTTCATAGCTATGCTTCCCCTGAGTCCCAAATCAAACACTGATAAAACTTCAAATGGCCCTAACTTCTATACGGTGCGGCCTACACCTATCAAACTTTGCAACATTCAAATGCTTGTAAGTTTTTACTGGAGCGTTATAAAACCTTGAAATTTTGTGACAATAAATTACTCGTACCTCTTATCAATTTGAGCTATCGCTCATAGCTATGCTACCCTTGAGTCCCAAATCAAACACTGATCAAACTTCAAATGGCCCTAACTTCTATACGGTGCGTCCTACACCTATCAAACTTTGCAACATTCAAATCCTTGTAACTTTTTACTGGAGCGTCATAAAACCTTGAAATTTTGTGACAATAAATTACTCGTACCTCTTATCAATTTAAGCTATCGTTCATAGCTATGCTACCCTTGAGTCCCAAATCAAACACTGATCAAACTTCAAATGGCCCTAACTTCTACACGCTGCATCCTGCATCTTTCAAAGTTTGCCAGAATCGAGTGCTTGTAACTTTTTACTGGAGCGTCAGAAAACCTTGAAATTTTGTGACAATAAATTACTCGTAGATCTTATCAATTTAAGTTATCGTTCATAGCTATGCTACCCTTGAGTCCCAAATCAAACACTGATCAAACTTCAAATGGCCCTAACTTCTATACGGTGCGTCCTACACCTATCAAACTTTGCAACATTCAAATGCTTGTAACTTTTTACTGGAGCGTCATAAAACCTTGAAATTTTAGACAATAAATTACTCGTACCTCTTATCAATTTAAGCTATCGTTCATAGCTATGCTACCCTTGAGTCCCAAATCAAACACTCATCAAACTTCAAATGGCCCTAACTTCTACACGCTGCATCCTGCATCTTTCAAAGTTTGCCAGAATCGAATGCTTGTAACTTTTTACTGTAGCGTCATAAAACCTTGAAATTTTGTGACAATATATTGCTCGAGCCGCTTATCAATTTAAGCTATCGTTCATAGCTATGCTACCCTTGAGTCCCAAATCAAACACTGATAAAACTTCAAATGGCCCTAACTTCTATACGGTGCGTCCTACACCTATCAAACTTTGCCAGAATCGAATGCTTGTAACTTTTTACTGGAGCGTCAGAAAAGCTTGAAATTTTGTGACAATAAATTACTCGTACCTCTTATCAATTTAAGCTATCGTTCATAGCTATGCTACCCCTGAGTCCCAAATCAAACACTGATAAAACTTCAAATGGCCCTAACTTCTATACGGTGCGTCCTACACCTATCAAACTTTGCAACATTCAAATGCTTGTAAGTTTTTACTGGAGCGTTATAAAACCTTGAAATTTTGTGACAATAAATTACTCGTACCTCTTATCAATTTGAGCTATCGCTCATAGCTATGCTACCCTTGAGTCCCAAATCAAACACTGATCAAACTTCAAATGGCCCTAACTTCTATACGGTGCGTCCTACACCTATCAAACTTTGCAAAATTCAAATGCTTGTAACTTTTTACTGGAGCGTCATAAAACCTTGAAATTTTGTGACAATAAATTACTCGTACCTCTTATCAATTTAAGCTATCGTTCATAGCTATGCTACCCTTGAGTCCCAAATCAAACACTGATCAAACTTCAAATGGCCCTAACTTCTACACGCTGCATCCTGCATCTTTCAAAGTTTGCCAGAATCGAGTGCTTGTAACTTTTTACTGGAGCGTCAGAAAACCTTGAAATTTTGTGACAATAAATTACTCGTAGATCTTATCAATTTAAGCTATCGCTCAAAGCTATGCTACCCTTGAGTCCCAAATCAAACACTGGTAAAACTTCAAATGGCCCTAACTTCTATACGGTGCGTCCTACACCTATCAAACTTTGCAACATTCAAATGCTTGTAACTTTTTACTAGAGCGTCATAAAACCTTGAAATTTTAGACAATAAATTACTCGTACCTCTTATCAATTTAAGCTATCGTTCATAGCTATGCTACCCTTGAGTCTCAAATCAAACACTCATCAAACTTCAAATGGCCCTAACTTCTACACGCTGCATCCTGCATCTTTCAAAGTTTGCCAGAATCGAATGCTTGTAACTTTTTACTGTAGCGTCATAAAACCTTGAAATTTTGTGACAATATATTGCTCGAGCCGCTTATCAATTTAAGCTATCGTTCATAGCTATGCTACCCTTAAGTCCCAAATCAAACACTGATAAAACTTCAAATGGCCCTAACTTCTACACGCTGCATCCTGCATCTATCAAACTTTGCCAGAATCGAATGCTTGTAACTTTTTACTGGAGCGTCAGAAAAGCTTGAAATTTTGTGACAATAAATTACTCGTACCTCTTATCAATTTAAGCTATCGTTCATAGCTATGCTACCCCTGAGTCCCAACTCAAACACTGATAAAACTTCAAATGGCCCTAACTTCTATATGGTCCATCCTACACCTATCAATGTTTGCAACAATCAAATGCTGCAAACTTTTTACTGGAGCGCCATAAAACCTTGAAATTTTGTGACAATATAGTGCTCGAGCCTCTTATCAATTTAAGCTATCGCTCATAGCTATGCTACCCCTGAGTCCCAAATCAAACACTGATAAAACTTCAAATGGCCCTAACTTCTATACGGTGCGTCCTACACCTATCAAACTTTGCAACATTCAAATGCTTGTAACTTTTTACTGGAGCGTTATAAAACCTTGAAATTTTGTGACAATAAATTACTCGTACCTCTTATCAATTTAAGCTATCGTTCATAGCTATGCTACCCTTGAGTCCCAAATCAAACACTGATCAAACTTCAAATGGCCCTAACTTCTACACGCTGCATCCTGCACCTTTCAAAGTTTGCCAGAATCGAGTGCTTGTAACTTTTTACTGGAGCGTCATAAAACCTTGAAATTTTGTGACAAAGAACTCGAGCCTCTTATCAATTTAAGTTATCGCTCATAGCTATGCTACCCCTAAGTCCCAAATCAAACACTGATAAAACTTGAAATGGCCCTAACTTCTATACGGTGCGTCCTATACCTATCAAAGTTTGCAACATTCAAATGCTTGTAACTTTTTACTGGAGCGTCATAAAACCTTGAAATTTTGTGACAAGAAATTACTCGTACCTCTTATCAATTTAAGCTATCGTTCATAGCTATGCTACCCTTGAGTCCCAAATCAAACACTGATCAAACTTCAAATGGCCCTAACTTCTACACGCTGCATCCTGCATCTTTCAAAGTTTGCCAGAATCGAATGCTTGTAACTTTTTACTGTAGCGTCATAAAACCTTGAAATTTTGTGACAATATATTGCTCGAGCCGCTTATCAATTTAAGCTATCGTTCATAGCTATGCTACCCTTGAGTCCCAAATCAAACACTGATAAAACTTCAAATGGCCCTAACTTCTACACGCTGCATCCTGCATCTATCAAACTTTGCCAGAATCGAATGCTTGTAACTTTTTACTGGAGCGTCAGAAAATCTTGAAATTTTGTGACAATAAATTACTCGTACCTCTTATCAATTTAAGCTATCGTTCATAGCTATGCTACCCTTGAGTCCCAAATCAAACACTGATCAAACTTCAAATGGCCCTAACTTCTATACGGTGCGTCCTACACCTATCAAACTTTGCAACATTCAAATGCTTGTAACTTTTTACTGGAGCGTCATAAAACCTTGAAATTTTAGACAATAAATTACTCGTACCTCTTATCAATTTAAGCTATCGTTCATAGCTATGCTACCCTTGAGTCATAACTCAAACACTCATCAAACTTCAAATGGCCCAAACTTCTACACGCTGCATCCTGCATCTTTCAAAGTTTGTCAGAATCGAATGCTTGTAACTTTTTACTGGAGCGTCATAAAACCTTGAAATTTTGTGACAATAAATTACTCGTACCTCTTATCAATTTAAGCTATCGTTCATAGCTATGCTTCCCCTGAGTCCCAAATCAAACACTGATAAAACTTCAAATGGCCCTAACTTCTATACGGTGCGGCCTACACCTATCAAACTTTGCAACATTCAAATGCTTGTAAGTTTTTACTGGAGCGTTATAAAACCTTGAAATTTTGTGACAATAAATTACTCGTACCTCTTATCAATTTGAGCTATCGCTCATAGCTATGCTACCCTTGAGTCCCAAATCAAACACTGATCAAACTTCAAATGGCCCTAACTTCTATACGGTGCGTCCTACACCTATCAAACTTTGCAACATTCAAATCCTTGTAACTTTTTACTGGAGCGTCATAAAACCTTGAAATTTTGTGACAATAAATTACTCGTACCTCTTATCAATTTAAGCTATCGTTCATAGCTATGCTACCCTTGAGTCCCAAATCAAACACTGATCAAACTTCAAATGGCCCTAACTTCTACACGCTGCATCCTGCATCTTTCAAAGTTTGCCAGAATCGAGTGCTTGTAACTTTTTACTGGAGCGTCAGAAAACCTTGAAATTTTGTGACAATAAATTACTCGTAGATCTTATCAATTTAAGTTATCGTTCATAGCTATGCTACCCTTGAGTCCCAAATCAAACACTGATCAAACTTCAAATGGCCCTAACTTCTATACGGTGCGTCCTACACCTATCAAACTTTGCAACATTCAAATGCTTGTAACTTTTTACTGGAGCGTCATAAAACCTTGAAATTTTAGACAATAAATTACTCGTACCTCTTATCAATTTAAGCTATCGTTCATAGCTATGCTACCCTTGAGTCCCAAATCAAACACTCATCAAACTTCAAATGGCCCTAACTTCTACACGCTGCATCCTGCATCTTTCAAAGTTTGCCAGAATCGAATGCTTGTAACTTTTTACTGTAGCGTCATAGAACCTTGAAATTTTGTGACAATATATTGCTCGAGCCGCTTATCAATTTAAGCTATCGTTCATAGCTATGCTACCCTTGAGTCCCAAATCAAACACTGATAAAACTTCAAATGGCCCTAACTTCTACACGCTGCATCCTGCATCTATCAAAGTTTGCCAGAATCGAATGCTTGTAACTTTTTACTGGAGCGTCATAAAAATTTGAAATTTTGTGACAATATAGTGCTCGAGCCTCTTATCAATTTAAGCTATCGCTCATAGCTATGCTACCCCTGAGTCCCAAATCAAACACTGATAAAACTTCAAATGGCCCTAACTTCTATACGGCGCGTCCTACACCTATCAAAGTTTGCAACATTCAAATGCTTGTAACTTTTTACTGGAGCGTCATAAAACTTGAAATTTATTGACAATAAAGTAGTCGAGCCTATTATCAATTTAAGTTATCGGTCACAGCTATGCTACCCTTCAGTCCAAATCAAACACTGATAAAACTTCAAATTGTCCTAACTACTATACGGTCCATCCTACACCTATCAATGTTTGCAACAATCAAATGCTGGAAACTTTTTACTGGAGCGTCATAAAACCTTGAAATTTTGTGACAATATAGTGCTCGAGCCCCTTATCAATTTAAGCTATCGCTCATAGCTATGCTACCCCTGAGTCCCAAATCAAACACTGATAAAACTTCAAATGGCCCTAACTTGTATACGGTGCGTCCTACTCCTATCAAACTTTGCAATATTCAAATGCTTGTAACTTTTTACTGGAGCGTCATAAAACCTTGAAATTTTAGACAATAAATTACTCGTACCTCTTATCAATTTAAGCTATCGTTCATAGCTATGCTACCCTTGAGTCCCAAATCAAACACTGATCAAACTTCAAATGACCCTAACTTCTACACGCTGCATCCTGCATCTATCAAAGTTTGCCAGAATCGAATGCTTGTAACTTTTTACTGGAGCGTCATAAAACCTTGAAATTTTGTGACAATAAAGAAGTCGTGCCTCTTATCAATTTAAGCTATCGCTCATAGCTATGCTACCCCTAAATCCCAAATCAAACTCTGTTAAAACTTTAAATGGCCCTAACTTCTATACGGTGCGTCTTACACCTATCAAACTTTGCAGCATTCAAATGCTTGTAACTTTTTACTGGAGCGTCATAAAACCTTGAAATTTTGTGACAAAAATTACTCGCACCTCTTATCAATTTAAGCTATCGTTCATAGCTATGCTACCCTTGAGTCCCAAATCAAACACTGATAAAACTTCAAATGGCCCTAACTTCTACACGCTGCATCCTGCATCTATCAAAGTTTGCCAGAATCGAATGCTTGTAACTTTTTACTGGAGCGTCATAAAAAATTGAAATTTTGTGACAATATAGTGCTCGAGCCTCTTATCAATTTAAGCTATCGCTCATAGCTATGCTACCCCTGAGTCCCAAATCAAACACTGATAAAACTTCAAATGGCCCTAACTTCTATACGGTGCGTCCTACACCTATCAAACTTTGCAACATTCAAATGCTTGTAACTTTTTACTGGAGCGTAATAAAACTTGAAATTTATTGACAATAAAGTAGTCGAGCCCCTTATCAATTTAAGCTATCGCTCATAGCTATGCTACCCCTGAGTCCCAAATCAAACACTGATCAAACTTCAAATGGCCCTAACTTCTACACGCTGCATCCTGCATCTATCAAAGTTTGCCAGAATCGAATGCTTGTAACTTTTTACTGGAGCGTCATTAAACCTTGAAATTTTGTGACAAAAATTACTCGTACCTCTTATCAATTTAAGCTATCGTTCATAGCTATGCTACCCTTGAGTCCCAAATCAAACACTGATAAAACTTCAAATGGCCCTAACTTCTACACGCTGCATCCTGCATCTATCAAAGTTTGCCAGAATCGAATGCTTGTAACTTTTTACTGGAGCGTCATAAAAATTTGAAATTTTGTGACAATATAGTGCTCGAGCCTCTTATCAATTTAAGCTATCGCTCATAGCTATGCTACCCCTGAGTCCCAAATCAAACACTGATAAAACTTCAAATGGCCCTAACTTCTATACGGCGCGTCCTACACCTATCAAAGTTTGCAACATTCAAATGCTTGTAAGTTTTTACTGGAGCATCATAAAACTTGAAATTTATTGACAATAAAGTAGTCGAGCCTATTATCAATTTAAGTTATCGGTCACAGCTATGCTACCCTTCAGTCCAAATCAAACACTGATAAAACTTCAAATTGTCCTTACTTCTATACGGTCCATCCTACACCTATCAATGTTTGCAACAATCAAATGCTGGAAACTTTTTACTGGAGCGTCATAAAACCTTGAAATTTTGTGACAATATAGTGCTCGAGCCTCTTATCAATTTAAGCTATCGCTCATAGCTATGCTACCCCTGAGTCCCAAATCAAACACTGATAAAACTTCAAATGGCCCTAACTTGTATACGGTGCGTCCTACACCTATCAAACTTTGCAACATTCAAATGCTTGTAAGTTTTTACTGGAGCGTCATAAAACCTTGAAATTTTGTGACAATAAATTACTCGTACCTCTTATCAATTTAAGCTATCGCTCATAGCTATGCTACCCTTGAGTCCCAAATCAAACACTGATAAAACTTCAAATGGCCCTAACTTCTATACGGTGCGTCCTACACCTATCAAACTTTGCAACATTCAAATGCTTGTAACTTTTTACTGGAGCGTCATAAAACCTTGAAATTTTGTGACAATAAATTACTCGTACCTCTTATCAATTTAAGCTATCGTTCATAGCTATGCTACCCTTGCGTCCCAAATCAAACACAGATCAAACTTTAAATGACCCTAACTTCTACACGCTGCATCCTGCATCTATCAAAGTTTGCCAGAATCGAATGCTTGTAACTTTTTACTGGAGCGTCATAAAAATTTGAAATTTTGTGACAATATAGTGCTCGAGCCTCTTATCAATTTAAGCTATCGCTCATAGCTATGCTACCCCTGAGTCCCAAATCAAACACTGATAAAACTTCAAGTGGCCCTAACTTCTATACGGCGCGTCCTACACCTATCAAAGTTTGCAACATTCAAATGCTTGTAACTTTTTACTGGAGCGTCATAAAACTTGAAATTTATTGACAATAAAGTAGTCGAGCCTATTATCAATTTAAGTTATCGGTCACAGCTATGCTACCCTTCAGTCCAAATCAAACACTGATAAAACTTCAAATTGTCCTTACTTCTATACGGTCCATCCTACACCTATCAATGTTTGCAACAATCAAATGCTGGAAACTTTTTACTGGAGCGTCATAAAACCTTGAAATTTTGTGACAATATAGTGCTCGAGCCTCTTATCAATTTAAGCTATCGCTCATAGCTATGCTACCCCTGAGTCCCAAATCAAACACTGATAAAACTTCAAATGGCCCTAACTTGTATACGGTGCGTCCTACACCTATCAAACTTTGCAACATTCAAATGCTTGTAAGTTTTTACTGGAGCGTTATAAAACCTTGAAATTTTGTGACAATAAAGTACTCGTACCTCTTATCAATTTAAGCTATCGCTCATAGCTATGCTACCCTTGAGTCCCAAATCAAACACTGATAAAACTTCAAATGGCCCTAACTTCTATACGGTGCGTCCTACACCTATCAAACTTTGCAACATTCAAATGCTTGTAACTTTTTACTGGAGCGTCATAAAACCTTGAAATTTTGTGACAATAAATTACTCGTACCTCTTATCAATTTAAGCTATCGTTCATAGCTATGCTACCCTTGAGTCCCAAATCAAACACTGATCAAACTTCAAATGGCCCCAACTTCTACACGCTGCTTCCTGCATCTTTCAAAGTTTGCCAGAATCGAATGCTTGTAACTTTTTACTGTAGCGTCATAAAACCTTGAAATTTTGTGACAATATAGTGCTCGAGCCGCTTATCGATTTAAGCTATCGTTCATAGCTATGCTACCCTTGAGTCCCAAATCAAACACTGATCAAACTTCAAATGGCCCTAACTTCTACACGCTGCATCCTGCATCTATCAAAGTTTGCCAGAATCGAATGCTTGTAACTTTTTACTGGAGCGTCATAAAATCTTGAAATTTTGTGACAATAAATTACTCGTACCTCTTATCAATTTAAGCTATCGTTCATAGCTATGCTACCCTTGAGTCCCAAATCAAACACTGATCAAACTTCAAATGGCCTTAACTTCTATACGGTGCGTCCTACACCTATCAAACTTTGCAACATTCAAATGCTTGTAACTTTTTACTGGAGAGTCATAAAACCTTGAAATTTTGTGACAATAAATTACTCGTACCTCTTATCAATTTAAGCTATCGTTCATAGGTATGCTACCCTTGAGTCCCAAATCAAACACTGATAAAACTTCAAATGGCCCAAACTTCTACACGCTGCATCCTGCATCTATCAAAGTTTGCCAGAATCGAATGCTTGTAACTTTTTACTGGAGCGTCATAAAAATTTGAAATTTTGTGACAATATAGTGCTCGAGCCTCTTATCAATTTAAGCTATCGCTCATAGCTATGCTACCCTTGAGTCCCAAATCAAACACTGATAAAACTTCAAATGGCCCTAACTTCTATACGGCGCGTCCTACACCTATCAAAGTTTGCAACATTCAAATGCTTGTAACTTTTTACTGGAGCGTCATAAAACTTGAAATTTATTGACAATAAAGTAGTCGAGCCTATTATCAATTTAAGTTATCGGTCACAGCTATGCTACCCTTCAGTCCAAATCAAACACTGATAAAACTTCAAATTGTCCTAACTACTATACGGTCCATCCTACACCTATCAATGTTTGCAACAATCAAATGCTGGAAACTTTTTACTGGAGCGTCATAAAACCTTGAAATTTTGTGACAATATAGTGCTCGAGCCCCTTATCAATTTAAGCTATCGCTCATAGCTATGCTACCCCTGAGTCCCAAATCAAACACTGATAAAACTTCAAATGGCCCTAACTTGTATACGGTGCGTCCTACTCCTATCAAACTTTGCAACATTCAAATGCTTGTAAGTTTTTACTGGAGCGTTACAAAACCTTGAAATTTTGTGACAATAAATTACTCGTACCTCTTATCAATTTAAGCTATCGCTCGTAGCTATGCTACCCTTGAGTCCCAAATCAAACACTGATCAAACTTCAAATGGCCCTAACTTCTATACGGTGCGTCCTACACCTATCAAACTTTGCAACATTCAAATGCTTGTAACTTTTTACTGGAGCGTCATAAAACCTTGAAATTTTGTGACAATAAATTACTCGTACCTCTTATCCAATTAAGCTATCGTTCATAGCTATGCTACCCTTGAGTCCCAAATCAAACACTGATCAAACTTCAAATGGCCCTAACACGTTGCATCCTGCATCTTTCAAAGTTTGCCAGAATAGAGTGCTTGTAACTTTTTACTGGAGCGTCAGAAAACCTTGAAATTTTGTGACAAAAAATTACTCGTACCTCTTATCAATTTAAGCTATCGTTCATAGCTATGCTACCCTTGAGTCCCAAATCAAACACTGATCAAACTTCAAATGGCCCTAACTTCTATACGGTGCGTCCTACACCTATCAAACTTTGCAACATTCAAATGCTTGTAACTTTTTACTGGAGCGTCATAAAACCTTGAAATTTTAGACAATAAATTACTCGTACCTCTTATCAATTTAAGCTATCGTTCATAGCTATGCTACCCTTGAGTCCCAAATCAAACACTGATCAAACTTCAAATGACCCTAACTTCTACACGCTGCATCCTGCATCTATCAAAGTTTGCCAGAATCGAATGCTTGTAACTTTTTACTGGAGCGTCATAAAACCTTGAAATTTTGTGACAATAAAGAAGTCGTGCCTCTTATCAATTTAAGCTATCGCTCATAGCTATGCTACCCCTAAATCCCAAATCAAACTCTGTTAAAACTTTAAATGGCCCTAACTTCTATACGGTGCGTCTTACACCTATCAAACTTTGCAGCATTCAAATGCTTGTAACTTTTTACTGGAGCGTCATAAAACCTTGAAATTTTGTGACAAACATTACTCGTACCTCTTATCAATTTAAGCTATCGTTCATAGCTATGCTACCCTTGAGTCCCAAATCAAACACTGATAAAACTTCAAATGGCCCTAACTTCTACACGCTGCATCCTGCATCTATCAAAGTTTGCCAGAATCGAATGCTTGTAACTTTTTACTGGAGCGTCATAAAAATTTGAAATTTTGTGACAATATAGTGCTCGAGCCTCTTATCAATTTAAGCTATCGCTCATAGCTATGCTACCCCTGAGTCCCAAATCAAACACTGATAAAACTTCAAATGGCCCTAACTTCTATACGGTGCGTCCTACACCTATCAAACTTTGCAACATTCAAATGCTTGTAACTTTTTACTGGAGCGTCATAAAACTTGAAATTTATTGACAATAAAGTAGTCGAGCCCCTTATCAATTTAAGCTATCGCTCATAGCTATGCTACCCCTGAGTCCCAAATCAAACACTGATCAAACTTCAAATGGCCCTAACTTCTACACGCTGCATCCTGCATCTATCAAAGTTTGCCAGAATCGAATGCTTGTAACTTTTTACTGGAGCGTCATAAAACCTTGAAATTTTGTGACAATAAAGAACTCGTGCCTCTGATCAATTTAAGCTATCGTTCATAGGTATGCTACCCTTGAGTCCCAAATCAAACACTGATAAAACTTCAAATGGCCCTAACTTCTACACGCTGCATCCTGCATCTATCAAAGTTTGCCAGAATCGAATGCTTGTAACTTTTTACTGGAGCGTCATAAAAATTTGAAATTTTGTGACAATATAGTGCTCGAGCCTCTTATCAATTTAAGCTATCGCTCATAGCTATGCTACCCCTGAGTCCCAAATCAAACACTGATAAAACTTCAAATGGCCCTAACTTCTATACGGCGCGTCCTACACCTATCAAAGTTTGCAACATTCAAATGCTTGTAACTTTTTACTGGAGCGTCATAAAACTTGAAATTTATTGACAATAAAGTAGTCGAGCCTATTATCAATTTAAGTTATCGGTCACAGCTATGCTACCCTTCAGTCCAAATCAAACACTGATAAAACTTCAAATTGTCCTAACTACTATACGGTCCATCCTACACCTATCAATGTTTGCAACAATCAAATGCTGGAAACTTTTTACTGGAGCGTCATAAAACCTTGAAATTTTGTGACAATATAGTGCTCGAGCCCCTTATCAATTTAAGCTATCGCTCATAGCTATGCTACCCCTGAGTCCCAAATCAAACACTGATAAAACTTCAAATGGCCCTAACTTGTATACGGTGCGTCCTACTCCTATCAAACTTTGCAACATTCAAATGCTTGTAAGTTTTTACTGGAGCGTTACAAAACCTTGAAATTTTGTGACAATAAATTACTCGTACCTCTTATCAATTTAAGCTATCGCTCATAGCTATGCTACCCTTGAGTCCCAAATCAAACACTGATAAAACTTCAAATGGCCCTAACTTCTATACGGTGCGTCCTACACCTATCAAACTTTGCAACATTCAAATGCTTGTAACTTTTTACTGGAGCGTCATAAAACCTTGAAATTTTGTGACAATAAATTACTCGTACCTCTTATCCAATTAAGCTATCGTTCATAGCTATGCTACCCTTGAGTCCCAAATCAAACACTGATCAAACTTCAAATGGCCCTAACACGCTGCATCCTGCATCTTTCAAAGTTTGCCAGAATAGAGTGCTTGTAACTTTTTACTGGAGCGTCAGAAAACCTTGAAATTTTGTGACAAAAAATTACTCGTACCTCTTATCAATTTAAGCTATCGTTCATAGCTATGCTACCCTTGAGTCCCAAATCAAACACTGATCAAACTTCAAATGGCCCTAACTTCTATACGGTGCGTCCTACACCTATCAAACTTTGCAACATTCAAATGCTTGTAACTTTTTACTGGAGCGTCATAAAACCTTGAAATTTTAGACAATAAATTACTCGTACCTCTTATCAATTTAAGCTATCGTTCCTAGCTATGCTACCCTTGAGTCCCAAATCAAACACTGATCAAACTTCAAATGACCCTAACTTCTACACGCTGCATCCTGCATCTATCAAAGTTTGCCAGAATCGAATGCTTGTAACTTTTTACTGGAGCGTCATAAAACCTTGAAATTTTGTGACAATAAAGAAGTCGTGCCTCTTATCAATTTAAGCTATCGCTCATAGCTATGCTACCCCTAAATCCCAAATCAAACTCTGTTAAAACTTTAAATGGCCCTAACTTCTATACGGTGCGTCTTACACCTATCAAACTTTGCAGCATTCAAATGCTTGTAACTTTTTACTGGAGCGTCATAAAACCTTGAAATTTTGTGACAAAAATTACTCGTACCTCTTATCAATTTAAGCTATCGTTCATAGCTATGCTACCCTTGAGTCCCAAATCAAACACTGATAAAACTTCAAATGGCCCTAACTTCTACACGCTGCATCCTGCATCTATCAAAGTTTGCCAGAATCGAATGCTTGTAACTTTTTACTGGAGCGTCATAAAAATTTGAAATTTTGTGACAATATAGTGCTCGAGCCTCTTATCAATTTAAGCTATCGCTCATAGCTATGCTACCCCTGAGTCCCAAATCAAACACTGATAAAACTTCAAATGGCCCTAACTTCTATACGGTGCGTCCTACACCTATCAAACTTTGCAACATTCAAATGCTTGTAACTTTTTACTGGAGCGTCATAAAACTTGAAATTTATTGACAATAAAGTAGTCGAGCCCCTTATCAATTTAAGCTATCGCTCATAGCTATGCTACCCCTGAGTCCCAAATCAAACACTGATCAAACTTCAAATGGCCCTAACTTCTACACGCTGCATCCTGCATCTATAAAAGTTTGCCAGAATCGAATGCTTGTAACTTTTTACTGGAGCGTCATAAAACCTTGAAATTTTGTGACAATAAAGAACTCGTGCCTCTGATCAATTTAAGCTATCGTTCATAGGTATGCTACCCTTGAGTCCCAAATCAAACACTGATAAAACTTCAAATGGCCCTAACTTCTACACGCTGCATCCTGCATCTATCAAAGTTTGCCAGAATCGAATGCTTGTAACTTTTTACTGGAGCGTCATAAAAATTTGAAATTTTGTGACAATATAGTGCTCGAGCCTCTTATCAATTTAAGCTATCGCTCATAGCTATGCTACCCCTGAGTCCCAAATCAAACACTGATAAAACTTCAAATGGCCCTAACTTCTATACGGCGCGTCCTACACCTATCAAAGTTTGCAACATTCAAATGCTTGTAACTTTTTACTGGAGCGTCATAAAACTTGAAATTTATTGACAATAAAGTAGTCGAGCCTATTATCAATTTAAGCTATCGTTCATAGCTATGCTACCCTTGAGTCCCAAATCAAACACTGATCAAACTTCAAATGGCCCTAACACGCTGCATCCTGCATCTTTCAAAGTTTGCCAGAATAGAGTGCTTGTAACTTTTTACTGGAGCGTCAGAAAACCTTGAAATTTTGTGACAAAAAATTACTCGTACCTCTTATCAATTTAAGCTATCGTTCATAGCTATGCTACCCTTGAGTCCCAAATCAAACACTGATCAAACTTCAAATGGCCCTAACTTCTATACGGTGCGTCCTACACCTATCAAACTTTGCAAGATTCAAATGCTTGTAACTTTTTACTGGAGCGTCATAAAACCTTGAAATTTTAGACAATAAATTACTCGTACCTCTTATCAATTTAAGCTATCGTTCATAGCTATGCTACCCTTGAGTCCCAAATCAAACACTGATCAAACTTCAAATGACCCTAACTTCTACACGCTGCATCCTGCATCTATCAAAGTTTGCCAGAATCGAATGCTTGTAACTTTTTACTGGAGCGTCATAAAACCTTGAAATTTTGTGACAATAAAGAAGTCGTGCCTCTTATCAATTTAAGCTATCGCTCATAGCTATGCTACCCCTAAATCCCAAATCAAACTCTGTTAAAACTTTAAATGGCCCTAACTTCTATACGGTGCGTCTTACACCTATCAAACTTTGCAGCATTCAAATGCTTGTAACTTTTTACTGGAGCGTCATAAAACCTTGAAATTTTGTGACAAAAATTACTCGTACCTCTTATCAATTTAAGCTATCGTTCATAGCTATGCTACCCTTGAGTCCCAAATCAAACACTGATAAAACTTCAAATGGCCCTAACTTCTACACGCTGGATCCTGCATCTATCAAAGTTTGCCAGAATCGAATGCTTGTAACTTTTTACTGGAGCGTCATAAAAATTTGAAATTTTGTGACAATATAGTGCTCGAGCCTCTTATCAATTTAAGCTATCGCTCATAGCTATGCTACCCCTGAGTCCCAAATCAAACACTGATAAAACTTCAAATGGCCCTAACTTCTATACGGTGCGTCCTACACCTATCAAACTTTGCAACATTCAAATGCTTGTAACTTTTTACTGGAGCGTCATAAAACTTGAAATTTATTGACAATAAAGTAGTCGAGCCCCTTATCAATTTAAGCTATCGCTCATAGCTATGCTACCCCTGAGTCCCAAATCAAACACTGATAAAACTTCAAATTGTCCTAACTTCTATACGGTCCATCCTACACCTATCAATGTTTGCAACAATCAAATGCTGGAAACTTTTTACTGGAGCGTCATAAAACCTTGAAATTTTGTGACAATATAGTGCTCGAGCCCCTTATCAATTTAAGCTATCGCTCATAGCTATGCTACCCCTGAGTCCCAAATCAAACACTGATAAAACTTCAAATGGCCCTAACTTGTATACGGTGCGTCCTACACCTATCAAACTTTGCAACATTCAAATGCTTGTAAGTTTTTACTGGAGCGTTATAAAACCTTGAAATTTTGTGAAAATAAATTACTCGTACCTCTTATCAATTTAAGCTATCGTTCATAGCTATGCTACCCTTGAGTCCCAAATCAAACACTGATCAAACTTCAAATGGCCCTAACTTCTACACGCTGCATCCTGCATCTTTCAAAGTTTGCCAGAATAGAGTGCTTGTAACTTTTTACTGGAGCGTCAGAAAACCTTGAAATTTTGTGACAAACAATTACTCGTACCTCTTATCAATTTAAGCTATCGTTCATAGCTATGCTACCCTTGAGTCCCAAATCAAACACTGATCAAACTTCAAATGGCCCTAACTTCTATACGGTGCGTCCTACACCTATCAAACTTTGCAACATTCAAATGCTTGTAACTTTTTACTGGAGCGTCATAAAACCTTGAAATTTTAGACAATAAATTACTCGTACCTCTTATCAATTTAAGCTATCGTTCATAGCTATGCTACCCTTGAGTCCCAAATCAAACACTGATCAAACTTCAAATGACCCTAACTTCTACACGCTGCATCCTGCATCTATCAAAGTTTGCCAGAATCGAATGCTTGTAACTTTTTACTGGAGCGTCATAAAACCTTGAAATTTTGTGACAATAAAGAACTCGTGCCACTTATCAATTTAAGCTATCGCTCATAGCTATGCTACCCCTAAATCCCAAATCAAACTCTGTTAAAAATTTAAATGGCCCTAACTTCTATACGGTGCGTCCTACACCTATCAAACTTTGCAGCATTCAAATACTTGTAACTTTTTACTGGAGCGTCATAAAACCTTGAAATTTTGTGACAATAAATTACTCGTACCTCTTATCAATTTAAGCTATCGCTCATAGCTATGCTACCCTTGAGTCCCAAATCAAACACTGATCAAACTTCAAATGGCCCTAACTTCTACACGCTGCATCCTGCATCTTTCAAAGTTTGCCAGAATCGAATGCTTGTAACTTTTTACTGTAGCGTCATAAAACCTTGAAATTTTGTGACAATATAGTGCTCGAGCCGCTTATCAATTTAAGCTATCGTTCATAGCTATGCTACCCTTGAGTCCCAAATCAAACACTGATAAAACTTCAAATGGCCCTAACTTCTATACGGTGCGTCCTACACCTATCAAACTTTGCAACATTCAAATGCTTGTAACTTTTTACTGGAGCGTCATAAAACTTGAAATTTATTGACAATAAAGTAGTCGAGCCTATTATCAATTTAAGTTATCGGTCACAGCTATGCTACCCTTCAGTCCAAATCAAACACTGATAAAACTTCAAATTGTCCTAACTTCTATACGGTCCATCCTACACCTATCAATGTTTGCAACAATCAAATGCTGGAAACTTTTTACTGGAGTGTCATAAAACCTTGAAATTTTGTGACAATATAGTGCTCGAGCCCCTTATCAATTTAAGCTATCGCTCATAGCTATGCTACCCCTGAGTCCCAAATCAAACACTGATAAAACTTCAAATGGCCCTAACTTGTATACGGTGCGTCCTACACCTATCAAACTTTGCAACATTCAAATGCTTGTAAGTTTTTACTGGAGCGTTATAAAACCTTGAAATTTTGTGAAAATAAATTACTCGTACCTCTTATCAATTTAAGCTATCGTTCATAGCTATGCTACCCTTGAGTCCCAAATCAAACACTGATCAAACTTCAAATGGCCCTAACTTCTACACGCTGCATCCTGCATCTTTCAAAGTTTGCCAGAATAGAGTGCTTGTAACTTTTTACTGGAGCGTCAGAAAACCTTGAAATTTTGTGACAAAAAATTACTCGTACCTCTTATCAATTTAAGCTATCGTTCATAGCTATGCTACCCTTGAGTCCCAAATCAAACACTGATCAAACTTCAAATGGCCCTAACTTCTATACGGTGCGTCCTACACCTATCAAACTTTGCAACATTCAAATGCTTGTAACTTTTTACTGGAGCGTCATAAAACCTTGAAATTTTAGACAATAAATTACTCGTACCTCTTATCAATTTAAGCTATCGTTCATAGCTATGCTACCCTTGAGTCCCAAATCAAACACTGATCAAACTTCAAATGACCCTAACTTCTACACGCTGCATTCTGCATCTATCAAAGTTTGCCAGAATCGAATGCTTGTAACTTTTTACTGGAGCGTCATAAAACCTTGAAATTTTGTGACAATAAAGAACTCGTGCCTCTTATCAATTTAAGCTATCGCTCATAGCTATGCTACCCGTAAATCCCAAATCAAACTCTGTTAAAACTTTAAATGGCCCTAACTTCTATACGGTGCGTCCTACACCTATCAAACTTTGCAGCATTCAAATGCTTGTAACTTTTACTGGAGCGTCATACAACCTTGAAATTTTGTGACAATAAAGTACTCGTACCTCTTATCAATTTAAGCTATCGCTCATAGCTATGCTACCCTTGAGTCCCAAATCAAACACTGATCAAACTTCAAATGGCCCTAACTTCTACACGCTGCATCCTGCATCTTTCAAAGTTTGCCAGAATCGAATGCTTGTAACTTTTTACTGTAGCGTCATAAAACCTTGAAATTTTGTGACAATATAGTGCTCGAGCCGCTTATCAATTTAAGCTATCGTTCATAGCTATGCTACCCTTGAGTCCCAAATCAAACACTGATCAAACTTCAAATGGCCCTAACTTCTATACGGTGCTTCCTACACCTATCAAACTTTGCAACATTCAAATGCTTGGAACTTTTTACTGGAGCGTCATAAAACCTTGAAATTTTGTGACAATAAATTACTCGTACCTCTTATCAATTTAAGCTATCGTTCATAGCTATGCTACCCTTGCGTCCCAAATCAAACACTGATCAAACTTCAAATGGCCCTAACTTCTACACGCTGCATCCTGCATCTATCAAAGTTTGCCAGAATCGAATGCTTGTAACTTTTTACTGGAGCGTCAGAAAACCTTGAAATTTTGTGACAATAAAGAACTCGTGCCTCTTATCAATTTAAGCTATCGCTCATAGCTATGCTACCCCTGAGTCTAAAATCAAACATTGATAAAACTTCAAATGGCCCTAACTTCTATACGGTGTGTCCTACACCTATCAAACTTTGCAACATTCAAATGCTTGTAACTTTTTACTGGAGCGTCATAAAACCTTGAAATTTTGTGACAATAAATTACTCGTACCTCTTATCAATTTAAGATATCGTTCATAGCTATGCTACCCTTGAGTCCCAAATCAAACACTGATAAAACTTCAAATGGCCCTAACTTCTACACGCTGTATCCTGCATCTATCAAAGTTTGCCAGAATCGAATGCTTGTAACTTTTTACTGGAGCGCCATAAAACCTTGAAATTTTGTGACAATAAAGAACTCGTGCCTCTTATCAATTTAAGCTATCGTTCATAGGTATGCTACCCTTGAGTCCCAAATCAAACACTGATAAAATTTCAAATGGCCCTCGCTTCTACACGCTGCATCCTGCATCTATCAAAGTTTGCCAGAATCGAATGCTTGTAACTTTTTACTGGAGCGTCATAAAAATTTGAAATTTTGTGACAATATAGTGCTCGAGCCTCTTATCAATTTAAGCTATCGCTCATAGCTATGCTACCCCTGAGTCCCAAATCAAACACTGATCAAACTTCAAATGGCCCTAACTTCTATACGGTGCGTCCTACACCTATCAAACTTTGCAACATTCAAATGCTTGTAACTTTTTACTGGAGCGTCATAAAACCTTGAAATTTTAGACAATAAATTACTCGTACCTCTTATCAATTTAAGCTATCGTTCATAGCTATGCTACCCTTGAGTCCCAAATCAAACACTGATCAAACTTCAAATGACCCTAACTTCTACACGCTGCATCCTGCATCTATCAAAGTTTGCCAGAATCGAATGCTTGTAACTTTTTACTGGAGCGTCATAAAACCTTGAAATTTTGTGACAATAAAGAAGTCGTGCCTCTTATCAATTTAAGCTATCGCTCATAGCTATGCTACCCCTAAATCCCAAATCAAACTCTGTTAAAACTTTAAATGGCCCTAACTTCTATACGGTGCGTCTTACACCTATCAAACTTTGCAGCATTCAAATGCTTGTAACTTTTTACTGGAGCGTCATAAAACCTTGAAATTTTGTGACAAACATTACTCGTACCTCTTATCAATTTAAGCTATCGTTCATAGCTATGCTACCCTTGAGTCCCAAATCAAACACTGATAAAACTTCAAATGGCCCTAACTTCTACACGCTGCATCCTGCATCTATCAAAGTTTGCCAGAATCGAATGCTTGTAACTTTTTACTGGAGCGTCATAAAAATTTGAAATTTTGTGACAATATAGTGCTCGAGCCTCTTATCAATTTAAGCTATCGCTCATAGCTATGCTACCCCTGAGTCCCAAATCAAACACTGATAAAACTTCAAATGGCCCTAACTTGTATACGGTGCGTCCTACACCTATCAAACTTTGCAACATTCAAATGCTTGTAAGTTTTTACTGGAGCGTCAGAAAACCTTGAAATTTTGTGACAAAAAATTACTCGTACCTCTTATCAATTTAAGCTATCGTTCATAGCTATGCTACCCTTGAGTCCCAAATCAAACACTGATCAAACTTCAAATGGCCCTAACTTCTATACGGTGCGTCCTACACCTATCAAACTTTGCAACATTCAAATGCTTGTAACTTTTTACTGGAGCGTCATAAAACCTTGAAATTTTAGACAATAAATTACTCGTACCTCTTATCAATTTAAGCTATCGTTCATAGCTATGCTACCCTTGAGTCCCAAATCAAACACTGATCAAACTTCAAATGACCCTAACTTCTACACGCTGCATTCTGCATCTATCAAAGTTTGCCAGAATCGAATGCTTGTAACTTTTTACTGGAGCGTCATAAAACCTTGAAATTTTGTGACAATAAAGAACTCGTGCCTCTTATCAATTTAAGCTATCGCTCATAGCTATGCTACCCGTAAATCCCAAATCAAACTCTGTTAAAACTTTAAATGGCTCTAACTTCTATACGGTGCGTCCTACACCTATCAAACTTTGCAGCATTCAAATGCTGTAACTTTTTACTGGAGCGTCATACAACCTTGAAATTTTGTGACAATAAATTACTCGTACCTCTTATCAATTTAAGCTATCGCTCATAGCTATGCTACCCTTGAGTCCCAAATCAAACACTGATCAAACTTCAAATGGCCCTAACTTCTACACGCTGCATCCTGCATCTTTCAAAGTTTGCCAGAATCGAATGCTTGTAACTTTTTACTGTAGCGTCATAAAACCTTGAAATTTTGTGACAATATAGTGCTCGAGCCGCTTATCAATTTAAGCTATCGTTCATAGCTATGCTACCCTTGAGTCCCAAATCAAACACTGATCAAACTTCAAATGGCCCTAACTTCTATACGGTGCTTCCTACACCTATCAAACTTTGCAACATTCAAATGCTTGGAACTTTTTACTGGAGCGTCATAAAACCTTGAAATTTTGTGACAATAAATTACTCGTACCTCTTATCAATTTAAGCTATCGTTCATAGCTATGCTACCCTTGCGTCCCAAATCAAACACTGATCAAACTTCAAATGGCCCTAACTTCTACACGCTGCATCCTGCATCTATCAAAGTTTGCCAGAATCGAATGCTTGTAACTTTTTACTGGAGCGTCAGAAAACCTTGAAATTTTGTGACAATAAAGAACTCGTGCCTCTTATCAATTTAAGCTATCGCTCATAGCTATGCTACCCCTGAGTCTAAAATCAAACATTGATAAAACTTCAAATGGCCCTAACTTCTATACGGTGTGTCCTACACCTATCAAACTTTGCAACATTCAAATGCTTGTAACTTTTTACTGGAGCGTCATAAAACCTTGAAATTTTGTGACAATAAATTACTCGTACCTCTTATCAATTTAAGATATCGTTCATAGCTATGCTACCCTTGAGTCCCAAATCAAACACTGATAAAACTTCAAATGGCTCTAACTTCTATACGGTGCGTCCTACACCTTTCAAACTTTGCAACATTCAAATGCTGTAACTTTTTACTGGAGCGTCATAAAACCTTGAAATTTTGTGACAATAAATTACTCGTACCTCTTGTCAACTTAAGCTATCGTTCAAAGCCATGCTACCCTTGAGACCCAAATCAAACACTGATCAAACTTCAAATGGCCCTAACTTCTACACGCTGCATCCTGCATCTTTCAAAGTTTGCCAGAATAGAGTGCTTGTAACTTTTTACTGGAGCGTCAGAAAACCTTGAAATTTTGTGACAAAAAATTACTCGTACCTCTTATCAATTTAAGCTATCGCTCATAGCTATGCTACCCCTAAATCCCAAATCAAACTCTGTTAAAACTTCAAATGGCCCTAACTTCTATACGGTGTGTCCTACACCTATCAAACTTTGCAACATTCAAATGCTTGTAACTTTTTACTGGAGCGTCATAAAACCTTGAAATTTTGTGACAATAAATTACTCGTACCTCTTATCAATTTAAGATATCGTTCATAGCTATGCTACCCTTGAGTCCCAAATCAAACACTGATAAAACTTCAAATGGCCCTCACTTCTACACGCTGTATCCTGCATCTATCAAAGTTTGCCAGAATCGAATGCTTGTAACTTTTTACTGGAGCGCCATAAAACCTTGAAATTTTGTGACAATAAAGAACTCGTGCCTCTTATCAATTTAAGCTATCGTTCATAGGTATGCTACCCTTGAGTCCCAAATCAAACACTGATAAAATTTCAAATGGCCCTCGCTTCTACACGCTGCATCCTGCATCTATCAAAGTTTGCCAGAATCGAATGCTTGTAACTTTTTACTGGAGCGTCATAAAAATTTGAAATTTTGTGACAATATAGTGCTCGAGCCTCTTATCAATTTAAGCTATCGCTCATAGCTATGCTACCCCTGAGTCCCAAATCAAACACTGATAAAACTTCAAATGGCCCTAACTTCTATATGGTGCGCCCTACACCTATCAAACTTTGCAACATTCAAATGCTTGTAACTTTTTACTGGAGCGTCATAAAACTTGAAATTTATTGACAATAAAGTAGTCGAGCCTATTATCAATTTAAGTTATCGGTCACAGCTATGCTACCCTTCAGTCCAAATCAAACACTGATAAAACTTCAAATTGTCCTAACTTCTATACGGTCCATCCTACACCTATCAATGTTTGCAACAATCAAATGCTGGAAACTTTTTACTGGAGCGTCATAAAACCTTGAAATTTTGTGACAATATATTGCTCGAGCCCCTTATCAATTTAAGCTATCGCTCATAGCTATGCTACCCCTGAGTCCCAAGTCAAACACTGATAAAACTTCAAATGGCCCTAACTTGTATATGGTGCGTCCTACACCTATCAAACTTTGCAACATTCAAATGCTTGTAAGTTTTTACTGGAGCGTTATAAAACCTTGAAATTTTGTGACAATAAATTACTCGTACCTCTTATCAATTTAAGCTATCGCTCATAGCTATGCTACCCTTGAGTCCCAAATCAAACACTGATCAAACTTCAAATGGCCCTAACTTCTATACGGTGCGTCCTACACCTATCAAACTTTGCAACATTCAAATGCTTGTAACTTTTTACTGGAGCGTCATAAAACCTTGAAATTTTGTGACAATAAATTACTCGTACCTCTTATCAATTTAAGCTATCGTTCATAGCTATGCTACCCTTGAGTCCCAAATCAAACACTGATCAAACTTCAAATGGCCCTAACTTCTACACGCTGCATCCTGCATCTTTCAAAGTTTGCCAGAATAGAGTGCTTGTAACTTTTTACTGGAGCGTCAGAAAACCTTGAAATTTTGTGACAAAAAATTACTCGTACCTCTTATCAATTTAAGCTATCGCTCATAGCTATGCTACCCCTAAATCCCAAATCAAACTCTGTTAAAAATTTAAATGGCCCTAACTTCTATACGGTGCGTCTTACACCTATCAAACTTTGCAGCATTCAAATGCTTGTAACTTTTTACTGGAGCGTCATAAAACCTTGAAATTTTGTGACAATAAATTACTCGTACCTCTTATCAATTTAAGCTATCGTTCATAGCTATGCTACCCTTGAGTCCCAAATCAAACACTGATCAAACTTCAAATGGCCCTAACTTCTACACGCTGCATCCTGCATATTTCAAAGTTTGCCAGAATCGAATGCTTGTAACTTTTTACTGTAGCGTCATAAAACCTTGAAATTTTGTGACAATATAGTGCTCGAGCCGCTTATCAATTTAAGCTATCGTTCATAGCTATGCTACCCTTGAGTCCCAAATCAAACACTGATCAAACTTCAAATAGCCCTAACTTCCACACGCTGCATCCTGCATCTTTCAAAGTTTGCCAGAATAGAGTGCTTGTAACTTTTTACTGGAGCGTCAGAAAACCTTGAAATTTTGTGACAAAAAATTACTCGTACCTCTTATCAATTTAAGCTATCGTTCATAGCTATGCTACCCTTAAGTCCCAAATCAAACACTGATCAAACTTCAAATGGCCCTAACTTCTATACGGTGAGTCCTACACCTATCAAACTTTGCAACATTCAAATGCTTGTAACTTTTTACTGGAGCGTCATAAAACCTTGAAATTTTAGACAATAAAGTAGTCGAGCCTATTATCAATTTAAGTTATCGGTCACAGCTATGCTACCCTTCAGTCCAAATCAAACACTGATAAAACTTCAAATTGTCCTAACTTCTATACGGTCCATCCTACACCTATCAATGTTTGCAACAATCAAATGCTGGAAACTTTTTACTGGAGCGTCATAAAACCTTGAAATTTTGTGACAATATAGTGCTCGAGCCCCTTATCAATTTAAGCTATCGCTCATAGCTATGCTACCCCTGAGTCCCAAATCAAACACTGATAAAACTTCAAATGGCCCTAACTTGTATACGGTGCGTCCTACACCTATCAAACTTTGCAACATTCAAATGCTTGTAAGTTTTTACTGGAGCGTTATAAAACCTTGAAATTTTGTGAAAATAAATTACTCGTACCTCTTATCAATTTAAGCTATCGTTCATAGCTATGCTACCCTTGAGTCCCAAATCAAACACTGATCAAACTTCAAATAGCCCTAACTTCCACACGCTGCATCCTGCATCTTTCAAAGTTTGCCAGAATAGAGTGCTTGTAACTTTTTACTGGAGCGTCAGAAAACCTTGAAATTTTGTGACAAAAAATTACTCGTACCTCTTATCAATTTAAGCTATCGTTCATAGCTATGCTACCCTTAAGTCCCAAATCAAACACTGATCAAACTTCAAATGGCCCTAACTTCTATACGGTGCGTCCTACACCTATCAAACTTTGCAACATTCAAATGCTTGTAACTTTTTACTGGAGCGTCATAAAACCTTGAAATTTTAGACAATAAATTACTCGTACCTCTTATCAATTTAAGCTATCGTTCATAGCTATGCTACCCTTGAGTCCCAAATCAAACACTGATCAAACTTCAAATGACCCTAACTTCTACACGCTGCATCCTGCATCTATCAAAGTTTGCTAGAATCGAATGCTTGTAACTTTTTACTGGAGCGTCATAAAACCTTGAAATTTTGTGACAATAAAGAACTCGTGCCTCTTATCAATTTAAGCTATCGCTCATAGCTATGCTACCCCTAAATCCCAAATCAAACTCTGTTAAAACTTTAAATGGCCCTAACTTCTATACGGTGCGTCTTACACCTATCAAACTTTGCAGCATTCAAATGCTTGTAACTTTTTACTGGAGCGTCATAAAACCTTGAAATTTTGTGACAATAAATTACTCGTACCTCTTATCAATTTAAGCTATCGTTCATAGCTATGCTACCCTTGAGTCCCAAATCAAACACTGATCAAACTTCAAATGGCCCTAACTTCTACACGCTGCATCCTGCATATTTCAAAGTTTGCCAGAATCGAATGCTTGTAACTTTTTACTGTAGCGTCATAAAACCTTGATATTTTGTGACAATATAGTGCTCGAGCCGCTTATCAATTTAAGCTATCGTTCATAGCTATGCTACCCCTGAGTCCCAAATCAAACACTGATAAAACTTCAAATGGCCCTAACTTCTATACGGTGCGTCCTACACCTATCAAACTTTGCAACATTCAAATGCTTGTAACTTTTTACTGGAGCGTCATAAAATTGAAATTTATTGAGAATAAAGTAGTCGAGCCTATTATCAATTTAAGTTATCGGTCACAGCTATGCTACCCTTCAGTCCAAATCAAACACTGTTAAAACTTCAAATTGTCCTAACTTCTATATGGTCCATCCTACACCTATCAATGTTTGCAACAATCAAATGCTGGAAACTTTTTACTGGAGCGTCATAAAACCTTGAAATTTTGTGACAATATAGTGCTCGAGCCCCTTATCAATTTAAGCTATCGCTCATAGCTATGCTACCCCTGAGTCCCAAATCAAACACTGATAAAACTTCAAATGGCCCTAACTTGTATACGGTGCGTCCTACACCTATCAAACTTTGCAACATTCAAATGCTTGTAAGTTTTTACTGGAGCGTTATAAAACCTTGAAATTTTGTGAAAATAAATTACTCGTACCTCTTATCAATTTAAGCTATCGTTCATAGCTATGCTACCCTTGAGTCCCAAATCAAACACTGATCAAACTTCAAATAGCCCTAACTTCCACACGCTGCATCCTGCATCTTTCAAAGTTTGCCAGAATAGAGTGCTTGTAACTTTTTACTGGAGCGTCAGAAAACCTTGAAATTTTGTGACAAAAAATTACTCGTACCTCTTATCAATTTAAGCTATCGTTCATAGCTATGCTACCCTTGAGTCCCAAATCAAACACTGATCAAACTTCAAATGGCCCTAACTTCCATAAGGTGCGTCCTACACCTATCAAACTTTGCAACATTCAAATGCTTGTAACTTTTTACTGGAGCGTCATAAAACCTTGAAATTTTAGACAATAAATTACTCGTACCTCTTATCAATTTAAGCTATCGTTCATAGCTATGCTACCCTTGAGTCCCAAATCAAACACTGATCAAACTTCAAATGGCCCTAACTTCTATACGGTGCGTCCTACACCTATCAAACTTTGCAACATTCAAATGCTTGTAACTTTTTACTGGAGCGTCATAAAATTGAAATTTATTGAGAATAAAGTAGTCGAGCCTATTATCAATTTAAGTTATCGGTCACAGCTATGCTACCCTTCAGTCCAAATCAAACACTGTTAAAACTTCAAATTGTCCTAACTTCTATATGGTCCATCCTACACCTATCAATGTTTGCAACAATCAAATGCTGGAAACTTTTTACTGGAGCGTCATAAAACCTTGAAATTTTGTGACAATATAGTTCTCGAGCCCCTTATCAATTTAAGCTATCGCTCATAGCTATGCTACCCCTGAGTCCCAAATCAAACACTGATAAAACTTCAAATGGCCCTAACTTGTATACGGTGCGTCCTACACCTATCAAACTTTGCAACATTCAAATGCTTGTAAGTTTTTACTGGAGCGTTATAAAACCTTGAAATTTTGTGAAAATAAATTACTCGTACCTCTTATCAATTTAAGCTATCGTTCATAGCTATGCTACCCTTGAGTCCCAAATCAAACACTGATCAAACTTCAAATAGCCCTAACTTCCACACGCTGCATCCTGCATCTTTCAAAGTTTGCCAGAATAGAGTGCTTGTAACTTTTTACTGGAGCGTCAGAAAACCTTGAAATTTTGTGACAAAAAATTACTCGTACCTCTTATCAATTTAAGCTATCGTTCATAGCTATGCTACCCTTGAGTCCCAAATCAAACACTGATCAAACTTCAAATGGCCCTAACTTCCATAAGGTGCGTCCTACACCTATCAAACTTTGCAACATTCAAATGCTTGTAACTTTTTACTGGAGCGTCATAAAACCTTGAAATTTTAGACAATAAATTACTCGTACCTCTTATCAATTTAAGCTATCGTTCATAGCTATGCTACCCTTGAGTCCCAAATCAAACACTGATCAAACTTCAAATGACCCTAACTTCTACACGCTGCATCCTGCATCTATCAAAGTTTGCCAGAATCGAATGCTTGTAACTTTTTACTGGAGCGTCATAAAACCTTGAAATTTTGTGACAAAAAAGAACTCGTGCCTCTTATCAATTTAAGCTATCGCTCATAGCTATGCTACCCCTAAATCCCAAATCAAACTCTGTTAAAACTTTAAATGGCCCTAACTTCTATATGGTGCGTCCTACACCTATCAAACTTTGCAGCATTCAAATGCTTGTAACTTTTTACTGGAGCGTCATAAAACCTTGAAATTTTGTGACAATAAAGAACTCGTGCCTCTGATCAATTTAAGCTATCGTTCATAGGTATGCTACCCTTGAGTCCCAAATCAAACACTGATAAAACTTCAAATGGCCCTAACTTCTACACGCTGCATCCTGCATCTATCAAAGTTTGCCAGAATCGAATGCTTGTAACTTTTTACTGGAGCGTCAGAAAACCTTGAAATTTTGTGACAATAAAGAACTCGTGCCTCTTATCAATTTAAGGTATCGCTCATAGCTATGCTACCCCTGAGTCCCAAATCAAACATTGATAAAACTTCAAATGGCCCTAACTTCTATACGGTGTGTCCTACACCTATCAAACTTTGCAACATTCAAATGCTTGTAACTTTTTACTGGAGCGTCATAAAACCTTGAAATTTTGTTACAATAAATTACTCGTACCTCTTATCAATTTAAGATATCGTTCATAGCTATGCTACCCTTGAGTCCCAAATCAAACACTGATAAAACTTCAAATGGCCCTAACTTCTACACGCTGTATCCTGCATCTATCAAAGTTTGCCAGAATCGAATGCTTGTAACTTTTTACTGGAGCGTCATAAAACCTTGAAATTTTGTGACAATAAAGAACTCGTGCCTCTTATCAATTTAAGCTATCGTTCATAGGTATGCTACCCTTGAGTCCCAAATCAAACACTGATAAAACTTCAAATGGCCCTAACTTCTACACGCTGCATCCTGCATCTATCAAAGTTTGCCAGAATCGAATGCTTGTAACTTTTTACTGGAGCGTCATAAAAAATTGAAATTTTGTGACAATATAGTGCTCGAGCCTCTTATCAATTTAAGCTATCGCTCATAGCTATGCTACCCCTGAGTCCCAAATCAAACACTGATAAAACTTCAAATGGTCCTAACTTCTATATGGTGCGCCCTACACCTATCAAACTTTGCAACATTCAAATGCTTGTAACTTTTTACTGGAGCGTCATAAAACCTTGAAATTTATTGACAATAAAGTAGTCGAGCCTATTATTAATTTAAGTTATCGGTCACAGCTATGCTACCCTTCAGTCCAAATCAAACACTGATAAAACTTCAAATGGTCCTAACTTCTATACGGTCCATCCTACACCTATCAATGTTTGCAACATTCAAATGCTTGTAACTTTTTACTGGAGCGTCATAAAAATTTGAAATTTTGTGACAATATAGTGCTCGAGCCTCTTATCAATTTAAGCTATCGCTCATAGCTATACTGCCCCTGAGTCCCAAATCAAACACTGATAAAACTTCAAATGGCCCTAACTTCTATACGGTGCGTCCTACACCTATCAAACTTTGCAACATTCAAATGCTTGTAACTTTTTACTGGAGCGTTATGAAACCTTGAAATTTTGTGACAATAAAGTACTCGTACCTCTTATCAATTTAAGTTATCGCTCATAGCTATGCTACCCTTGAGTCCCAAATCAAACACTGATAAAACTTCAAATGGCCCTAACTTCTATACGGTGCGTCCTACACCTATCAAACTTTGCAACATTCAAATGCTTGTAACTTTTTACTGGAGCGTCATAAAACCTTGAAATTTTGTGACAATAAATTACTCGTGCCTCTTATCAATTTAAGCTATCGTTCATAGCTATGCTACCCTTGAGTCCCAAATCAAACACTGATCAAACTTCAAATGGCCCTAACTTCTACACGCTGCATCCTGCACCTTTCAAAGTTTGCCAGAATCGAGTGCTTGTAACTTTTTACTGGAGCGTCATAAAACCTTGAAATTTTGTGACAAAGAACTCGAGCCTCTTATCAATTTAAGCTATCGCTCATAGCTATGCTACCCCTAAGTCCCAAATCAAACACTGATAAAACTTCAAATGGCCCTAACTTCTATACGGTGCGTCCTACACCTATCAAACTTTGCAACATTCAAATGCTTGTAACTTTTTACTGGAGCGTCATAAAATTGAAATTTATTGAGAATAAAGTAGTCGAGCCTATTATCAATTTAAGTTATCGGTCACAGCTATGCTACCCTTCAGTCCAAATCAAACACTGTTAAAACTTCAAATTGTCCTAACTTCTATATGGTCCATCCTACACCTATCAATGTTTGCAACAATCAAATGCTGGAAACTTTTTACTGGAGCGTCATAAAACCTTGAAATTTTGTGACAATATAGTGCTCGAGCCCCTTATCAATTTAAGCTATCGCTCATAGCTATGCTACCCCTGAGTCCCAAATCAAACACTGATAAAACTTCAAATGGCCCTAACTTGTATACGGTGCGTCCTACACCTATCAAACTTTGCAACATTCAAATGCTTGTAAGTTTTTACTGGAGCGTTATAAAACCTTGAAATTTTGTGAAAATAAATTACTCGTACCTCTTATCAATTTAAGCTATCGTTCATAGCTATGCTACCCTTGAGTCCCAAATCAAACACTGATCAAACTTCAAATAGCCCTAACTTCCACACGCTGCATCCTGCATCTTTCAAAGTTTGCCAGAATAGAGTGCTTGTAACTTTTTACTGGAGCGTCAGAAAACCTTGAAATTTTGTGACAAAAAATTACTCGTACCTCTTATCAATTTAAGCTATCGTTCATAGCTATGCTACCCTTGAGTCCCAAATCAAACACTGATCAAACTTCAAATGGCCCTAACTTCCATAAGGTGCGTCCTACACCTATCAAACTTTGCAACATTCAAATGCTTGTAACTTTTTACTGGAGCGTCATAAAACCTTGAAATTTTAGACAATAAATTACTCGTACCTCTTATCAATTTAAGCTATCGTTCATAGCTATGCTACCCTTGAGTCCCAAATCAAACACTGATCAAACTTCAAATGACCCTAACTTCTACACGCTGCATCCTGCATCTATCAAAGTTTGCCAGAATCGAATGCTTGTAACTTTTTACTGGAGCGTCATAAAACCTTGAAATTTTGTGACAAAAAAGAACTCGTGCCTCTTATCAATTTAAGCTATCGCTCATAGCTATGCTACCCCTAAATCCCAAATCAAACTCTGTTAAAACTTTAAATGGCCCTAACTTCTATATGGTGCGTCCTACACCTATCAAACTTTGCAGCATTCAAATGCTTGTAACTTTTTACTGGAGCGTCATAAAACCTTGAAATTTTGTGACAATAAAGAACTCGTGCCTCTGATCAATTTAAGCTATCGTTCATAGGTATGCTACCCTTGAGTCCCAAATCAAACACTGATAAAACTTCAAATGGCCCTAACTTCTACACGCTGCATCCTGCATCTATCAAAGTTTGCCAGAATCGAATGCTTGTAACTTTTTACTGGAGCGTCATAAAACCTTGAAATTTTGTGACAATAAAGAACTCGTGCCTCTTATCAATTTAAGGTATCGCTCATAGCTATGCTACCCCTGAGTCCCAAATCAAACATGGATAAAACTTCAAATGGCCCTAACTTCTATACGGTGTGTCCTACACCTATCAAACTTTGCAACATTCAAATGCTTGTAACTTTTTACTGGAGCGTCATAAAACCTTGAAATTTTGTTACAATAAATTACTCGTACCTCTTTTCAATTTAAGATATCGTTCATAGCTATGCTACCCTTGAGTCCCAAATCAAACACTGATAAAACTTCAAATGGCCCTAACTTCTACACGCTGTATCCTGCATCTATCAAAGTTTGCCAGAATCGAATGCTTGTAACTTTTTACTGGAGCGTCATAAAACCTTGAAATTTTGTGACAATAAAGAACTCGTGCCTCTTATCAATTTAAGCTATCGTTCATAGGTATGCTACCCTTGAGTCCCAAATCAAACACTGATAAAACTTCAAATGGCCCTAACTTCTACACGCTGCATCCTGCATCTATCAAAGTTTGCCAGAATCGAATGCTTGTAACTTTTTACTGGAGCGTCATAAAAAATTGAAATTTTGTGACAATATAGTGCTCGAGCCTCTTATCAATTTAAGCTATCGCTCATAGCTATGCTACCCCTGAGTCCCAAATCAAACACTGATAAAACTTCAAATGGTCCTAACTTCTATATGGTGCGCCCTACACCTATCAAACTTTGCAACATTCAAATGCTTGTAACTTTTTACTGGAGCGTCATAAAACCTTGAAATTTATTGACAATAAAGTAGTCGAGCCTATTATTAATTTAAGTTATCGGTCACAGCTATGCTACCCTTCAGTCCAAATCAAACACTGATAAAACTTCAAATGGCCCTAACTTCTATACGGTCCATCCTACACCTATCAATGTTTGCAACATTCAAATGCTTGTAACTTTTTACTGGAGCGTCATAAAAATTTGAAATTTTGTGACAATATAGTGCTCGAGCCTCTTATCAATTTAAGCTATCGCTCATAGCTATACTGCCCCTGAGTCCCAAATCAAACACTGATAAAACTTCAAATGGCCCTAACTTCTATACGGTGCGTCCTACACCTATCAAACTTTGCAACATTCAAATGCTTGTAACTTTTTACTGGAGCGTTATGAAACCTTGAAATTTTGTGACAATAAATTACTCGTACCTCTTATCAATTTAAGTTATCGCTCATAGCTATGCTACCCTTGAGTCCCAAATCAAATACTGATCAAACTTCAAATGGCCCTAACTTCTATACGGTGCGCCCTACACCTATCAAACTTTGCAACATTCAAATGCTTGTAACTTTTTACTGGAGCGTCATAAAACCTTGAAATTTTGTGACAATAAATTACTCGTGCCTCTTATCAATTTAAGCTATCGTTCATAGCTATGCTACCCTTGAGTCCCAAATCAAACACTGATCAAACTTCAAATGGCCCTAACTTCTACACGCTGCATCCTGCACCTTTCAAAGTTTGCCAGAATCGAGTGCTTGTAACTTTTTACTGGAGCGTCATAAAACCTTGAAATTTTGTGACAAAGAACTCGAGCCTCTTATCAATTTAAGCTATCGCTCATAGCTATGCTACCCCTAAGTCCCAAATCAAACACTGATAAAACTTGAAATGGCCCTAACTTCTATACGGTGCGTCCTATACCTATCAAAGTTTGCAACATTCAAATGCTTGTAACTTTTTACTGGAGCGTCATAAAACCTTGAAATTTTGTGACAATAAAGAACTCGTGCCTCTTATCAATTTAAGCTATCGCTCATAGCTATGCTACCCCTGAGTCCCAAATCAAACACTGATAAAACTTCAAATGGCCCTAACTTCTATACGGTGCGGCGTACACCTATCAAACTTTGCAACATTCAAATGCTTGTAACTTTTTACTGGAGCGTCATAAAACCTTGAAATTTTGTGACAATAAATTACTCGTACCTCTTATCAATTTAAGCTATCGTTCATAGCTATGCTACCCTTGAGTCCCAAATCAAACACTGATCAAACTTCAAATGGCCCTAACTTCTATACGGTGCGTCCTACACCTATCAAACTTTGCAACATTCAAATGCTTGTAACTTTTTACTGGAGCGTCATAAAACCTTGAAATTTTAGACAATAAATTACTCGTACCTCTTATAAATTTAAGCTATCGTTCATAGCTATGCTACCCCTAAATCCCAAATCAAACACTGATAAAACTTCAAATGGCCCTAACTTCTATACGGTGCGTCCTACACCTATCAAACTTTGCAGCATTCAAATGCTTGTAACTTTTTACTGGAGCGTCATAAAACCTTGAAATTTATTGACAATAAAGTAGTCGAGCCTATTATCAATTTAAGTTATCGGTCACAGCTATGCTACCCTTCAGTCCAAATCAAGCACTGATAAAACTCTAAATGGTCCTAACTTCTATACGGTCCATCCTACACCTATCAATGTTTGCAACAATCAAATGCTGGAAACTTTTTACTGGAGCGTCATAAAACCTTGAAATTTTGTGACAATATAGTGCTCGAGCCTCTTATCAATTTAAGCTATCGCTCATAGCTATGCTACCCCTGAGTCCCAAATCAAACACTGATAAAACTTCAAATGGCCCTAACTTCTATACGGTGCGCCCTCACCTATCAAACTTTGCAACATTCAAATGCTTGTAACTTTTTACTGGAGCGTTATAAAACCTTGAAATTTTGTGACAATAAATCACTCGTACCTCTTATCAATTTAAGCTATCGCTCATAGCTATGCTACCCTTGAGTCCCAAATCAAACACTGATAAAACTTCAAATGGCCCTAACTTCTACACGCTGCATCCTGCATCTATCAAAGTTTGCCAGAATCGAATGCTTGTAACTTTTTACTGTAGCGTCATAAAACCTTGAAATTTTGTGACAATATATTGCTCGAGCCGCTTATCAATTTAAGCTGTCGCTCATAGCTATGCTACCCCTAAGTCCCAAATCAAACACTGATAAAACTTGAAATGGCCCTAACTTCTATACGGTGCGTCCTATACCTATCAAAGTTTGCAACATTCAAATGCTTGTAACTTTTTACTGGAGCGTCATAAAACCTTGAAATTTTGTGACAAAAAATTACTCGTACCTCTTATCAATTTAAGCTATCGTTCATAGCTATGCTACCCTTGAGTCCCAAATCAAACACTGATCAAACTTCAAATGGCCCTAACTTCTACACGCTGCATCCTGCATCTTTCAAAGTTTGCCAGAATCGAATGCTTGTAACTTTTTACTGTAGCGTCATAAAACCTTGAAATTTTGTGACAATATATTGCTCGAGCCGCTTATCAATTTAAGCTATCGTTCATAGCTATGCTACCCTTGAGTCCCAAATCAAACACTGATAAAACTTCAAATGGCCCTAACTTCTACACGCTGCATCCTGCATCTATCAAACTTTGCCAGAATCGAATGCTTGTAACTTTTTACTGGAGCGTCAGAAAACCTTGAAATTTTGTGACAATAAATTACTCGTACCTCTTATCAATTTAAGCTATCGTTCATAGCTATGGTACCCTTGAGTCCCAAATCAAACACTGATCAAACTTCAAATGGCCCTAACTTCTATACGGTGCGTCCTACACCTATCAAACTTTGCAACATTCAAATGCTTGTAACTTTTTACTGGAGCGTCATAAAACCTTGAAATTTTAGACAATAAATTACTCGTACCTCTTATCAATTTAAGCTATCGTTCATAGCTATGCTACCCTTGAGTCCCAAATCAAACACTCATCAAACTTCAAATGGCCCTAACTTCTACACGCTGCATCCTGCATCTTTCAAAGTTTGTCAGATTCGAATGCTTGTAACTTTTTACTGGAGCGTCATAAAACCTTGAAATTTTGTGACAATAAATTACTCGTACCTCTTATCAATTTAAGCTATCGTTCATAGCTATGCTACCCTTGAGTCCCAAATCAAACACTGATCAAACTTCAAATGGCCCTAACTTCTACACGCTGCATCCTGCATCTTTCAAAGTTTGCCAGAATCGAATGCTTGTAACTTTTTACTGTAGCGTCATAAAACCTTGAAATTTTGTGACAATATATTGCTCGAGCCGCTTATCAATTTAAGCTATCGTTCATAGCTATGCTACCCTTGAGTCCCAAATCAAACACTGATAAAACTTCAAATGGCCCTAACTTCTACACGCTGCATCCTGCATCTATCAAACTTTGCCAGAATCGAATGCTTGTAACTTTTTACTGGAGCGTCAGAAAACCTTGAAATTTTGTGACAATAAATTACTCGTACCTCTTATCAATTTAAGCTATCGTTCATAGCTATGCTACCCTTGAGTCCCAAATCAAACACTGATCAAACTTCAAATGGCCCTAACTTCTATACGGTGCGTCCTACACCTATCAAACTTTGCAACATTCAAATGCTTGTAACTTTTTACTGGAGCGTCATAAAACCTTTTTTTTTTTTTTTTTTTTTTTTTTGTCGGAACAATCTAGTAAGCGCAGCACTCAGACAAAGTATATATCCATTGTACTGCACTTAAGGTTCCCTTTTACTCTGTTTTAAATCTACCCGACCTCCGAAGAAGTAGAAGTAGATCCTGTGGTGCCAAGGAGCCAAGTTGGTTACTCCTCAGCACATCAGTGCCAAAAATCCCGAACCTGATTCGAGCAAAGGCAGGGCAGACGCAAAGAAAATGGTCCGCCGTCTCGTCTTCCTCTCCACAGGCTGGGCACAGCGCACTGTCTGATATGCCAATCCTTTCCATGTGCCTAGCCCATAGAAAGTGCCCTGTCATCACGCCAACCAACAGCCTGCAGTCCCTCCTACCTAAAGATAGAAGGAACCGTGACCATCGGTCAGAGATAGCAGGTAGCATAATTTTCGTCCATCCGCAGCCTCTCTCAGCCCGCCATGCTCGCTTTTGGGTCGAAACAACCCACTTGTTTGCAGTGGCTTTGATGGCAGCGGAAGGGAGTGGCAGAACAGGCTCAGGGCCAATAAAAACAGCCTCGGAGCCCATCCTGGCCAAGGAGTCAGAGGTCTCGTTACCCGCAATGCCAGCGTGTCCCGGAACCCAAGTCAACGTCAGACTATTATGTTTTCCAACACAATTTAGCCTGGATTTGCAGGACCTGACTATCGTGGAAGTGGTGGTCGGACTATCCAAGGCCATGAGCGCAGCTTGGCTGTCACTGCAGACACAAATAGATTTGCCTTTCCACCTGTTTTCCACAACAAAGTCCATCGCCTCAAGTATCGCATACACCTCCGCCTGAAACACAGACGCATGCAGACCAAGGGCAAAGAACCGACGGGTCCCACAGGATTCCACGAAGACACCAGAACCTGAACCTTCTTCGGTCCTGGAGCCATCAGTGAAAATACGGCAGCAGTGTTTGCCGGGCTCGTTATCGGGATCTAACCATGAACGAGCCTCTGGCAGCAACACATTGTACCGCTTTTCTAGTATGACGGTTGACGACATGGAGTCCGGGGGCATAGACAGGATTGCAGAATCGATGTCAGTGCCTGCGCCGTCGTCCACCATCGAGCACACCCCATACCAGTGGCCACTATGTTTCACTCTGCAGATGGCCTTAATGGCCTCTCCGCGGATGAAGACATCTAGTGGCGGGAGATTCACCAAAGCATCAAGTGCCGGGCCTGGAGTAGTCGGAAATGCTCCGGTACAACATATGGCCACAGCACGTTGTAGTTTTGATAGAGCTTTTTTGACCCCTACAAGAGAGAGTCTGCTCATCCAAACCATCGATGCATAGGTGATAATAGGTCTTACCATAGCTGTATAGATCCATAGGACCTTACTAGGGGAAAGACCCCATGTCTTACCAAATATTCCCTTACACTGCCAAAAAACTGACAGTGCTTTGGATGTCTTCAGTTCGACATGTGTTTTCCAAAGAAGTTTGTTATCAAGGATGACTCCAAGATATTTGATTTCCTTGGATAGCTGGATAGTGACTCCTTTCAGTGTAGGCAGAATAAGTCCATCAAGCTTTCTCCTTCTGGTAAAGAGGACAATACCAGTCTTGACAGGATTAGCCGATAGCCCATTCGCACTGCACCAAGTGTCAATCATATCCAGAGTACTCTGCACCCTTCTGCAGACAATCATAAGGGATGGACCTGTCACAAGACAGCCAACATCATCCGCATATGCCTGAGCGTATACCCCCGAGTCATTAATGGCGTTAAGCAGGGGATCGATTACCATGCACCAGAGCAATGGAGACAGTACCCCACCTTGGGGACAGCCTCTATTAACCCCAGACGACACCAGCAAATCTTCCTCCGCCCGCACCGTTATGATTCTCTGGGCCAGCATTGAACGTATCCAATTTACTAGGACCCGGTCTACGCCATGCCGCCTAGCAGAGCCGCACATACTGTCGAAAGTAACATTGTCAAACGCACCCTCTATGTCCACAAAGACGCCTATTGCGTATTCTTTCCTGTCGATGGCTCGCTCTATCCTTCCAACAAGGTTTTGCAGAGCCGTCTCGCAGGATTTTCCGCTTTGATAGGCATGCTGAAATGGAGATAGTGGATGCGTCTTCAGAGACTCCCTACGCATGCGAAGCTCCACCAGCCGTTCTAAACTTTTTAGCATGAACGAGGTCATACTAATAGGTCTGAAGCTCTTGGGATTGGTGTAGTCGTCTCTTCCAACCTTAGGAATGAAGGCAACCCTCACCATCCTCCAAGAGCGTGGTACATAGGCCAGTGCGAGACATGCAGTGAAGATCTTCTTCAGTGTTGCCATCACTAGCTCAATGCCTTCCTTCAACACAATCGGATATATGCCATCCAGTCCGGGCGACTTGAAGTTGTCAAAGGATTTGATAGCAAATCCAATAGCAGTCTCATTCGCCACAGTTCTGGCGACATACCAATCATGTCGAGAGGGCGCAGCTGCCCTGACAACATTTCCGACCAAAGGTGGTTGTTGACGGGCTATGCTTACCTGATTTCCTGGAAAGTGTGACTCCAACAGCAAGCTGAGTGTCTCACTTTGCCTCTCCGTATAGGAGCCATCAGGTTTCCTGAGCGACCCCAGCTTAGCGGTTTGGTCCTTTTTCAGGACTTTCACCGGTTTTGCCGTGTCACTCAGGGATTCGATATCACTGCAGAAGTCTCTAAAAGAAGTCCTTTTCGAGTCCCGAATTAGCTTCTTGTAGTCCCTCTGAACATGTCGATATCGTTCCCAGTCCTCGTCAAGATTCGTCTTGAGGGCCCGGTTGAGGAGTTTTCTAGACTCACGCCTCAGCACCTGAAGCTCTCGGTTCCACCATGGAACAGGAGTCCGGCTAAGAGGAGGTCTAATTGGGCAGGCTAGCTCGAAGCAGTTTGTTAGAGCGGTGTTGAGATGCTCAACAGTCGCCTCAATGTTCTGCTCCTTGCGAAGTCTCAGTGGCGTCACGTGATTGCTACGCAGTGCCTCCCTGAACTTCGGCCAGTCTGTTTTTCTTGGGTTTCTGGTGGGCAATGGCATCTGCGCCCGCTCGCCACACTGAAACTCAATGTATCTGTGGTCCGAGCACGAGTCTTCAGCGAGGACCCTCCAGTTGTTGATCGACCACCCCAGTCTTGGATTTGACAGGGTGACGTCAATTACCTCCTGCCTTCTCGCAGTCACAAAAGTAGGCTGCCTGCCTACATTGTGGATGCTCAGGCTGGAGGAGGCAATATACTCGAAAAGTCGAGAGCCCCGCTCATTGCACTTGCTGCTGCCCCAGATCGTATGCTGGGCATTAGCATCGCAGCAAAGAACCAGACCAAGACCGCGCCGCTCACAGAACCCTACGAGAGTAGCGACCTTCCCAGGTGGTGGCGCCTCCAAAGCATCGTAAGGAAAGTAAGCAGATGCAATCACAAACCTCGACCATCCGTGCATACTCTTAAAACTAATCTCTGCCGCAACCAGATCCTGACAACAGAATGCGTCAAGGCAGGTCGCTGCGAGATGGGATGATATTATAAGGCCGGCTCTTGGTCTAATCGAGTTTCTGTCATATAATATCGTGGCCCCTTTCAACAAGCCAAGGCCACAGAGGCGACCCCTAAAGACCCAGGGCTCTTGTACTGTTGTTATGTGAGGTGATGTGTGCAGCTGGGTGAGTCGTCTACTTAGGAGTACAGTAGCGGCTTTAGAATGCTGCAAGTTGATCTGCGTTACCGTCAAAGGACGATAGCTACGAGAATCGTCCGAGCCACTCATCTGGGAAAGACATGAAAGGTCACAGTCCCAAAGAAGAGACTCAGACGGCTCCGGTACCGAGAAACCATGACATCAACAGTGGCCTCGTCCACTCGCACCACAAGACTAGCACCTTCTTTACCATCCCGGTTGCTACCCCTGGTGTGCGAAAGAACTCTCCAAAGCCTCGTGTTGATGCCAGGGTTCTGAGCACGCAGACAAGAAAGGACATCTGTGGTCGTCAGATCGGGATCCGGAATCCAGCAGATGGCTTCCTGAGGGACACGCCTGCTTCGCTATAGACCGCGAAGCGAGTGGTCCCCATGGGGGGCACGTCCTTGACTGCACCCCTGAGCCAATCAAAGTTGGCCTGAGACGCGCACGACACCTGTAGAGTGCCGTCCTTTGTCTCATAGCCCCTCGCATTAGCTTCAGGACCGGAGGCAATGACGCGACGCATCAGATGACCTTTGCAGTGTTTTATTTCTGCATCAGTCAGCTGATGGTCAGGCCCCAGCTTCCCAATCACCGCCATTGGTTGCGGGCCGTTAGCCTTCTCGCTGTACGATGGCTTGGCTGCACCTTTGGAAGTGCTTGGGCGAAAGTCCAGCTCACCACCCGCCACTGGCAGAGATTTCGCCGGGCAGATGGTTTTGCTGGATACGAGGGGCTGGGCAAGTTGCAGCTTATTGGCAACATTCTTCCCCGCCACATTAGCCGCCACCGAGGTTTCGCTCGTACCCTTTGGGGTCGTGGCGCCACCAGCAGTAACAGCTGCAGGGCAGGTGGGAATGCTGTTTTCAGCAACAATCTTCCGCCGCTTACCTCGCGAGCGAGCTTTCGGAGCGGTCAATCCCTCCGCAGGCTCGGTGGCTTCCGTGGGTGTCACTTCCGCCGACCTGGGCCTTTTGGAGGGAGTCGACACAGAAGGGCCGGCAGAGCCATGTGAGGATTTCTCCTGCACGAGCCTATCAAGCCGCTTCTTTCTCTGTCTCCTCGCTTGTGTTCTCGTTACCCTAGAACCATCGGTAGGTCGTTCCGCCACTGTGGTGACTTCCCGACGCAGGCCCTCTGGATCCAGGGTACGTTCCTCCGTCTCTGAAGAAGAAGAGATTGCGGTAACAATCCCCGTCTCCTCCAGGATGCGCTCTCGCTGATAAAGGCGAGAGACTTTAGCGATGGTTGGGACCTCCAGAATCCGTGCCCCTGCCGCCGAAGCGGGTGGATTTCCACATGCGTGGGTTCCACCTGGAGTAATAAATATTTTTTTGTCCATCGCCAGACAGTGGTTTTTGTTCGGGACTCCTCCCTAGCCTGTTTGGTCCGCGGATGGTACCCATTCTCTATACCATCATTGTGATAGACAGACAGCCATAACTCCCGCCCCTCCTAAGAGGTTCAGAAGTAATGTCATTTGCCTACCAAAGGTCCCCCTATCCGCCACCTGGGGACGCGTCCGATGGGATGTCAGGCAAATCCAACACGGAGTCATAAAAACTTGAAATTTTAGACAATAAATTACTCGTACCTCTTATCAATTTAAGCTATCGTTCATAGCTATGCTTCCCCTGAGTCCCAAATCAAACACTGATAAAACTTCAAATGGCCCTAACTTCTATACGGTGCGTCCTACACCTATCAAACATTGCAACATTCAAATGCTTGTAAGTTTTTACTGGAGCGTTATAAAACCTTGAAATTTTGTGACAATAAATTACTCGTACCTCTTATCAATTTGAGCTATCGCTCATAGCTATGCTACCCTTGAGTCCCAAATCAAACACTGATCAAACTTCAAATGGCCCTAACTTCTATACGGTGCGTCCTACACCTATCAAACTTTGCAAAATTCAAATGCTTGTAACTTTTTACTGGAGCGTCATAAAACCTTGAAATTTTGTGACAATAAATTACTCGTACCTCTTATCAATTTAAGCTATCGTTCATAGCTATGCTACCCTTGAGTCCCAAATCAAACACTGATCAAACTTCAAATGGCCCTAACTTCTACACGCTGCATCCTGCATCTTTCAAAGTTTGCCAGAATCGAGTGCTTGTAACTTTTTACTGGAGCGTCAGAAAACCTTGAAATTTTGTGACAATAAATTACTCGTAGATCTTATCAATTTAAGCTATCGTTCATAGCTATGCTACCCTTGAGTCCCAAATCAAACACTGATCAAACTTCAAATGGCCCTAACTTCTATACGGTGCGTCCTACACCTATCAAACTTTGCAACATTCAAATGCTTGTAACTTTTTACTAGAGCGTCATAAAACCTTGAAATTTTAGACAATAAATTACTCGTACCTCTTATCAATTTAAGCTATCGTTCATAGCTATGCTACCCTTGAGTCTCAAATCAAACACTCATCAAACTTCAAATGGCCCTAACTTCTACACGCTGCATCCTGCATCTTTCAAAGTTTGCCAGAATCGAATGCTTGTAACTTTTTACTGTAGCGTCATAAAACCTTGAAATTTTGTGACAATATATTGCTCGAGCCGCTTATCAATTTAAGCTATCGTTCATAGCTATGCTACCCTTAAGTCCCAAATCAAACACTGATAAAACTTCAAATGGCCCTAACTTCTACACGCTGCATCCTGCATCTATCAAACTTTGCCAGAATCGAATGCTTGTAACTTTTTACTGGAGCGTCAGAAAAGCTTGAAATTTTGTGACAATAAATTACTCGTACCTCTTATCAATTTAAGCTATCGTTCATAGCTATGCTACCCCTGAGTCCCAACTCAAACACTGATAAAACTTCAAATGGCCCTAACTTCTATATGGTCCATCCTACACCTATCAATGTTTGCAACAATCAAATGCTGCAAACTTTTTACTGGAGCGCCATAAAACCTTGAAATTTTGTGACAATATAGTGCTCGAGCCTCTTATCAATTTAAGCTATCGCTCATAGCTATGCTACCCCTGAGTCCCAAATCAAACACTGATAAAACTTCAAATGGCCCTAACTTCTATACGGTGCGTCCTACACCTATCAAACTTTGCAACATTCAAATGCTTGTAACTTTTTACTGGAGCGTTATAAAACCTTGAAATTTTGTGACAATAAATTACTCGTACCTCTTATCAATTTAAGCTATCGTTCATAGCTATGCTACCCTTGAGTCCCAAATCAAACACTGATCAAACTTCAAATGGCCCTAACTTCTACACGCTGCATCCTGCACCTTTCAAAGTTTGCCAGAATCGAGTGCTTGTAACTTTTTACTGGAGCGTCATAAAACCTTGAAATTTTGTGACAAAGAACTCGAGCCTCTTATCAATTTAAGTTATCGCTCATAGCTATGCTACCCCTAAGTCCCAAATCAAACACTGATAAAACTTGAAATGGCCCTAACTTCTATACGGTGCGTCCTATACCTATCAAAGTTTGCAACATTCAAATGCTTGTAACTTTTTACTGGAGCGTCATAAAACCTTGAAATTTTGTGACAAGAAATTACTCGTACCTCTTATCAATTTAAGCTATCGTTCATAGCTATGCTACCCTTGAGTCCCAAATCAAACACTGATCAAACTTCAAATGGCCCTAACTTCTACACGCTGCATCCTGCATCTTTCAAAGTTTGCCAGAATCGAATGCTTGTAACTTTTTACTGTAGCGTCATAAAACCTTGAAATTTTGTGACAATATATTGCTCGAGCCGCTTATCAATTTAAGCTATCGTTCATAGCTATGCTACCCTTGAGTCCCAAATCAAACACTGATAAAACTTCAAATGGCCCTAACTTCTACACGCTGCATCCTGCATCTATCAAACTTTGCCAGAATCGAATGCTTGTAACTTTTTACTGGAGCGTCAGAAAATCTTGAAATTTTGTGACAATAAATTACTCGTACCTCTTATCAATTTAAGCTATCGTTCATAGCTATGCTACCCTTGAGTCCCAAATCAAACACTGATCAAACTTCAAATGGCCCTAACTTCTATACGGTGCGTCCTACACCTATCAAACTTTGCAACATTCAAATGCTTGTAACTTTTTACTGGAGCGTCATAAAACCTTGAAATTTTAGACAATAAATTACTCGTACCTCTTATCAATTTAAGCTATCGTTCATAGCTATGCTACCCTTGAGTCATAACTCAAACACTCATCAAACTTCAAATGGCCCTAACTTCTACACGCTGCATCCTGCATCTTTCAAAGTTTGTCAGAATCGAATGCTTGTAACTTTTTACTGGAGCGTCATAAAACCTTGAAATTTTGTGACAATAAATTACTCGTACCTCTTATCAATTTAAGCTATCGTTCATAGCTATGCTTCCCCTGAGTCCCAAATCAAACACTGATAAAACTTCAAATGGCCCTAACTTCTATACGGTGCGGCCTACACCTATCAAACTTTGCAACATTCAAATGCTTGTAAGTTTTTACTGGAGCGTTATAAAACCTTGAAATTTTGTGACAATAAATTACTCGTACCTCTTATCAATTTGAGCTATCGCTCATAGCTATGCTACCCTTGAGTCCCAAATCAAACACTGATCAAACTTCAAATGGCCCTAACTTCTATACGGTGCGTCCTACACCTATCAAACTTTGCAACATTCAAATCCTTGTAACTTTTTACTGGAGCGTCATAAAACCTTGAAATTTTGTGACAATAAATTACTCGTACCTCTTATCAATTTAAGCTATCGTTCATAGCTATGCTACCCTTGAGTCCCAAATCAAACACTGATCAAACTTCAAATGGCCCTAACTTCTACACGCTGCATCCTGCATCTTTCAAAGTTTGCCAGAATCGAGTGCTTGTAACTTTTTACTGGAGCGTCAGAAAACCTTGAAATTTTGTGACAATAAATTACTCGTAGATCTTATCAATTTAAGTTATCGTTCATAGCTATGCTACCCTTGAGTCCCAAATCAAACACTGATCAAACTTCAAATGGCCCTAACTTCTATACGGTGCGTCCTACACCTATCAAACTTTGCAACATTCAAATGCTTGTAACTTTTTACTGGAGCGTCATAAAACCTTGAAATTTTAGACAATAAATTACTCGTACCTCTTATCAATTTAAGCTATCGTTCATAGCTATGCTACCCTTGAGTCCCAAATCAAACACTCATCAAACTTCAAATGGCCCTAACTTCTACACGCTGCATCCTGCATCTTTCAAAGTTTGCCAGAATCGAATGCTTGTAACTTTTTACTGTAGCGTCATAAAACCTTGAAATTTTGTGACAATATATTGCTCGAGCCGCTTATCAATTTAAGCTATCGTTCATAGCTATGCTACCCTTGAGTCCCAAATCAAACACTGATAAAACTTCAAATGGCCCTAACTTCTACACGCTGCATCCTGCATCTATCAAACTTTGCCAGAATCGAATGCTTGTAACTTTTTACTGGAGCGTCAGAAAAGCTTGAAATTTTGTGACAATAAATTACTCGTACCTCTTATCAATTTAAGCTATCGTTCATAGCTATGCTACCCCTGAGTCCCAAATCAAACACTGATAAAACTTCAAATGGCCCTAACTTCTATACGGTGCGTCCTACACCTATCAAACTTTGCAACATTCAAATGCTTGTAAGTTTTTACTGGAGCGTTATAAAACCTTGAAATTTTGTGACAATAAATTACTCGTACCTCTTATCAATTTGAGCTATCGCTCATAGCTATGCTACCCTTGAGTCCCAAATCAAACACTGATCAAACTTCAAATGGCCCTAACTTCTATACGGTGCGTCCTACACCTATCAAACTTTGCAAAATTCAAATGCTTGTAACTTTTTACTGGAGCGTCATAAAACCTTGAAATTTTGTGACAATAAATTACTCGTACCTCTTATCAATTTAAGCTATCGTTCATAGCTATGCTACCCTTGAGTCCCAAATCAAACACTGATCAAACTTCAAATGGCCCTAACTTCTACACGCTGCATCCTGCATCTTTCAAAGTTTGCCAGAATCGAGTGCTTGTAACTTTTTACTGGAGCGTCAGAAAACCTTGAAATTTTGTGACAATAAATTACTCGTAGATCTTATCAATTTAAGCTATCGTTCATAGCTATGCTACCCTTGAGTCCCAAATCAAACACTGATCAAACTTCAAATGGCCCTAACTTCTATACGGTGCGTCCTACACCTATCAAACTTTGCAACATTCAAATGCTTGTAACTTTTTACTAGAGCGTCATAAAACCTTGAAATTTTAGACAATAAATTACTCGTACCTCTTATCAATTTAAGCTATCGTTCATAGCTATGCTACCCTTGAGTCTCAAATCAAACACTCATCAAACTTCAAATGGCCCTAACTTCTACACGCTGCATCCTGCATCTTTCAAAGTTTGCCAGAATCGAATGCTTGTAACTTTTTACTGTAGCGTCATAAAACCTTGAAATTTTGTGACAATATATTGCTCGAGCCGCTTATCAATTTAAGCTATCGTTCATAGCTATGCTACCCTTAAGTCCCAAATCAAACACTGATAAAACTTCAAATGGCCCTAACTTCTACACGCTGCATCCTGCATCTATCAAACTTTGCCAGAATCGAATGCTTGTAACTTTTTACTGGAGCGTCAGAAAAGCTTGAAATTTTGTGACAATAAATTACTCGTACCTCTTATCAATTTAAGCTATCGTTCATAGCTATGCTACCCCTGAGTCCCAACTCAAACACTGATAAAACTTCAAATGGCCCTAACTTCTATATGGTCCATCCTACACCTATCAATGTTTGCAACAATCAAATGCTGCAAACTTTTTACTGGAGCGCCATAAAACCTTGAAATTTTGTGACAATATAGTGCTCGAGCCTCTTATCAATTTAAGCTATCGCTCATAGCTATGCTACCCCTGAGTCCCAAATCAAACACTGATAAAACTTCAAATGGCCCTAACTTCTATACGGTGCGTCCTACACCTATCAAACTTTGCAACATTCAAATGCTTGTAACTTTTTACTGGAGCGTTATAAAACCTTGAAATTTTGTGACAATAAATTACTCGTACCTCTTATCAATTTAAGCTATCGTTCATAGCTATGCTACCCTTGAGTCCCAAATCAAACACTGATCAAACTTCAAATGGCCCTAACTTCTACACGCTGCATCCTGCACCTTTCAAAGTTTGCCAGAATCGAGTGCTTGTAACTTTTTACTGGAGCGTCATAAAACCTTGAAATTTTGTGACAAAGAACTCGAGCCTCTTATCAATTTAAGTTATCGCTCATAGCTATGCTACCCCTAAGTCCCAAATCAAACACTGATAAAACTTGAAATGGCCCTAACTTCTATACGGTGCGTCCTATACCTATCAAAGTTTGCAACATTCAAATGCTTGTAACTTTTTACTGGAGCGTCATAAAACCTTGAAATTTTGTGACAAGAAATTACTCGTACCTCTTATCAATTTAAGCTATCGTTCATAGCTATGCTACCCTTGAGTCCCAAATCAAACACTGATCAAACTTCAAATGGCCCTAACTTCTACACGCTGCATCCTGCATCTTTCAAAGTTTGCCAGAATCGAATGCTTGTAACTTTTTACTGTAGCGTCATAAAACCTTGAAATTTTGTGACAATATATTGCTCGAGCCGCTTATCAATTTAAGCTATCGTTCATAGCTATGCTACCCTTGAGTCCCAAATCAAACACTGATAAAACTTCAAATGGCCCTAACTTCTACACGCTGCATCCTGCATCTATCAAACTTTGCCAGAATCGAATGCTTGTAACTTTTTACTGGAGCGTCAGAAAATCTTGAAATTTTGTGACAATAAATTACTCGTACCTCTTATCAATTTAAGCTATCGTTCATAGCTATGCTACCCTTGAGTCCCAAATCAAACACTGATAAAACTTCAAATGGCCCTAACTTCTATACGGTGCGTCCTACACCTATCAAACTTTGCAACATTCAAATGCTTGTAACTTTTTACTGGAGCGTCATAAAACCTTGAAATTTTAGACAATAAATTACTCGTACCTCTTATCAATTTAAGCTATCGTTCATAGCTATGCTACCCTTGAGTCATAACTCAAACACTCATCAAACTTCAAATGGCCCTAACTTCTACACGCTGCATCCTGCATCTTTCAAAGTTTGTCAGAATCGAATGCTTGTAACTTTTTACTGGAGCGTCATAAAACCTTGAAATTTTGTGACAATAAATTACTCGTACCTCTTATCAATTTAAGCTATCGTTCATAGCTATGCTTCCCCTGAGTCCCAAATCAAACACTGATAAAACTTCAAATGGCCCTAACTTCTATACGGTGCGGCCTACACCTATCAAACTTTGCAACATTCAAATGCTTGTAAGTTTTTACTGGAGCGTTATAAAACCTTGAAATTTTGTGACAATAAATTACTCGTACCTCTTATCAATTTGAGCTATCGCTCATAGCTATGCTACCCTTGAGTCCCAAATCAAACACTGATCAAACTTCAAATGGCCCTAACTTCTATACGGTGCGTCCTACACCTATCAAACTTTGCAACATTCAAATCCTTGTAACTTTTTACTGGAGCGTCATAAAACCTTGAAATTTTGTGACAATAAATTACTCGTACCTCTTATCAATTTAAGCTATCGTTCATAGCTATGCTACCCTTGAGTCCCAAATCAAACACTGATCAAACTTCAAATGGCCCTAACTTCTACACGCTGCATCCTGCATCTTTCAAAGTTTGCCAGAATCGAGTGCTTGTAACTTTTTACTGGAGCGTCAGAAAACCTTGAAATTTTGTGACAATAAATTACTCGTAGATCTTATCAATTTAAGTTATCGTTCATAGCTATGCTACCCTTGAGTCCCAAATCAAACACTGATCAAACTTCAAATGGCCCTAACTTCTATACGGTGCGTCCTACACCTATCAAACTTTGCAACATTCAAATGCTTGTAACTTTTTACTGGAGCGTCATAAAACCTTGAAATTTTAGACAATAAATTACTCGTACCTCTTATCAATTTAAGCTATCGTTCATAGCTATGCTACCCTTGAGTCCCAAATCAAACACTCATAAAACTTCAAATGGCCCTAACTTCTACACGCTGCATCCTGCATCTTTCAAAGTTTGCCAGAATCGAATGCTTGTAACTTTTTACTGTAGCGTCATAAAACCTTGAAATTTTGTGACAATATATTGCTCGAGCCGCTTATCAATTTAAGCTATCGTTCATAGCTATGCTACCCTTGAGTCCCAAATCAAACACTGATAAAACTTCAAATGGCCCTAACTTCTACACGCTGCATCCTGCATCTATCAAACTTTGCCAGAATCGAATGCTTGTAACTTTTTACTGGAGCGTCAGAAAAGCTTGAAATTTTGTGACAATAAATTAGTCGTACCTCTTATCAATTTAAGCTATCGTTCATAGCTATGCTACCCCTGAGTCCCAAATCAAACACTGATAAAACTTCAAATGGCCCTAACTTCTATACGGTGCGTCCTACACCTATCAAACTTTGCAACATTCAAATGCTTGTAAGTTTTTACTGGAGCGTTATAAAACCTTGAAATTTTGTGACAATAAATTACTCGTACCTCTTATCAATTTGAGCTATCGCTCATAGCTATGCTACCCTTGAGTCCCAAATCAAACACTGATCAAACTTCAAACGGCCCTAACTTCTATACGGTGCGTCCTACACCTATCAAACTTTGCAACATTCAAATGCTTGTAACTTTTTACTGGAGCGTCATAAAACCTTGAAATTTTGTGACAATAAATTACTCGTACCTCTTATCAATTTAAGCTATCGTTCATAGCTATGCTACCCTTGAGTCCCAAATCAAACACTGATCAAACTTCAAATGGCCCTAACTTCTATACGGTGCGTCCTACACCTATCAAACTTTGCAACATTCAAATGCTTGTAACTTTTTACTGGAGCGTCATAAAACCTTGAAATTTTAGACAATAAATTACTCGTACCTCTTATCAATTTAAGCTATCGTTCATAGCTATGCTACCCTTGAGTCCCAAATCAAACACTCATCAAACTTCAAATGGCCCTAACTTCTACACGCTGCATCCTGCATCTTTCAAAGTTTGCCAGAATCGAATGCTTGTAACTTTTTACTGTAGCGTCATAGAACCTTGAAATTTTGTGACAATATATTGCTCGAGCCGCTTATCAATTTAAGCTATCGTTCATAGCTATGCTACCCTTGAGTCCCAAATCAAACACTGATAAAACTTCAGATGGCCCTAACTTCTACACGCTGCATCCTGCATCTATCAAACTTTGCCAGAATCGAATGCTTGTAACTTTTTACTGGAGCGTCAGAAAAGCTTGAAATTTTGTGACAATAAATTACTCGTACCTCTTATCAATTTAAGCTATCGTTCATAGCTATGCTACCCCTGAGTCCCAAATCAAACACTGATAAAACTTCAAATGGCCCTAACTTCTATACGGTGCGTCCTACACCTATCAAACTTTGCAACATTCAAATGCTTGTAAGTTTTTACTGGAGCGTTATAAAACCTTGAAATTTTGTGACAATAAATTACTCGTACCTCTTATCAATTTGAGCTATCGCTCATAGCTATGCTACCCTTGAGTCCCAAATCAAACACTGATCAAACTTCAAATGGCCTTAACTTCTACACGCTGCATCCTGCATCTTTCAAAGTTTGCCAGAATCGAGTGCTTGTAACTTTTTACTGGAGCGTCAGAAAACCTTGAAATTTTGTGACAATAAATTACTCGTACCTCTTATCAATTTAAGCTATCGTTCATAGCTATGCTACCCTTGAGTCCCAAATCAAACACTGATCAAACTTCAAATGGTCCTAACTTCTATACGGTGCGTCCTACACCTATCAAACTTTGCAACATTCAAATGCTTGTAACTTTTTACTGGAGCGTCATAAAACCTTGAAATTTTAGACAATAAATTACTCGTACCTCTTATCAATTTAAGCTATCGTTCATAGCTATGCTACCCTTGAGTCCCAAATCAAACACTCATCAAACTTCAAATGGCCCTAACTTCTACACGCTGCATCCTGCATCTATCAAAGTTTGCCAGAATCGAATGCTTGTAACTTTTTACTGGAGCGTCATAAAATCTTGAAATTTTGTGACAATAAAGAACTCGTGCCTCTTATCAATTTAAGCTATCGCTTATAGCTATGCTACCCCTAAATCCCAAATCAAACACTGATAAAACTTCAAATGGCCCTAACTTCTATACGGTGCGTCCTACACCTATCAAACTTTGCAACATTCAAATGCTTGTAACTTTTTACTGGAGCGTCATAAAACCTTGAAATTTTGTGACAATAAATTACTCGTACCTCTTATCAATTTAAGCTATCGTTCATAGCTATGCTACCCCTGAGTCCCAAATCAAACACTGATAAAACTTCAAATGGCCCTAACTTCTATACGGTGCGTCCTACACCTATCAAACTTTGCAACATTCAAATGCTTGTAAGTTTTTACTGGAGCGTTATAAAACCTTGAAATTTTGTGACAATAAATTACTCGTACCTCTTATCAATTTGAGCTATCGCTCATAGCTATGCTACCCTTGAGTCCCAAATCAAACACTGATCAAACTTCAAATGGCCCTAACTTCTATACGGTGCGTCCTACACCTATCAAACTTTGCAACATTCAAATGCTTGTAACTTTTTACTGGAGCGTCATAAAACCTTGAAATTTTGTGACAATAAATTACTCGTACCTCTTATCAATTTAAGCTATCGTTCATAGCTATGCTACCCTTGAGTCCCAAATCAAACACTGATCAAACTTCAAATGGCCCTAACTTCTACACGCTGCATCCTGCATCTTTCAAAGTTTGCCAGAATCGAATGCTTGTAACTTTTTACTGGAGCGTCAGAAAACCTTGAAATTTTGTGACAATAAATTACTCGTAAATCTTATCAATTTAAGCTATCGTTCATAGCTATGCTACCCTTGAGTCCCAAATCAAACACTGATCAAACTTCAAATGGCCCTAACTTCTATACGGTGCGTCCTACACCTATCAAACTTTGCAACATTCAAATGCTTGTAACTTTTTACTGGAGCGTCATAAAACCTTGAAATTTTAGACAATCAATTACTCGTACCTCTTATCAATTTAAGCTATCGTTCATAGCTATGCTACCCTTGAGTCCCAAATCAAACACTCATCAAACTTCAAATGGCCCTAACTTCTACACGCTGCATCCTACATCTTTCAAAGTTTGCCAGAATCGAATGCTTGTAACTTTTTACTGTAGCGTCATAAAACCTTGAAATTTTGTGACAATATATTGCTCGAGCCGCTTATCAATTTAAGCTATCGTTCATAGCTATGCTACCCTTGAGTCCCAAATCAAACACTGATAAAACTTCAAATGGCCCTAACTTCTACACGCTGCATCCTGCATCTATCAAACTTTGCCAGAATCGAATGCTTGTAACTTTTTACTGGAGCGTCAGAAAAGCTTGAAATTTTGTGACAATAAATTACTCGTACCTCTTATCAATTTAAGCTATCGTTCATAGCTATGCTACCCCTGAGTCCCAAATCAAACACTGATAAAACTTCAAATGGCCCTAACTTCTATACGGTGCGTCCTACACCTATCAAACTTTGCAACATTCAAATGCTTGTAAGTTTTTACTGGAGCGTTATAAAACCTTGAAATTTTGTGACAATAAATTACTCGTACCTCTTATCAATTTGAGCTATCGCTCATAGCTATGCTACCCTTGAGTCCCAAATCAAACACTGATCAAACTTCAAATGGCCTTAACTTCTACACGCTGCATCCTGCATCTTTCGAAGTTTGCCAGAATCGAGTGCTTGTAACTTTTTACTGGAGCGTCAGAAAACCTTGAAATTTTGTGACAATAAATTACTCGTACCTCTTATCAATTTAAGCTATCGTTCATAGCTATGCTACCCTTGAGTCCCAAATCAAACACTGATCAAACTTCAAATGGTCCTAACTTCTATACGGTGCGTCCTACACCTATCAAACTTTGCAACATTCAAATGCTTGTAACTTTTTACTGGAGCGTCATAAAACCTTGAAATTTTAGACAATAAATTACTCGTACCTCTTATCAATTTAAGCTATCGTTCATAGCTATGCTACCCTTGAGTCCCAAATCAAACACTCATCAAACTTCAAATGGCCCTAACTTCTACACGCTGCATCCTGCATCTATCAAAGTTTGCCAGAATCGAATGCTTGTAACTTTTTACTGGAGCGTCATAAAATCTTGAAATTTTGTGACAATAAAGAACTCGTGCCTCTTATCAATTTAAGCTATCGCTTATAGCTATGCTACCCCTAAATCCCAAATCAAACACTGATAAAACTTCAAATGGCCCTAACTTCTATACGGTGCGTCCTACACCTATCAAACTTTGCAACATTCAAATGCTTGTAACTTTTTACTGGAGCGTCATAAAACCTTGAAATTTTGCGACAATAAATTACTCGTACCTCTTATCAATTTAAGCTATCGTTCATAGCTATGCTACCCTTGAGTCCCAAATCAAACACTGATCAAACTTCAAATGGCCCTAACTTCTACACGCTGCATCCTGCATCTTTCAAAGTTTGCCAGAATCGAATGCCTGTAACTTTTTACTGTAGCGTCATAAAACCTTGAAATTTTGTGACAATAAAGAACTCGTGCCTCTGGACAATTTAAGCTATCGTTCATAGGTATGGTACCCTTGAGTCCCAAATCAAACACTGATAAAACTTCAAATGGCCCTAACTTCTACACGCTGCATCCTGCATCTATCAAAGTTTGCCAGAATCGAATGCTTGTAACTTTTTACTGTAGAGTCATAAAAATTTGAAATTTTGTGACAATATAGTGCTCGAGCCTCTTATCAATTTAAGCTATCGCTCATAGCTATGCTACCCCTGAGTTCCAAATCAAACACTGATACAACTTCAAATGGCCCTAACTTCTATACGGTGCGTCCTACACCTATCAAACTTTGCAACATTCAAATGCTTGTAACTTTTTACTGGAGCGTCATAAAACCTTGAAATTTATTGACAATAAAGTAGTCGAGCCTATTATCAATTTAAGTTATCGGTCACAGCTATGCTACCCTTCAGTCCAAATCAAACACTGATAAAACTTCAAATGGTCCTAACTTCTTTACGGTCCATCCTACACCTATCAATGTTTGCAACAATCAAATGCTGGAAACTTTTTACTGGAGCGTCATAAAACCTTGAAATTTTGTGACAATATAGTGCTCGAGCCTCTTATCAATTTAAGCTATCGTTCATAGCTATGCTACCCTTGAGTCCCAAATCAAACACTGATCAAACTTCAAATGGCCCTAACTTCTATACGGTGCGTCCTACACCTATCAAACTTTGCAACATTCAAATGCTTGTAACTTTTTACTGGAGCGTCATAAAACCTTGAAATTTTAGACAATAAATTACTCGTACCTCTTATCAATTTAAGCTATCGTTCATAGCTATGCTACCCTTGAGTCCCAAATCAAACACTCATCAAACTTCAAATGGCCCTAACTTCTACACGCTGCATCCTGCATCTTTCAAAGTTTGCCAGAATCGAATGCTTGTAACTTTTTACTGTAGCGTCATAAAACCTTGAAATTTTGTGACAATATATTGCTCGAGCCGCTTATCAATTTAAGCTATCGTTCATAGCTATGCTACCCTTGAGTCCCAAATCAAACACTGATAAAACTTCAGATGGCCCTAACTTCTACACGCTGCATCCTGCATCTATCAAACTTTGCCAGAATCGAGTGCTTGTAACTTTTTACTGGAGCGTCAGAAAAGCTTGAAATTTTGTGACAATAAATTACTCGTACCTCTTATCAATTTAAGCTATCGTTCATAGCTATGCTACCCCTGAGTCCCAAATCAAACACTGATAAAACTTCAAATGGCCCTAACTTCTATACGGTGCGTCCTACACCTATCAAACTTTGCAACATTCAAATGCTTGTAAGTTTTTACTGGAGCGTTATAAAACCTTGAAATTTTGTGACAATAAATTACTCGTACCTCTTATCAATTTGAGCTATCGCTCATAGCTATGCTACCCTTGAGTCCCAAATCAAACACTGATCAAACTTCAAATGGCCTTAACTTCTACACGCTGCATCCTGCATCTTTCAAAGTTTGCCAGAATCGAGTGCTTGTAACTTTTTCCTGGAGCGTCAGAAAACCTTGAAATTTTGTGACAATAAATTACTCGTACCTCTTATCAATTTAAGCTATCGTTCATAGCTATGCTACCCTTGAGTCCCAAATCAAACACTGATCAAACTTCAAATGATCCTAACTTCTATACGGTGCGTCCTACACCTATCAAACTTTGCAACATTCAAATGCTTGTAACTTTTTACTGGAGCGTCATAAAACCTTGAAATTTTAGACAATAAATTACTCGTACCTCTTATCAATTTAAGCTATCGTTCATAGCTATGCTACCCTTGAGTCCCAAATCAAACACTCATCAAACTTCAAATGGCCCTAACTTCTACACGCTGCATCCTGCATCTATCAAAGTTTGCCAGAATCGAATGCTTGTAACTTTTTACTGGAGCGTCATAAAATCTTGAAATTTTGTGACAATAAAGAACTCGTGCCTCTTATCAATTTAAGCTATCGCTTATAGCTATGCTACCCCTAAATCCCAAATCAAACACTGATAAAACTTCAAATGGCCCTAACTTCTATACGGTGCGTCCTACACCTATCAAACTTTGCAACATTCAAATGCTTGTAACTTTTTACTGGAGCGTCATAAAACCTTGAAATTTTGTGACAATAAATTACTCGTACCTCTTATCAATTTAAGCTATCGTTCATAGCTATGCTACCCCTGAGTCCCAAATCAAACACTGATAAAACTTCAAATGGCCCTAACTTCTATACGGTGCGTCCTACACCTATCAAACTTTGCAACATTCAAATGCTTGTAAGTTTTTACTGGAGCGTTATAAAACCTTGAAATTTTGTGACAATAAATTACTCGTACCTCTTATCAATTTGAGCTATCGCTCATAGCTATGCTACCCTTGAGTCCCAAATCAAACACTGATCAAACTTCAAATGGCCCTAACTTCTATACGGTGCGTCCTACACCTATCAAACTTTGCAACATTCAAATGCTTGTAACTTTTTACTGGAGCGTCATAAAACCTTGAAATTTTGTGACAATAAATTACTCGTACCTCTTATCAATTTAAGCTATCGTTCATAGCTATGCTACCCTTGAGTCCCAAATCAAACACTGATCAAACTTCAAATGGCCCTAACTTCTACACGCTGCATCCTGCATCTTTCAAAGTTTGCCAGAATCGAATGCTTGTAACTTTTTACTGGAGCGTCAGAAAACCTTGAAATTTTGTGACAATAAATTACTCGTAGATCTTATCAATTTAAGCTATCGTTCATAGCTATGCTACCCTTGAGTCCCAAATCAAACACTGATCAAACTTCAAATGGCCCTAACTTCTATACGGTGCGTCCTACACCTATCAAACTTTGCAACATTCAAATGCTTGTAACTTTTTACTGGAGCGTCATAAAACCTTGAAATTTTAGACAATAAATTACTCGTACCTCTTATCAATTTAAGCTATCGTTCATAGCTATGCTACCCTTGAGTCCCAAATCAAACACTCATCAAACTTCAAATGGCCCTAACTTCTACACGCTGCATCCTGCATCTTTCAAAGTTTGCCAGAATCGAATGCTTGTAACTTTTTACTGTAGCGTCATAAAACCTTGAAATTTTGTGACAATATATTGCTCGAGCCGCTTATCAATTTAAGCTATCGTTCATAGCTATGCTACCCTTGAGTCCCAAATCAAACACTGATAAAACTTCAAATGGCCCTAACTTCTACACGCTGCATCCTGCATCTATCAAACTTTGCCAGAATCGAATGCTTGTAACTTTTTACTGGAGCGTCAGAAAAGCTTGAAATTTTGTGACAATAAATTACTCGTACCTCTTATCAATTTAAGCTATCGTTCATAGCTATGCTACCCCTGAGTCCCAAATCAAACACTGATAAAACTTCAAATGGCCCTAACTTCTATACGGTGCGTCCTACACCTATCAAACTTTGCAACATTCAAATGCTTGTAAGTTTTTACTGGAGCGTTATAAAACCTTGAAATTTTGTGACAATAAATTACTCGTACCTCTTATCAATTTGAGCTATCGCTCATAGCTATGCTACCCTTGAGTCCCAAATCAAACACTGATCAAACTTCAAATGGCCTTAACTTCTACACGCTGCATCCTGCATCTTTCAAAGTTTGCCAGAATCGAGTGCTTGTAACTTTTTACTGGAGCGTCAGAAAACCTTGAAATTTTGTGACAATAAATTACTCGTACCTCTTATCAATTTAAGCTATCGTTCATAGCTATGCTACCCTTGAGTCCCAAATCAAACACTGATCAAACTTCAAATGGTCCTAACTTCTATACGGTGCGTCCTACACCTATCAAACTTTGCAACATTCAAATGCTTGTAACTTTTTACTGGAGCGTCATAAAACAATGAAATTTTAGACAATAAATTACTCGTACCTCTTATCAATTTAAGCTATCGTTCATAGCTATGCTACCCTTGAGTCCCAAATCAAACACTCATCAAACTTCAAATGGCCCTAACTTCTACACGCTGCATCCTGCATCTATCAAAGTTTGCCAGAATCGAATGCTTGTAACTTTTTACTGGAGCGTCATAAAATCTTGAAATTTTGTGACAATAAAGAACTCGTGCCTCTTATCAATTTAAGCTATCGCTTATAGCTATGCTACCCCTAAATCCCAAATCAAACACTGATAAAACTTCAAATGGCCCTAACTTCTATACGGTGCGTCCTACACCTATCAAACTTTGCAACATTCAAATGCTTGTAACTTTTTACTGGAGCGTCATAAAACCTTGAAATTTTGCGACAATAAATTACTCGTACCTCTTATCAATTTAAGCTATCGTTCATAGCTATGCTACCCTTGAGTCCCAAATCAAACACTGATCAAACTTCAAATGGCCCTAACTTCTACACGCTGCATCCTGCATCTTTCAAAGTTTGCCAGAATCGAATGCATGTAACTTTTTACTGGAGCGTCATAAAACCTTGAAATTTTGTGACAATAAAGAACTCGTGCCTCTGGACAATTTAAGCTATCGTTCCTAGGTATGGTACCCTTGAGTCCCAAATCAAACACTGATAAAACTTCAAATGGCCCTAACTTCTACACGCTGCATCCTGCATCTATCAAAGTTTGCCAGAATCGAATGCTTGTAACTTTTTACTGTAGAGTCATAAAAATTTGAAATTTTGTGACAATATAGTGCTCGAGCCTCTTATCAATTTAAGCTATCGCTCATAGCTATGCTACCCCTGAGTTCCAAATCAAACACTGATACAACTTCAAATGGCCCTAACTTCTATACGGTGCGTCCTACACCTATCAAACTTTGCAACATTCAAATGCTTGTAACTTTTTACTGGAGCGTCATAAAACCTTGAAATTTATTGACAATAAAGTAGTCGAGCCTATTATCAATTTAAGTTATCGGTCACAGCTATGCTACCCTTCAGTCCAAATCAAACACTGATAAAACTTCAAATGGTCCTAACTTCTTTACGGTCCATCCTACACCTATCAATGTTTGCAACAATCAAATGCTGGAAACTTTTTACTGGAGCGTCATAAAACCTTGAAATTTTGTGACAATATAGTGCTCGAGCCTCTTATCAATTTAAGCTATCGCTCATAGCTATGCTACCCCTGAGTCCCAAATCAAACACTGATAAAACTTCAAATGGCCCTAACTTCTATACGGTGCGTCCTACACCTATCAAACTTTGCAACATTCAAATGCTTGTAACTTTTTACTGGAGCGTTATAAAACCTTGAAATTTTGTGACAATAAATTACTCGTACCTCTTATCTATTTAAGCTATCGTTCATAGCTATGCTACCCTTGAGTCCCAAATCAAACACTGATCAAACTTCAAAAGGCCCTTAGTTCTACACGCTGCATCCTGCATCTATCAAAGTTTGCCAGAATCGAATGCTTGTAACTTTTTACTGGAGCGTCATAAAACCTTGAAATTTTGTGACAATAATTTACTCGTACCTCTTATCAATTTAAGCTATCGTTCATAGCTATGCTGCCCTTGAGTCCCAAATCAAACACTGATCAAACTTCAAATGGCCCTAACTTCTACACGCTGCATCCTGCATCTTTCAAAGTTTGCCAGAATCGAGTGCTTGTAACTTTTTACTGGAGCGTCAGAAAAGCTTGAAATTTTGTGACAATAAATTACTCGTACCTCTTATCAATTTAAGCTATCGTTCATAGCTATGCTACCCCTGAGTCCCAAATCAAACACTGATAAAACTTCAAATGGCCCTAACTTCTATACGGTGCGTCCTACTCCTATCAAACTTTGCAACATTCAAATGCTTGTAAGTTTTTACTGGAGCGTTATAAAACCTTGAAATTTTGTGACAATAAATTACTCGTACCTCTTATCAATTTGAGCTATCGCTCATAGCTATGCTACCCTTGAGTCCCAAATCAAACACTGATCAAACTTCAAATGGCCCTAACTTCTATACGGTGCGTCCTACACCTATCAAACTTTGCAACATTCAAATGCTTGTAACTTTTTACTGGAGCGTCATAAAACCTTGAAATTTTGTGACAATAAATTACTCGTACCTCTTATCAATTTAAGCTATCGTTCATAGCTATGCTACCCTTGAGTCCCAAATCAAACACTGATCAAACTTCAAATGGCCTTAACTTCTACACGCTGCATCCTGCATCTTTCAAAGTTTGCCAGAATCGAGTGCTTGTAACTTTTTACTGGAGCGTCAGAAAACCTTGAAGTTTTGTGACAATAAATTACTCGTACCTCTTATCAATTTAAGCTATCGTTCATAGCTATGCTACCCTTGAGTCCCAAATCAAACACTGATCAAACTTCAAATGGTCCTAACTTCTATACGGTGCGTCCTACACCTATCAAACTTTGCAACATTCAAATGCTTGTAACTTTTTACTGGAGCGTCATAAAACCTTGAAATTTTAGACAATAAATTACTCGTACCTCTTATCAATTTAAGCTATCGTTCATAGCTATGCTACCCTTGAGTCCCAAATCAAACACTCATCAAACTTCAAATGGCCCTAACTTCTACACGCTGCATCCTGCATCTATCAAAGTTTGCCAGAATCGCATGCTTGTAACTTTTTACTGGAGCGTCATAAAATCTTGAAATTTTGTGACAATAAAGAACTCGTGCCTCTTATCAATTTAAGCTATCGCTTATAGCTATGCTACCCCTAAATCCCAAATCAAACATTGATAAAACTTCAAATGGCCCTAACTTCTATACGGTGCGTCCTACACCTATCAAACTTTGCAACATTCAAATGCTTGTAACTTTTTACTGGAGCGTCATAAAACCTTGAAATTTTGTGACAATAAATTACTCGTACCTCTTATCAATTTAAGCTATCGTTCATAGCTATGCTACCCTTGAGTACCAAATCAAACACTGATCAAACTTCAAATGGCCCTTAGTTCTACACGCTGCATCCTGCATCTATCAAAGTTTGCCAGAATCGAATGCTTGTAACTTTTTACTGGAGCGTCATAAAACCTTGAAATTTTGTGACAATAAAGTACTCGAGCCTGTTATCAATTTAAGCTATCGTTCATAGCTATGCTACCCTTGAGTCCCAAATCAAACACTGATAAAACTTCAAATGGCCCTAACTTCTACACGCTGCATCCTGCATCTATCAAACTTTGCCAAAATCGAATGCTTGTAAATTTTTACAGGAGCGTCAGAAAACCTTGAAATTTTGTGACAATAAATTACTCGTACCTCTTATCAATTTAAGCTATCGTTCATAGCTATGCCACCCTTGAGTCCCAAATCAAACACTGATCAAACTTCAAATGGCCCTAACTTCTATACGCTGCGTCCTACACCGATCAAACTTTGCGACATTCAAATGCATGTAACTTTTTACTGGAGCGTCATAAAACCTTGAAATTTTGTGACAATAAATTACTCGTACCTCTTATCAATTTAAGCTATCGTTCATAGCTATGCTACCCTTGAGTCCCAAATCAAACACTGATCAAACTTCAAATGGCCCTAACTTCTACACGCTGCATCCTGCATCTATCACAGTTTGCCAGAATCGAATGCATGTAACTTTTTACTGGAGCGTCATAAAACCTTGAAATTTTGTGACAATAAAGAACTCGTGCCTCTGATCAATTTAAGCTATCGCTTATAGCTATGCTACCCCTAAATCCCAAATCAAACATTGATAAAACTTCAAATGGCCCTAACTTCTATACGGTGCGTCCTACACCTATCAAACTTTGCAACATTCAAATGCTTGTAACTTTTTACTGGAGCGTCATAAAACCTTGAAATTTTGTGACAATAAATTACTCGTACCTCTTATCAATTTAAGCTATCGTTCATAGCTATGCTACCCTTGAGTCCCAAATCAAACACTGATCAAACTTCAAATGGCCCTAACTTCTACACGCTGCATCCTGCATCTTTCAAAGTTTGCCAGAATCGAATGCTTGTAACTTTTTACTGTTGCGTCATAAAACCTTGAAATTTTGTGACAATATAGTGCTCGAGCCGCTCATCAATTTAAGCTATCGTTCATAGCTATGCTACCCTTGAGTCCCAAATCAAACACTGATAAAACTTCAAATGGCCCTAACTTCTACACGCTGCATCCTGCATCTATCAAACTTTGCCAAAATCGAATGCTTGTAAATTTTTACAGGAGCGTCAGAAAACCTTGAAATTTTGTGACAATAAATTACTCGTACCTCTTATCAATTTAAGCTATCGTTCATAGCTATGCCACCCTTGAGTCCCAAATCGAACACTGATCAAACTTCAAATGGCCCTAACTTCTATACGCTGCGTCCTACACCGATCAAACTTTGCGACATTCAAATGCATGTAACTTTTTACTGGAGCGTCATAAAACCTTGAAATTTTGTGACAATAAATTACTCGTACCTCTTATCAATTTAAGCTATCGTTCATAGCTATGCTACCCTTGAGTCCCAAATCAAACACTGATCAAACTTCAAATGGCCCTAACTTCTACACGCTGCATCCTGCATCTATCACAGTTTGCCAGAATCGAATGCATGTAACTTTTTACTGGAGCGTCATAAAACCTTGAAATTTTGTGACAATAAAGAACTCGTGCCTCTGATCAATTTAAGCTATCGTTCATAGGTATGCTACCCTTGAGTCCCAAATCAAACACTGATAAAACTTCAAATGGCCCTAACTTCTACACGCTGCATCCTGCATCTATCAAACTTTGCCAGAATCGAATGCTTGTAACTTTTTACTGGAGCGTCATAAAAATTTGAAATTTTGTGACAATATAGTGCTCGAGCCTCTTATCAATTTAAGCTATCGCTCATAGCTATGCTACCCCTGAGTTCCAAATCAAACACTGATACAACTTCAAATGGCCCTAACTTCTATACGGTGCGTCCTACACCTATCAAACTTTGCAACATTCAAATGCTTGTAACTTTTTACTGGAGCGTCATAAAACCTTGAAATTTATTGACAATAAAGTAGTCGAGCCTATTATCAATTTAAGTTATCGGTCACAGCTATGCTACCCTTCAGTCCAAATCAAACACTGATAAAACTTCAAATGGTCCTAACTTCTTTACGGTCCATCCTACACCTATCAATGTTTGCAACAATCAAATGCTGGAAACTTTTTACTGGAGCGTCATAAAACCTTGAAATTTTGTGACAATATAGTGCTCGAGCCTCTTATCAATTTAAGCTATCGCTCATAGCTATGCTACCCCTGAGTCCCAAATCAAACACTGATAAAACTTCAAATGGCCTTAACTTCTATACGGTGCGTCCTACACCTATCAAACTTTGCAACATTCAAATGCTTGTAACTTTTTACTGGAGCGTCATAAAACCTTGAAATTTTGTGACAATAAATTACTCGTACCTCTTATCAATTTAAGCTATCGTTCATAGCTATGCTACCCTTGAGTCCCAAATCAAACACTGATCAAACTTCAAATGGCCCTAACTTCTATACGGTGCGTCCTACACCTATCAAACTTTGCAACATTCAAATGCTAGTAACTTTTTACTGGAGCGTCATAAAACCTTGAAATTTTGTGACAATAAATTACTCGTACCTCTTATCAATTTAAGCTATCGTTCATAGCTATGCTACCCTTGAGTCCCAAATCAAACACTGATCAAACTTCAAATGGCCCTTAGTTCTACACGCTGCATCCTGCATCTATCAAAGTTTGCCAGAATCGAATGCTTGTAACTTTTTACTGGAGCGTCAGAAAACCTTGAAATTTTGTGACAATAAAGAACTCGTTCCTCTTATCAATTTAAGCTATCGCTCATAGCTATGCTACCACTTAGTCCCAAATCAAACACTGATAAAACTTCAAATGGCCCTAACTTCTATACGGTGCGTCCTACACCTATCAAACTTTGCAACATTCAAATGCTTGTAACTTTTTACTGGAGCGTCATAAAACCTTGAAATTTTGTGACAATAAATTACTCGTACCTCTTATCAATTTAAGCTATCGTTCATAGCTATGCTACCCTTGAGTCCCAAATCAAACACTGATAAAATTTCAAATGGCCCTAACTTCTATACGGTGCGTCCTACACCTATCAAACTTTGCAACATTCAAATGCATGTAACTTTTTACTGGAGCGTCATAAAACCTTGAAATTTTGTGACAATAAAGAACTCGTGCCTCTTATCAATTTAAGCTATCGCTCATAGCTATACTACCCCTGCGTCCGAAATCAAACACTGATAAAACTTCAAACGGCCCTAACTTCTATACGGTGCGTCCTATACCTATCAAAGTTTGCAACATTCAAATGCTTATAACTTTTTACTGGAGCGTCATAAAACCTTGAAATTTTGTGACAATAAAGTACTCGAGCCTCTTATCAATTTAAGCTATCGCTCATAGCTATGCTACCCCTGAGTCCCAAATCAAACACTGATCAAACTTCAAATGGCCCTAACTTCTATACGGTGCGTCCTGCATCTTTCAAAGTTTGTCAGAATCGAATGCTTGTAACTTTTTACTGGAGCGTCATAAAATCTTGAAAATTTGTGACAATATAGTGCTCGAGTCTCTTATCAATTTAAGCTATCGTTCATAGCTATGCTACCCTTGAGTCCCAAATCAAACACTGATAAAACATCAAATGGCCCTAACTTCTACACGCTGCATCCTGCATCTATCAAACTTTGCCAGAATCGAATGCTTGTTACTTTTTACTGGAGCGTCAGAAAACCTTGAAATTTTGTGACAATAAATTACTCGTACCTCTTATCAATTTAAGCTATCGTTCATAGCTATGCTACCCTTGAGTCCCAAATCAAACACTGATCAAACTTCAAATGGCCCTAACTTCTACACGCTGCATCCTGCATCTATCACAGTTTGCCAGAATCGAATGCATGTAACTTTTTACTGGAGCGTCATAAAACCTTGAAATTTTGTGACAATAAAGAACTCGTGCCACTGATCAATTTAAGCTATCGTTCATAGGTATGCTACCCTTGAGTCCCAAATCAAACACTGATAAAACTTCAAATGGCCCTAACTTCTACACGCTGCATCCTGCATCTATCAAAGTTTGCCAGAATCGAATGCTTGTAACTTTTTACTGGAGCGTCATAAAAATTTGAAATTTTGTGACAATATAGTGCTCGAGCCTCTTATCAATTTAAGCTATCGCTCATAGCTATGCTACCCCTGAGTTCCAAATCAAACACTGATACAACTTCAAATGGCCCTAACTTCTATACGGTGCGTCCTACACCTATCAAACTTTGCAACATTCAAATGCTTGTAACTTTTTACTGGAGCGTCATAAAACCTTGAAATTTATTGACAATAAAGTAGACGAGCCTATTATCAATTTAAGTTATCGGTCACAGCTATGCTACCCTTCAGTCCAAATCAAACAATGATAAAACTTCAAATGGTCCTAACTTCTTTACGGTCCATCCTACACCTAGCAATGTTTGCAACAATCAAATGCTGGAAACTTTTTACTGGAGCGTCATAAAACCTTGAAATTTTGTGACAATATAGTGCTCGAGCCTCTTATCAATTTAAGCTATCGCTCATAGCTATGCTACCCCTGAGTCCCAAATCAAACACTGATAAAACTTCAAATGGCCCTAACTTCTATACGGTGCGTCCTACACCTATCAAACTTTGCAACATTCAAATGCTTGTAACTTTTTACTGGAGCGTTATAAAACCTTGAAATTTTGTGACAATAAATTACTCGTACCTCTTATCAATTTAAGCTATCGCTCATAGCTATGCTACCCTTGAGTCCCAAATCAAACACTGATCAAACTTCAAATGGCCCTAACTTCTATACGGTGCGTCCTACACCTATCAAACTTTGCAACATTCAAATGCTTGTAACTTTTTACTGGAGCGTCATAAAACCTTGAAATTTTGTGGCAATAAATTACTCGTACCTCATATCAATTTAAGCTATCGTTCATAGCTATGCTACCCTTGAGTCCCAAATCAAACACTGATCAAACTTCAAATGGCCCTAACTTCTATACGGTGCGTCCTATACCTATCAAAGTTTGCAACATTCAAATGCTTGTAACTTTTTACTGGAGCGTCATAAAACCTTGAAATTTTGTGACAATAAAGTACTCGAGCCTCTTATCAATTTAAGCTATCGTTCATAGCTATGCTACCCTTGAGTCCCAAATCAAACACTGATAAAACATCAAATGGCCCTAACTTCTACACGCTGCATCCTGCATCTATCAAACTTTGCCAGAATCGAATGCTTGTTACTTTTTACTGGAGCGTCAGAAAACCTTGAAATTTTGTGACAATAAATTACTCGTACCTCTTATCAATTTAAGCTATCGTTCATAGCTATGCTACCCTTGAGTCCCAAATCAAACACTGATCAAACTTCAAATGGCCCTAACTTCTATACGGTGCGTCCTACACCTATCAAACTTTGCAACATTCAAATGCTTGTAACTTTTTACTGGAGCGTCATAAAACCTTGAAATTTTGTGACAATAAATTACTCGTACCTCTTATCAATTTAAGCTATCGTTCATAGCTATGCTACCCTTGAGTCCCAAATCAAACACTGATAAAACTTCAAATGGCCCTAACTTCTACACGCTGCATCCTGCATCTATCAAAGTTTGCCAGAATCGAATGCTTGTAACTTTTTACTGGAGCGTCATAAAACCTTGAAATTTTGTGACATCAAACAACTCGTGCCTCTTATCAATTTAAGCTATCGTTCATAGCTATGCTACCCTTGAGTCCCAAATCAAACACTGATAAAACATCAAATGGCCCTAACTTCTACACGCTGCATCCTGCATCTATCAAACTTTGCCAGAATCGAATGCTTGTTACTTTTTACTGGAGCGTCAGAAAACCTTGAAATTTTGTGACAATAAATTACTCGTACCTCTTATCAATTTAAGCTATCGTTCATAGCTATGCTACCCTTGAGTCCCAAATCAAACACTGATCAAACTTCAAATGGCCCTAACTTCTATACGGTGCGTCCTACACCTATCAAACTTTGCAACATTCAAATGCTTGTAACTTTTTACTGGAGCGTCATAAAACCTTGAAATTTTGTGACAATAAATTACTCGTACCTCTTATCAATTTAAGCTATCGTTCATAGCTATGCTACCCTTGAGTCCCAAATCAAACACTGATAAAACTTCAAATGGCCCTAACTTCTACACGCTGCATCCTGCATCTATCAAAGTTTGCCAGAATCGAATGCTTGTAACTTTTTACTGGAGCGTCATAAAACCTTGAAATTTTGTGACATCAAACAACTCGTGCCTCTTATCAATTTAAGCTATCGTTCATAGGTATGCTACCCTTGAGTCACAAATCAAACACTGATAAAACTTCAAATGGCCCTAACTTCTACACGCTGCATCCTGCATCTATCAAAGTTTGCCAGAATCGAATGCTTGTAACTTTTTACTGGAGCGTAAGAAAACCTTGAAATTTTGTGACAATAAAGAACTCGTGCCTCTTATCAATTTAAGCTATCGCTCATAGCTATGCTACCCCTGAGTCCCAAATCAAACACTGATAAAACTTCAAATGGCCTTAACTTCTATACGGTGCGTCCTACACCTATCAAACTTTGCAACATTCAAATGCTTGTAACTTTTTACTGGAGCGTCATAAAACCTTGAAATTTTGTGACAATAAATTACTCGTACCTCTTATCAATTTAAGCTATCGTTCATAGCTATGCTACCCTTGAGTCCCAAATCAAACACTGATCAAACTTCAAATGGCCCTAACTTCTATACGGTGCGTCCTACACCTATCAAACTTTGCAATATTCAAATGCTTGTAACTTTTTACTGGAGCGTCATAAAACCTTGAAATTTTGTGACAATAAATTACTCGTACCTCTTATCAATTTAAGCTATCGTTCATAGCTATGCTACCCTTGAGTCCCAAATCAAACACTGATCAAACTTCAAATGGCCCTTAGTTCTACACGCTGCATCCTGCATCTATCAAAGTTTGCCAGAATCGAATGCTTGTAACTTTTTACTGGAGCGTCAGAAAACCTTGAAATTTTGTGACAATAAAGAACTCGTTCCTCTTATCAATTTAAGCTATCGCTCATAGCTATGCTACCACTTAGTCCCAAATCAAACACTGATAAAACTTCAAATGGCCTTAACTTCTATACGGTGCGTCCTACACCTATCAAACTTTGCAACATTCAAATGCTTGTAACTTTTTACTGGAGCGTCATAAAACCTTGAAATTTTGTGACAATAAATTACTCGTACCTCTTATCAATTTAAGCTATCGTTCATAGCTATGCTACCCTTGAGTCCCAAATCAAACACTGATAAAATTTCAAATGGCCCTAACTTCTATACGGTGCGTCCTACACCTATCAAACTTTGCAACATTCAAATGCATGTAACTTTTTACTGGAGCGTCATAAAACCTTGAAATTTTGTGACAATAAAGAACTCGTGCCTCTTATCAATTTAAGCTATCGCTCATAGCTATACTACCCCTGCGTCCGAAATCAAACACTGATAAAACTTCAAACGGCCCTAACTTCTATACGGTGCGTCCTATACCTATCAAAGTTTGCAACATTCAAATGCTTATAACTTTTTACTGGAGCGTCATAAAACCTTGAAATTTTGTGACAATAAAGTACTCGAGCCTCTTATCAATTTAAGCTATCGCTCATAGCTATGCTACCCCTGAGTCCCAAATCAAACACTGATAAAACTTCAAATGACCCTAACTTCTATACGGTGCGTCCTACACCTATCAAACTTTGCAACATTAAAATGCTTGTAACTTTTTACTGGAGCGTCATAAAACCTTGAAATTTTGTGACAATAAATTACTCGGTCCTCTTATCAATTTAAGCTATCGTTCATAGCTATGGTACCCTTGAGTCCCAAATCAAACACTGATCAAACTTCAAATGGCCCTAACTTCTATACGGTGCGTCCTACACCTATCAAACTTTGCAATATTCAAATGCTTGTAACTTTTTACTGGAGCGTCATAAAACCTTGAAATTTTGTGACAATAAATTACTCGTACCTCTTATCAATTTAAGCTATCGTTCATAGCTATGCTACCCTTGAGTCCCAAATCAAACACTGATCAAACTTCAAATGGCCCTTAGTTCTACACGCTGCATCCTGCATCTATCAAAGTTTGCCAGAATCGAATGCTTGTAACTTTTTACTGGAGCGTCAGAAAACCTTGAAATTTTGTGACAATAAAGAACTCGTTCCTCTTATCAATTTAAGCTATCGCTCATAGCTATGCTACCACTTAGTCCCAAATCAAACACTGATAAAACTTCAAATGGCCTTAACTTCTATACGGTGCGTCCTACACCTATCAAACTTTGCAACATTCAAATGCTTGTAACTTTTTACTGGAGCGTCATAAAACCTTGAAATTTTGTGACAATAAATTACTCGTACCTCTTATCAATTTAAGCTATCGTTCATAGCTATGCTACCCTTGAGTCCCAAATCAAACACTGATAAAATTTCAAATGGCCCTAACTTCTATACGGTGCGTCCTACACCTATCAAACTTTGCAACATTCAAATGCATGTAACTTTTTACTGGAGCGTCATAAAACCTTGAAATTTTGTGACAATAAAGAACTCGTGCCTCTTATCAATTTAAGCTATCGCTCATAGCTATACTACCCCTGCGTCCGAAATCAAACACTGATAAAACTTCAAACGGCCCTAACTTCTATACGGTGCGTCCTATACCTATCAAAGTTTGCAACATTCAAATGCTTATAACTTTTTACTGGAGCGTCATAAAACCTTGAAATTTTGTGACAATAAAGTACTCGAGCCTCTTATCAATTTAAGCTATCGCTCATAGCTATGCTACCCTTGAGTCCCAAATCAAACACTGATAAAACTTCAAATGACCCTAACTTCTATACGGTGCGTCCTACACCTATCAAACTTTGCAACATTAAAATGCTTGTAACTTTTTACTGGAGCGTCATAAAACCTTGAAATTTTGTGACAATAAATTACTCGGTCCTCTTATCAATTTAAGCTATCGTTCATAGCTATGGTACCCTTGAGTCCCAAATCAAACACTGATAAAACATCAAATGGCCCTAACTTCTACACGCTGCATCCTGCATCTATCAAACTTTGCCAGAATCGAATGCTTGTTACTTTTTACTGGAGCGTCAGAAAACCTTGAAATTTTGTGACAATAAATTACTCGTACCTCTTATCAATTTAAGCTATCGTTCATAGCTATGCTACCCTTGAGTCCCAAATCAAACACTGATCAAACTTCAAATGGCCCTAACTTCTATACGGTGCGTCCTACACCTATCAAACTTTGCAACATTCAAATGCTTGTAACTTTTTACTGGAGCGTCATAAAACCTTGAAATTTTGTGACAATAAATTACTCGTACCTCTTATCAATTTAAGCTATCGTTCATAGCTATGCTACCCTTGAGTCCCAAATCAAACACTGATAAAACTTCAAATGGCCCTAACTTCTACACGCTGCATCCTGCATCTATCAAAGTTTGCCAGAATCGAATGCTTGTAACTTTTTACTGGAGCGTCATAAAACCTTGAAATTTTGTGACATCAAACAACTCGTGCCTCTTATCAATTTAAGCTATCGTTCATAGGTATGCTACCCTTGAGTCACAAATCAAACACTGATAAAACTTCAAATGGCCCTAACTTCTACACGCTGCATCCTGCATCTATCAAAGTTTGCCAGAATCGAATGCTTGTAACTTTTTACTGGAGCGTAAGAAAACCTTGAAATTTTGTGACAATAAAGAACTCGTGCCTCTTATCAATTTAAGCTATCGCTCATAGCTATGCTACCCCTGAGTCCCAAATCAAACACTGATAAAACTTCAAATGGCCTTAACTTCTATACGGTGCGTCCTACACCTATCAAACTTTGCAACATTCAAATGCTTGTAACTTTTTACTGGAGCGTCATAAAACCTTGAAATTTTGTGACAATAAATTACTCGTACCTCTTATCAATTTAAGCTATCGTTCATAGCTATGCTACCCTTGAGTCCCAAATCAAACACTGATCAAACTTCAAATGGCCCTTAGTTCTACACGCTGCATCCTGCATCTATCAAAGTTTGCCAGAATCGAATGCTTGTAACTTTTTACTGGAGCGTCAGAAAACCTTGAAATTTTGTGACAATAAAGAACTCGTTCCTCTTATCAATTTAAGCTATCGCTCATAGCTATGCTACCACTTAGTCCCAAATCAAACACTGATAAAACTTCAAATGGCCTTAACTTCTATACGGTGCGTCCTACACCTATCAAACTTTGCAATATTCAAATGCTTGTAACTTTTTACTGGAGCGTCATAAAACCTTGAAATTTTGTGACAATAAATTACTCGTACCTCTTATCAATTTAAGCTATCGTTCATAGCTATGCTACCCTTGAGTCCCAAATCAAACACTGATCAAACTTCAAATGGCCCTTAGTTCTACACGCTGCATCCTGCATCTATCAAAGTTTGCCAGAATCGAATGCTTGTAACTTTTTACTGGAGCGTCAGAAAACCTTGAAATTTTGTGACAATAAAGAACTCGTTCCTCTTATCAATTTAAGCTATCGCTCATAGCTATGCTACCACTTAGTCCCAAATCAAACACTGATAAAACTTCAAATGGCCTTAACTTCTATACGGTGCGTCCTACACCTATCAAACTTTGCAACATTCAAATGCTTGTAACTTTTTACTGGAGCGTCATAAAACCTTGAAATTTTGTGACAATAAATTACTCGTACCTCTTATCAATTTAAGCTATCGTTCATAGCTATGCTACCCTTGAGTCCCAAATCAAACACTGATAAAATTTCAAATGGCCCTAACTTCTATACGGTGCGTCCTACACCTATCAAACTTTGCAACATTCAAATGCATGTAACTTTTTACTGGAGCGTCATAAAACCTTGAAATTTTGTGACAATAAAGAACTCGTGCCTCTTATCAATTTAAGCTATCGCTCATAGCTATACTACCCCTGCGTCCGAAATCAAACACTGATAAAACTTCAAACGGCCCTAACTTCTATACGGTGCGTCCTATACCTATCAAAGTTTGCAACATTCAAATGCTTATAACTTTTTACTGGAGCGTCATAAAACCTTGAAATTTTGTGACAATAAAGTACTCGAGCCTCTTATCAATTTAAGCTATCGCTCATAGCTATGCTACCCCTGAGTCCCAAATCAAACACTGATAAAACTTCAAATGACCCTAACTTCTATACGGTGCGTCCTACACCTATCAAACTTTGCAACATTAAAATGCTTGTAACTTTTTACTGGAGCGTCATAAAACCTTGAAATTTTGTGACAATAAATTACTCGGTCCTCTTATCAATTTAAGCTATCGTTCATAGCTATGGTACCCTTGAGTCCCAAATCAAACACTGATAAAACATCAAATGGCCCTAACTTCTACACGCTGCATCCTGCATCTATCAAACTTTGCCAGAATCGAATGCTTGTTACTTTTTACTGGAGCGTCAGAAAACCTTGAAATTTTGTGACAATAAATTACTCGTACCTCTTATCAATTTAAGCTATCGTTCATAGCTATGCTACCCTTGAGTCCCAAATCAAACACTGATCAAACTTCAAATGGCCCTAACTTCTATACGGTGCGTCCTACACCTATCAAACTTTGCAACATTCAAATGCTTGTAACTTTTTACTGGAGCGTCATAAAACCTTGAAATTTTGTGACAATAAATTACTCGTACCTCTTATCAATTTAAGCTATCGTTCATAGCTATGCTACCCTTGAGTCCCAAATCAAACACTGATAAAACTTCAAATGGCCCTAACTTCTACACGCTGCATCCTGCATCTATCAAAGTTTGCCAGAATCGAATGCTTGTAACTTTTTACTGGAGCGTCATAAAACCTTGAAATTTTGTGACATCAAACAACTCGTGCCTCTTATCAATTTAAGCTATCGTTCATAGGTATGCTACCCTTGAGTCACAAATCAAACACTGATAAAACTTCAAATGGCCCTAACTTCTACACGCTGCATCCTGCATCTATCAAAGTTTGCCAGAATCGAATGCTTGTAACTTTTTACTGGAGCGTAAGAAAACCTTGAAATTTTGTGACAATAAAGAACTCGTGCCTCTTATCAATTTAAGCTATCGCTCATAGCTATGCTACCCCTGAGTCCCAAATCAAACACTGATAAAACTTCAAATGGCCTTAACTTCTATACGGTGCGTCCTACACCTATCAAACTTTGCAACATTCAAATGCTTGTAACTTTTTACTGGAGCGTCATAAAACCTTGAAATTTTGTGACAATAAATTACTCGTACCTCTTATCAATTTAAGCTATCGTTCATAGCTATGCTACCCTTGAGTCCCAAATCAAACACTGATCAAACTTCAAATGGCCCTTAGTTCTACACGCTGCATCCTGCATCTATCAAAGTTTGCCAGAATCGAATGCTTGTAACTTTTTACTGGAGCGTCAGAAAACCTTGAAATTTTGTGACAATAAAGAACTCGTTCCTCTTATCAATTTAAGCTATCGCTCATAGCTATGCTACCACTTAGTCCCAAATCAAACACTGATAAAACTTCAAATGGCCTTAACTTCTATACGGTGCGTCCTACACCTATCAAACTTTGCAATATTCAAATGCTTGTAACTTTTTACTGGAGCGTCATAAAACCTTGAAATTTTGTGACAATAAATTACTCGTACCTCTTATCAATTTAAGCTATCGTTCATAGCTATGCTACCCTTGAGTCCCAAATCAAACACTGATAAAATTTCAAATGGCCCTAACTTCTATACGGTGCGTCCTACACCTATCAAACTTTGCAACATTCAAATGCATGTAACTTTTTACTGGAGCGTCATAAAACCTTGAAATTTTGTGACAATAAAGAACTCGTGCCTCTTATCAATTTAAGCTATCGCTCATAGCTATACTACCCTTGAGTCCCAAATCAAACACTGATCAAACTTCAAATGGCCCTTAGTTCTACACGCTGCATCCTGCATCTATCAAAGTTTGCCAGAATCGAATGCTTGTAACTTTTTACTGGAGCGTCAGAAAACCTTGAAATTTTGTGACAATAAAGAACTCGTTCCTCTTATCAATTTAAGCTATCGCTCATAGCTATGCTACCACTTAGTCCCAAATCAAACACTGATAAAACTTCAAATGGCCTTAACTTCTATACGGTGCGTCCTACACCTATCAAACTTTGCAATATTCAAATGCTTGTAACTTTTTACTGGAGCGTCATAAAACCTTGAAATTTTGTGACAATACATTACTCGTACCTCTTATCAATTTAAGCTATCGTTCATAGCTATGCTACCCTTGAGTCCCAAATCAAACACTGATCAAACTTCAAATGGCCCTTAGTTCTACACGCTGCATCCTGCATCTATCAAAGTTTGCCAGAATCGAATGCTTGTAACTTTTTACTGGAGCGTCAGAAAACCTTGAAATTTTGTGACAATAAAGAACTCGTTCCTCTTATCAATTTAAGCTATCGCTCATAGCTATGCTACCACTTAGTCCCAAATCAAACACTGATAAAACTTCAAATGGCCTTAACTTCTATACGGTGCGTCCTACACCTATCAAACTTTGCAATATTCAAATGCTTGTAACTTTTTACTGGAGCGTCATAAAACCTTGAAATTTTGTGACAATAAATTACTCGTACCTCTTATCAATTTAAGCTATCGTTCATAGCTATGCTACCCTTGAGTCCCAAATCAAACACTGATAAAACATCAAATGGCCCTAACTTCTACACGCTGCATCCTGCATCTATCAAACTTTGCCAGAATCGAATGCTTGTTACTTTTTACTGGAGCGTCAGAAAACCTTGAAATTTTGTGACAATAAATTACTCGTACCTCTTATCAATTTAAGCTATCGTTCATAGCTATGCTACCCTTGAGTCCCAAATCAAACACTGATCAAACTTCAAATGGCCCTAACTTCTATACGGTGCGTCCTACACCTATCAAACTTTGCAACATTCAAATGCTTGTAACTTTTTACTGGAGCGTCATAAAACCTTGAAATTTTGTGACAATAAATTACTCGTACCTCTTATCAATTTAAGCTATCGTTCATAGCTATGCTACCCTTGAGTCCCAAATCAAACACTGATAAAACTTCAAATGGCCCTAACTTCTACACGCTGCATCCTGCATCTATCAAAGTTTGCCAGAATCGAATGCTTGTAACTTTTTACTGGAGCGTCATAAAACCTTGAAATTTTGTGACATCAAACAACTCGTGCCTCTTATCAATTTAAGCTATCGTTCATAGCTATGGTACCCTTGAGTCCCAAATCAAACACTGATAAAACATCAAATGGCCCTAACTTCTACACGCTGCATCCTGCATCTATCAAACTTTGCCAGAATCGAATGCTTGTTACTTTTTACTGGAGCGTCAGAAAACCTTGAAATTTTGTGACAATAAATTACTCGTACCTCTTATCAATTTAAGCTATCGTTCATAGCTATGCTACCCTTGAGTCCCAAATCAAACACTGATCAAACTTCAAATGGCCCTAACTTCTATACGGTGCGTCCTACACCTATCAAACTTTGCAACATTCAAATGCTTGTAACTTTTTACTGGAGCGTCATAAAACCTTGAAATTTTGTGACAATAAATTACTCGTACCTCTTATCAATTTAAGCTATCGTTCATAGCTATGCTACCCTTGAGTCCCAAATCAAACACTGATAAAACTTCAAATGGCCCTAACTTCTACACGCTGCATCCTGCATCTATCAAAGTTTGCCAGAATCGAATGCTTGTAACTTTTTACTGGAGCGTCATAAAACCTTGAAATTTTGTGACATCAAACAACTCGTGCCTCTTATCAATTTAAGCTATCGTTCATAGGTATGCTACCCTTGAGTCACAAATCAAACACTGATAAAACTTCAAATGGCCCTAACTTCTACACGCTGCATCCTGCATCTATCAAAGTTTGCCAGAATCGAATGCTTGTAACTTTTTACTGGAGCGTCAGAAAACCTTGAAATTTTGTGACAATAAAGAACTCGTTCCTCTTATCAATTTAAGCTATCGCTCATAGCTATGCTACCACTTAGTCCCAAATCAAACACTGATCAAACTTCAAATGGCCTTAACTTCTATACGGTGCGTCCTACACCTATCAAACTTTGCAACATTCAAATGCTTGTAACTTTTTACTGGAGCGTCATAAAACCTTGAAATTTTGTGACAATAAATTACTCGTACCTCTTATCAATTTAAGCTATCGTTCATAGCTATGCTACCCTTGAGTCCCAAATCAAACACTGATAAAATTTCAAATGGCCCTAACTTCTATACGGTGCGTCCTACACCTATCAAACTTTGCAACATTCAAATGCATGTAACTTTTTACTGGAGCGTCATAAAACCTTGAAATTTTGTGACAATAAAGAACTCGTGCCTCTTATCAATTTAAGCTATCGCTCATAGCTATACTACCCCTGCGTCCGAAATCAAACACTGATAAAACTTCAAACGGCCCTAACTTCTATACGGTGCGTCCTATACCTATCAAAGTTTGCAACATTCAAATGCTTATAACTTTTTACTGGAGCGTCATAAAACCTTGAAATTTTGTGACAATAAAGTACTCGAGCCTCTTATCAATTTAAGCTATCGCTCATAGCTATGCTACCCCTGAGTCCCAAATCAAACACTGATAAAACTTCAAATGACCCTAACTTCTATACGGTGCGTCCTACACCTATCAAACTTTGCAACATTAAAATGCTTGTAACTTTTTACTGGAGCGTCATAAAACCTTGAAATTTTGTGACAATAAATTACTCGGTCCTCTTATCAATTTAAGCTATCGTTCATAGCTATGGTACCCTTGAGTCCCAAATCAAACACTGATAAAACATCAAATGGCCCTAACTTCTACACGCTGCATCCTGCATCTATCAAACTTTGCCAGAATCGAATGCTTGTTACTTTTTACTGGAGCGTCAGAAAACCTTGAAATTTTGTGACAATAAATTACTCGTACCTCTTATCAATTTAAGCTATCGTTCATAGCTATGCTACCCTTGAGTCCCAAATCAAACACTGATCAAACTTCAAATGGCCCTAACTTCTATACGGTGCGTCCTACACCTATCAAACTTTGCAACATTCAAATGCTTGTAACTTTTTACTGGAGCGTCATAAAACCTTGAAATTTTGTGACAATAAATTACTCGTACCTCTTATCAATTTAAGCTATCGTTCATAGCTATGCTACCCTTGAGTCCCAAATCAAACACTGATAAAACTTCAAATGGCCCTAACTTCTACACGCTGCATCCTGCATCTATCAAAGTTTGCCAGAATCGAATGCTTGTAACTTTTTACTGGAGCGTCATAAAACCTTGAAATTTTGTGACATCAAACAACTCGTGCCTCTTATCAATTTAAGCTATCGTTCATAGGTATGCTACCCTTGAGTCACAAATCAAACACTGATAAAACTTCAAATGGCCCTAACTTCTACACGCTGCATCCTGCATCTATCAAAGTTTGCCAGAATCGAATGCTTGTAACTTTTTACTGGAGCGTAAGAAAACCTTGAAATTTTGTGACAATAAAGAACTCGTGCCTCTTATCAATTTAAGCTATCGCTCATAGCTATGCTACCCCTGAGTCCCAAATCAAACACTGATAAAACTTCAAATGGCCTTAACTTCTATACGGTGCGTCCTACACCTATCAAACTTTGCAACATTCAAATGCTTGTAACTTTTTACTGGAGCGTCATAAAACCTTGAAATTTTGTGACAATAAATTACTCGTACCTCTTATCAATTTAAGCTATCGTTCATAGCTATGCTACCCTTGAGTCCCAAATCAAACACTGATCAAACTTCAAATGGCCCTTAGTTCTACACGCTGCATCCTGCATCTATCAAAGTTTGCCAGAATCGAATGCTTGTAACTTTTTACTGGAGCGTCAGAAAACCTTGAAATTTTGTGACAATAAAGAACTCGTTCCTCTTATCAATTTAAGCTATCGCTCATAGCTATGCTACCACTTAGTCCCAAATCAAACACTGATAAAACTTCAAATGGCCTTAACTTCTATACGGTGCGTCCTACACCTATCAAACTTTGCAATATTCAAATGCTTGTAACTTTTTACTGGAGCGTCATAAAACCTTGAAATTTTGTGACAATAAATTACTCGTACCTCTTATCAATTTAAGCTATCGTTCATAGCTATGCTACCCTTGAGTCCCAAATCAAACACTGATAAAATTTCAAATGGCCCTAACTTCTATACGGTGCGTCCTACACCTATCAAACTTTGCAACATTCAAATGCATGTAACTTTTTACTGGAGCGTCATAAAACCTTGAAATTTTGTGACAATAAAGAACTCGTGCCTCTTATCAATTTAAGCTATCGCTCATAGCTATACTACCCTTGAGTCCCAAATCAAACACTGATCAAACTTCAAATGGCCCTTAGTTCTACACGCTGCATCCTGCATCTATCAAAGTTTGCCAGAATCGAATGCTTGTAACTTTTTACTGGAGCGTCAGAAAACCTTGAAATTTTGTGACAATAAAGAACTCGTTCCTCTTATCAATTTAAGCTATCGCTCATAGCTATGCTACCACTTAGTCCCAAATCAAACACTGATAAAACTTCAAATGGCCTTAACTTCTATACGGTGCGTCCTACACCTATCAAACTTTGCAATATTCAAATGCTTGTAACTTTTTACTGGAGCGTCATAAAACCTTGAAATTTTGTGACAATAAATTACTCGTACCTCTTATCAATTTAAGCTATCGTTCATAGCTATGCTACCCTTGAGTCCCAAATCAAACACTGATCAAACTTCAAATGGCCCTTAGTTCTACACGCTGCATCCTGCATCTATCAAAGTTTGCCAGAATCGAATGCTTGTAACTTTTTACTGGAGCGTCAGAAAACCTTGAAATTTTGTGACAATAAAGAACTCGTTCCTCTTATCAATTTAAGCTATCGCTCATAGCTATGCTACCACTTAGTCCCAAATCAAACACTGATAAAACTTCAAATGGCCTTAACTTCTATACGGTGCGTCCTACACCTATCAAACTTTGCAATATTCAAATGCTTGTAACTTTTTACTGGAGCGTCATAAAACCTTGAAATTTTGTGACAATAAATTACTCGTACCTCTTATCAATTTAAGCTATCGTTCATAGCTATGCTACCCTTGAGTCCCAAATCAAACACTGATAAAACATCAAATGGCCCTAACTTCTACACGCTGCATCCTGCATCTATCAAACTTTGCCAGAATCGAATGCTTGTTACTTTTTACTGGAGCGTCAGAAAACCTTGAAATTTTGTGACAATAAATTACTCGTACCTCTTATCAATTTAAGCTATCGTTCATAGCTATGCTACCCTTGAGTCCCAAATCAAACACTGATCAAACTTCAAATGGCCCTAACTTCTATACGGTGCGTCCTACACCTATCAAACTTTGCAACATTCAAATGCTTGTAACTTTTTACTGGAGCGTCATAAAACCTTGAAATTTTGTGATAATAAATTACTCGTACCTCTTATCAATTTAAGCTATCGTTCATAGCTATGCTACCCTTGAGTCCCAAATCAAACACTGATAAAACTTCAAATGGCCCTAACTTCTACACGCTGCATCCTGCATCTATCAAAGTTTGCCAGAATCGAATGCTTGTAACTTTTTACTGGAGCGTCATAAAACCTTGAAATTTTGTGACATCAAACAACTCGTGCCTCTTATCAATTTAAGCTATCGTTCATAGCTATGGTACCCTTGAGTCCCAAATCAAACACTGATAAAACATCAAATGGCCCTAACTTCTACACGCTGCATCCTGCATCTATCAAACTTTGCCAGAATCGAATGCTTGTTACTTTTTACTGGAGCGTCAGAAAACCTTGAAATTTTGTGACAATAAATTACTCGTACCTCTTATCAATTTAAGCTATCGTTCATAGCTATGCTACCCTTGAGTCCCAAATCAAACACTGATCAAACTTCAAATGGCCCTAACTTCTATACGGTGCGTCCTACACCTATCAAACTTTGCAACATTCAAATGCTTGTAACTTTTTACTGGAGCGTCATAAAACCTTGAAATTTTGTGACAATAAATTACTCGTACCTCTTATCAATTTAAGCTATCGTTCATAGCTATGCTACCCTTGAGTCACAAATCAAACACTGATAAAACTTCAAATGGCCCTAACTTCTACACGCTGCATCCTGCATCTATCAAAGTTTGCCAGAATCGAATGCTTGTAACTTTTTACTGGAGCGTCATAAAACCTTGAAATTTTGTGACATCAAACAACTCGTGCCTCTTATCAATTTAAGCTATCGTTCATAGGTATGCTACCCTTGAGTCACAAATCAAACACTGATAAAACTACAAATGGCCCTAACTTCTACACGCTGCATCCTGCATCTATCAAAGTTTGCCAGAATCGAATGCTTGTAACTTTTTACTGGAGCGTCAGAAAACCTTGAAATTTTGTGACAATAAAGAACTCGTTCCTCTTATCAATTTAAGCTATCGCTCATAGCTATGCTACCACTTAGTCCCAAATCAAACACTGATAAAACTTCAAATGGCCTTAACTTCTATACGGTGCGTCCTACACCTATCAAACTTTGCAATATTCAAATGCTTGTAACTTTTTACTGGAGCGTCATAAAACCTTGAAATTTTGTGACAATAAATTACTCGTACCTCTTATCAATTTAAGCTATCGTTCATAGCTATGCTACCCTTGAGTCCCAAATCAAACACTGATAAAATTTCAAATGGCCCTAACTTCTATACGGTGCGTCCTACACCTATCAAACTTTGCAACATTCAAATGCATGTAACTTTTTACTGGAGCGTCATAAAACCTTGAAATTTTGTGACAATAAAGAACTCGTGCCTCTTATCAATTTAAGCTATCGCTCATAGCTATACTACCCCTGCGTCCGAAATCAAACACTGATAAAACTTCAAACGGCCCTAACTTCTATACGGTGCGTCCTATACCTATCAAAGTTTGCAACATTCAAATGCTTATAACTTTTTACTGGAGCGTCATAAAACCTTGAAATTTTGTGACAATAAAGTACTCGAGCCTCTTATCAATTTAAGCTATCGCTCATAGCTATGCTACCCCTGAGTCCCAAATCAAACACTGATAAAACTTCAAATGACCCTAACTTCTATACGGTGCGTCCTACACCTATCAAACTTTGCAACATTAAAATGCTTGTAACTTTTTACTGGAGCGTCATAAAACCTTGAAATTTTGTGACAATAAATTACTCGGTCCTCTTATCAATTTAAGCTATCGTTCATAGCTATGGTACCCTTGAGTCCCAAATCAAACACTGATAAAACATCAAATGGCCCTAACTTCTACACGCTGCATCCTGCATCTATCAAACTTTGCCAGAATCGAATGCTTGTAACTTTTTACTGGAGCGTCAGAAAACCTTGAAATTTTGTGACAATAAATTACTCGTACCTCTTATCAATTTAAGCTATCGTTCATAGCTATGCTACCCTTGAGTCCCAAATCAAACACTGATCAAACTTCAAATGGCCCTAACTTCTATACGGTGCGTCCTACACCTATCAAACTTTGCAACATTCAAATGCTTGTAACTTTTTACTGGAGCGTCATAAAACCTTGAAATTTTGTGACAATAAATTACTCGTACCTCTTATCAATTTAAGCCATCGTTCATAGCAATGCTACCCTTGAGTCCCAAATCAAACACTGATAAAACTTCAAATGGCCCTAACTTCTACACGCTGCATAATGCATCTATCAAAGTTTGCCAGAATCGAATGCTTGTAACTTTTTACTGGAGCGTCATAAAACCTTGAAATTTTGTGACAGTAAAGAACTCGTGCCTCTGATCAATTTAAGCTATCGTTCATAGGTATGCTACCCTTGAGTCCCAAATCAAACACTGATAAAACTTCAAATGGCCCTAACTTCTAAACGCTGCATCCTGCATCTATCAAAGTTTGCCAGAATCGAATGCTTGTAACTTTTTACTGGAGCGTCATAAAACCTTGAAATTTTGTGACATCAAACAACTCGTACCTCTTATCAATTTAAGCTATCGTTCTTAGTTATGCTACCCTTGAGTCACAAATCAAACACTGATAAAACTTCAAATGGCCCTAACTTCTAAACGCTGCATCCTGCATCTATCAAAGTTTGCCAGAATCGAATGCTTGTAACTTTTTACTGGAGCGTCATAGAACCTTGAAATTTTGTGACAATAAAGAACTCGTGCCTCATATCAATTTAAGCTATCGCTCATAGCTATGCTACCCCTGAGTCCCACATCAAACACTGATAAAACTTCAAATGGCCCTAACTTCTATACGGTGCGTCCTACACCTATCAAACTTTGCAACATTCAAATGCTTGTAACTTTTTACTGGAGCGTCATAAAACCTTGAAATTTTGTGACAATAAATTACTCGTACCTCTTATCAATTTAAGCTATCGTTCATAGCTATGCTACCCTTGAGTCCCAAATCAAACACTGATAAAACTTCAAATGGCCCTAACTTCTACACGCTGCATCCTGCATCTATCAAAGTTTGCCAGAATCGAATGCTTGTAACTTTTTACTGGAGCGTCATAAAACCTTGAAATTTTGTGACATCAAACAACTCGTGCCTCTTATCATTTTAAGCTATCGTTCATAGGTATGCTAACCTTGAGTCACAAATCAAACACTGATAAAACTTCAAATGGCCCTAACTTCTACACGCTGCATCCTGCATCTATCAAAGTTTGCCAGAATCGAATGCTTGTAACTTTTTACTGGAGCGTCATAGAACCTTGAAATTTTGTGACAATAAAGAACGCCTCATATCAATTTAAGCTATCGCTCATAGCTATGCTAACCCTGAGTCCCAAATCAAACACTGATAAAACTTCAAATGGCCTTAACTTCTATACGGTGCGTCCTACACCTATCAAACTTTGCAACATTCAAATGCTTGTAACTTTTTACTGGAGCGTCATAAAATCTTGAAATTTTGTGACAATAAATTACTCGTACCTCTTATCAATTTAAGCTATCGTTCATAGCTATGCTACCCTTGAGTCCCAAATCAAACACTGATAAAACTTCAAATGGCCCTAACTTCTACACGCTGCATCCTGCATCTATCAAAGTTTGCCAGAATCGAATGCTTGTAACTTTTTACTGGAGCGTCATAAAACCTTGAAATTTTGTGACATCAAACAACTCGTGCCTCTTATCAATTTAAGCTATCGTTCATAGGTATGCTACCCTTGAGTCACAAATCAAACACTGATAAAACTTCAAATGGCCCTAACTTCTACACGCTGCATCCTGCATCTATCAAAGTTTGCCAGAATCGAATGCTTGTAACTTTTTACTGGAGCGTCATAAAACCTTGCAATTTTGTGACAATAAAGAACTCGTTCCTCTTATCAATTTAAGCTATCGCTCATAGCTATGCTACCACTTAGTCCCAAATCAAACACTGATAAAACTTCAAATGGCCTTAACTTCTATACGGTGCGTCCTACACCTATCAAACTTTGCAACATTCAAATGCTTGTAACTTTTTACTGGAGCGTCATAAAACCTTGAAATTTTGTGACAATAAATTACTCGTACCTCTTATCAATTTAAGCTATCGTTCATAGCTATGATACCATTGAGTCCCAAATCAAACACTGATCAAACTTCAAATGGCCCTAACTTCTACACGCTGCATCCTGCATCTATCAAAGTTTGCCAGAATCGAATGCTTGTAACTTTTTACTGGAGCGTCATAAAACCTTGAAATTTTGTGACATCAAACAACTCGTGCCTCTTATCAATTTAAGCTATCGTTCATAGGTATGCTACCCTTGAGTCACAAATCAAACACTGATAAAACTTCAAATGGCCCTAACTTCTACACGCTGCATCCTGCATCTATCAAAGTTTGCCAGAATCGAATGCTTGTAACTTTTTACTGGAGCGTCATAAAACCTTTTTTTGTGACAATAAAGAACTCGTGCCTCTTATCAATTTAAGCTATCGCTCATAGCTATACTACCCCTGCGTCCCAAATCAAACACTGATAAAACTTAAAATGGCCCTAACTTCTATACGGTGCGTCCTATACCTATCAAAGTTTGCAACATTCAAATGCTTGTAACTTTTTACTGGAGCGTCATAAAACCTTGAAATTTTGTGACAATAAAGTACTCGAGCCTCTTATCAATTTAAGCTATCGCTCATAGCTATGCTACCCCTGAGTCCCAAATCAAACACTGATAAAACTTCAAATGACCCTAACTTCTATACGGTGCGTCCTACACCTATCAAACTTTGCAACAATAAAATGCTTGTAACTTTTTACTGGATCGTCATAAAACCTTGAAATTTTGTGACAATAAATTACTCGTACCTCTTATCAATTTAAGCTATCGTTCATAGCTATGCTACCCTTGAGTCCCAAATCAAACACTGATCAAACTTCAAATGGCCCTAACTTCTACACGCTGCATCCTGCATCTTTCAAAATTTGTCAGAATCGAATGCTTGTAACTTTTTACTGGAGCGTCATAAAACCTTGAAATTTTGTGACAATATAGTGCTCGAGCCTCTTATCAATTTAAGCTATCGTTCATAGCTATGCTATCCTTGAGTCCCAAATCAAACACTGATAAAACATCAAATGGTCCTAACTTCTACACGCTGCATCCTGCATCTATCAAACTTTGCCAGAATCGAATGCTTGTAACTTTTTACTGGAGCGTCATAAAACCTTGAAATTTTGTGACAATAAAGAACTCGTGCCTCTTATCAATTTAAGCTATCGCTCATAGCTATGCTACCCTGAGTCCCACATCAAACACTGATAAAACTTCAAATGGCCCTAACTTCTATACGGTGCGTCCTACACCTATCAAACTTTGCAACATTCAAATGCTTGTAACTTTTTACTGGAGCGTCATAAAACCTTGAAATTTTGTGACAATAAATTACTCGTACCTCTTATCAATTTAAGCTATCGTTCATAGCTATGCTACCCTTGAGTCCCAAATCAAACACTGATAAAATTTCAAATGGCCCTAACTTCTATACGGTGCGTCCTACACCTATCAAACTTTGCAACATTCAAATGCATGTAACTTTTTACTGGAGCGTCATAAAACCTTGAAATTTTGTGACAATAAAGAACTCGTGCCTCTTATCAATTTAAGCTATCGCTCATAGCTATACTACCCCTGCGTCCCAAATCAAACACTGATAAAACTTCAAATGGCCCTAACTTCTATACGGTGCGTCCTATACCTATCAAAGTTTGCAACATTCAAATGCTTATAACTTTTTACTGGAGCGTCATAAAACCTTGAAATTTTGTGACAATAAATTACTCGGTCCTCTTATCAATTTAAGCTATCGTTCATAGCTATGCTACCCTTGAGTCCCAAATCAAACACTGATCAAACTTCAAATGGCCCTAACTTCTACACGCTGCATCCTGCATCTTTCAAAGTTTGTCAGAATCGAATGCTTGTAACTTTTTACTGGAGCGTCATAAAACCTTGAAATTTTGTGACAATATAGTGCTCGAGCCTCTTATCAATTTAAGCTATCGTTCATAGCTATGCTATCCTTGAGTCCCAAATCAAACACTGATAAAACATCAAATGGCCCTAACTTCTACACGCTGCATCCTGCATCTATCAAACTTTGCCAGAATCGAATGCTTGTAACTTTTTACTGGAGCGTCATAAAACCTTGAAATTTTGTGACAATAAAGAACTCGTGCCTCTTATCAATTTAAGCTATCGCTCATAGCTATGCTACCCTGAGTCCCACATCAAACACTGATAAAACTTCAAATGGCCCTAACTTCTATACGGTGCGTCCTACACCTATCAAACTTTGCAACATTCAAATGCTTGTAACTTTTTACTGGAGCGTCATAAAACCTTGAAATTTTGTGACAATAAATTACTCGTACCTCTTATCAATTTAAGCTATCGTTCATAGCAATGCTACCCTTGAGTCCCAAATCAAACACTGATAAAACTTCAAATGGCCCTAACTTCTACATGCTGCATCCTGCATCTATCAAAGTTTGCCAGAATCGAATGCTTGTAACTTTTTACTGGAGCGTCATAAAACCTTGAAATTTTGTGACAATAAATTACTCGTACCTCTTATCAATTTAAGCTATCGCTCATAGCTATGCTACCCTGAGTCCCACATCAAACACTGATAAAACTTCAAATGGCCCTAACTTCTATACGGTGCATCCTACACCTATCAAACTTTGCAACATTCAAATGCTTGTAACTTTTTACTGGAGCGTCATAAAACCTTGAAATTTTGTGACAATAAAGAACTCGTGCCTCTTATCAATTTAAGCTATCGCTCATAGCTATACTACCCCTGCGTCCCAAATCAAACACTGATAAAACTTAAAATGGCCCTAACTTCTATACGGTGCGTCCTATACCTATCAAAGTTTGCAACATTCAAATGCTTGTAACTTTTTACTGGAGCGTCATAAAACCTTGAAATTTTGTGACAATAAAGTACTCGAGCCTCTTATCAATTTAAGCTATCGCTCATAGCTATACTACCCCTGCGTCCCAAATCAAACACTGATAAAACTTAAAATGGCCCTAACTTCTATACGGTGCGTCCTATACCTATCAAAGTTTGCAACATTCAAATGCTTGTAACTTTTTACTGGAGCGTCATAAAACCTTGAAATTTTGTGACAATAAAGTACTCGAGCCTCTTATCAATTTAAGCTATCGCTCATAGCTATGCTACCCCTGAGTCCCAAATCAAACACTGATAAAACTTCAAATGACCCTAACTTCTATACGGTGCGTCCTACACCTATCAAACTTTGCAACAATAAAATGCTTGTAACTTTTTACTGGATCGTCATAAAACCTTGAAATTTTGTGACAATAAATTACTCGTACCTCTTATCAATTTAAGCTATCGTTCATAGCTATGCTACCCTTGAGTCCCAAATCAAACACTGATCAAACTTCAAATGGCCCTAACTTCTACACGCTGCATCCTGCATCTTTCAAAATTTGTCAGAATCGAATGCTTGTAACTTTTTACTGGAGCGTCATAAAACCTTGAAATTTTGTGACAATATAGTGCTCGAGCCTCTTATCAATTTAAGCTATCGTTCATAGCTATGCTATCCTTGAGTCCCAAATCAAACACTGATAAAACATCAAATGGCCCTAACTTCTACACGCTGCATCCTGCATCTATCAAACTTTGCCAGAATCGAATGCTTGTAACTTTTTACTGGAGCGTCATAAAACCTTGAAATTTTGTGACAATAAAGAACTCGTGCCTCTTATCAATTTAAGCTATCGCTCATAGCTATGCTACCCTGAGTCCCACATCAAACACTGATAAAACTTCAAATGGCCCTAACTTCTATACGGTGCGTCCTACACCTATCAAACTTTGCAACATTCAAATGCTTGTAACTTTTTACTGGAGCGTCATAAAACCTTGAAATTTTGTGACAATAAATTACTCGTACCTCTTATCAATTTAAGCTATCGTTCATAGCAATGCTACCCTTGAGTCCCAAATCAAACACTGATAAAACTTCAAATGGCCCTAACTTCTACATGCTGCATCCTGCATCTATCAAAGTTTGCCAGAATCGAATGCTTGTAACTTTTTACTGGAGCGTCATAAAACCTTGAAATTTTGTGACAATAAATTACTCGTACCTCTTATCAATTTAAGCTATCGTTCATAGCTATGCTACCCTTGAGTCCCAAATCAAACACTGATAAAATTTCAAATGGCCCTAACTTCTATACGGTGCGTCCTACACCTATCAAACTTTGCAACATTCAAATGCATGTAACTTTTTACTGGAGCGTCATAAAACCTTGAAATTTTGTGACAATAAAGAACTCGTGCCTCTTATCAATTTAAGCTATCGCTCATAGCTATACTACCCCTGCGTCCCAAATCAAACACTGATAAAACTTCAAATGGCCCTAACTTCTATACGGTGCGTCCTGTACCTATCAAAGTTTGCAACATTCAAATGCTTATAACTTTTTACTGGAGCGTCATAAAACCTTGAAATTTTGTGACAATAAAGTACTCGAGCCTCTTATCAATTTAAGCTATCGCTCATAGCTATGCTACCCCTGAGTTCCAAATCAAACACTGATAAAACTTCAAATGACCCTAACTTCTATACGGTGCGTTCTACACCTATCAAACTTTGCAACATTAAAATGCTTGTAACTTTTTACTGGAGCGTCATAAAACCTTGAAATTTTGTGACAATAAATTACTCGGTCCTCTTATCAATTTAAGCTATCGTTCATAGCTATGCTACCCTTGAGTCCCAAATCAAACACTGATCAAACTTCAAATGGCCCTAACTTCTACACGCTGCATCCTGCATCTTTCAAAGTTTGTCAGAATCGAATGCTTGTAACTTTTTACTGGAGCGTCATAAAACCTTGAAATTTTGTGACAATATAGTGCTCGAGCCTCTTATCAATTTAAGCTATCGTTCATAGCTATGCTATCCTTGAGTCCCAAATCAAACACTGATAAAACATCAAATGGCCCTAACTTCTACACGCTGCATCCTGCATCTATCAAACTTTGCCAGAATCGAATGCTTGTAACTTTTTACTGGAGCGTCATAAAACCTTGAAATTTTGTGACAATAAAGAACTCGTGCCTCTTATCAATTTAAGCTATCGCTCATAGCTATGCTACCCTGAGTCCCACATCAAACACTGATAAAACTTCAAATGGCCCTAACTTCTATACGGTGCGTCCTACACCTATCAAACTTTGCAACATTCAAATGCTTGTAACTTTTTACTGGAGCGTCATAAAACCTTGAAATTTTGTGACAATAAATTACTCGTACCTCTTATCAATTTAAGCTATCGCTCATAGCTATACTACCCCTGCGTCCCAAATCAAACACTGATAAAACTTCAAATGGCCCTAACTTCTATACGGTGCGTCCTATACCTATCAAAGTTTGCAACATTCAAATGCTTATAACTTTTTACTGGAGCGTCATAAAACCTTGAAATTTTGTGACAATAAATTACTCGTACCTCTTATCAATTTAAGCTATCGTTCATAGCAATGCTACCCTTGAGTCCCAAATCAAACACTGATAAAACTTCAAATGGCCCTAACTTCTACATGCTGCATCCTGCATCTATCAAAGTTTGCCAGAATCGAATGCTTGTAACTTTTTACTGGAGCGTCATAAAACCTTGAAATTTTGTGACAATAAATTACTCGTACCTCTTATCAATTTAAGCTATCGTTCATAGCTATGCTACCCTTGAGTCCCAAATCAAACACTGATAAAATTTCAAATGGCCCTAACTTCTATACGGTGCGTCCTACACCTATCAAACTTTGCAACATTCAAATGCATGTAACTTTTTACTGGAGCGTCATAAAACCTTGAAATTTTGTGACAATAAAGAACTCGTGCCTCTTATCAATTTAAGCTATCGCTCATAGCTATACTACCCCTGCGTCCCAAATCAAACACTGATAAAACTTCAAATGGCCCTAACTTCTATACGGTGCGTCCTATACCTATCAAAGTTTGCAACATTCAAATGCTTATAACTTTTTACTGGAGCGTCATAAAACCTTGAAATTTTGTGACAATAAAGTACTCGAGCCTCTTATCAATTTAAGCTATCGCTCATAGCTATGCTACCCCTGAGTTCCAAATCAAACACTGATAAAACTTCAAATGACCCTAACTTCTATACGGTGCGTCCTACACCTATCAAACTTTGCAACATTAAAATGCTTGTAACTTTTTACTGGAGCGTCATAAAACCTTGAAATTTTGTGACAATAAATTACTCGGTCCTCTTATCAATTTAAGCTATCGTTCATAGCTATGCTACCCTTGAGTCCCAAATCAAACACTGATCAAACTTCAAATGGCCCTAACTTCTACACGCTGCATCCTGCATCTTTCAAAGTTTGTCAGAATCGAATGCTTGTAACTTTTTACTGGAGCGTCATAAAACCTTGAAATTTTGTGACAATATAGTGCTCGAGCCTCTTATCAATTTAAGCTATCGTTCATAGCTATGCTACCCTTGAGTCCCAAATCAAACACTGATAAAACATCAAATGGCCCTAACTTCTACACGCTGCATCCTGCATCTATCAAACTTTGCCAGAATCGAATGCTTGTAACTTTTTACTGGAGCGTCAGAAAACCTTGAAATTTTGTGACAATAAATTACTCGTACCTCTTATCAATTTAAGCTATCGTTCATAGCTATGCTACCCTTGAGTCCCAAATCAAACACTGATCAAACTTCAAATGGCCCTAACTTCTATATGGTGCGTCCTACACCTATCAAACTTTGCAACATTCAAATGCTTGTAACTTTTTACTGGAGCGTCATAAAACCTTGAAATTTTGTGACAATAAATTACTCGTACCTCTTATCAATTTAAGCCATCGTTCATAGCAACGCTACCCTTGAGTCCCAAATCAAACACTGATAAAACTTCAAATGGCCCTAACTTCTACACGCTGCATCCTGCATCTATCAAAGTTTGCCAGAATCGAATGCTTGTAACTTTTTACTGGAGCGTCATAAAACCTTGAAATTTTGTGACAATAAAGAACTCGTGCCTCTGATCAATTTAAGCTATCGTTCATAGGTATGCTACCCTTGAGTCCCAAATCAAACACTGATAAAACTTCAAATGGCCCTAACTTCTAAACGCTGCATCCTGCATCTATCAAAGTTTGCCAGAATCGAATGCTTGTAACTTTTTACTGGAGCGTCATAGAACCTTGAAATTTTGTGACAATAAAGAACTCGTGCCTCATATCAATTTAAGCTATCGCTCATAGCTATGCTACCCCTGAGTCCCACATCAAACACTGATAAAACTTCAAATGGCCCTAACTTCTATACGGCGCGTCCTACACCTATCAAAGTTTGCAACATTCAAATGCTTGTAACTTTTTACTGGAGCGTCATAAAACCTTGAAATTTTGTGACAATAAATTACTCGTACCTCTTATCAATTTAAGCTATCGTTCATAGCTATGCTACCCTTGAGTCCCAAATCAAACACTGATAAAACTTCAAATGGCCCTAACTTCTACACGCTGCATCCTGCATCTATCAAAGTTTGCCAGAATCGAATGCTTGTAACTTTTTACTGGAGCGTCATAAAACCTTGAAATTTTGTGACATCAAACAACTCGTGCCTCTTATCAATTTAAGCTATCGTTCATAGGTATGCTACCCTTGAGTCACAAATCAAACACTGATAAAATTTCAAATGGCCCTAACTTCTACACGCTGCATCCTGCATCTATCAAAGTTTGCCAAAATCGAATGCTTGTAACTTTTTACTGGAGCGTCATAGAACCTTGAAATTTTGTGACAATAAAGAACGCCTCATATCAATTTAAGCTATCGCTCATAGCTATGCTAACCCTGAGTCCCAAATCAAACACTGATAAAACTTCAAATGGCCTTAACTTCTATACGGTGCGTCCTACACCTATCAAACTTTGCAACATTCAAATGCTTGTAACTTTTTACTGGAGCGTCATAAAACCTTGAAATTTTGTGACAATAAATTACTCGTACCTCTTATCAATTTAAGCTATCGTTCATAGCTATGCTACCCTTGAGTCCCAAATCAAACACTGATAAAACTTCAAATGGCCCTAACTTCTACACGCTGCATCCTGCATCTATCAAAGTTTGCCAGAATCGAATGCTTGTAACTTTTTACTGGAGCGTCATAAAACCTTGAAATTTTGTGACATCAAACAACTCGTGCCTCTTATCAATTTAAGCTATCGTTCATAGGTATGCTACCCTTGAGTCACAAATCAAACACTGATAAAACTTCAAATGGCCCTAACTTCTACACGCTGCATCCTGCATCTATCAAAGTTTGCCAGAATCGAATGCTTGTAACTTTTTACTGGAGCGTCATAAAACCTTGAAATTTTGTGACAATAAAGAACTCGTGCCTCTTATCAATTTAAGCTATCGCTCATAGCTATGCTAACCCTGAGTCCCAAATCAAACACTGATAAAACTTCAAATGGCCTTAACTTCTATACGGTGCGTCCTACACATATCAAACTTTGCAACATTCAAATGCTTGTAACTTTTTACTGGAGCGTCATAAAACCTTGAAATTTTGTGACAATAAATTACTCGTACCTCTTATCAATTTAAGCTATCGTTCATAGCTATGCTACCCTTGAGTCCCAAATCAAACACTGATAAAACTTCAAATGGCCCTAACTTCTACACGCTGCATCCTGCATCTATCAAAGTTTGCCAGAATCGAATGCTTGTAACTTTTTACTGGAGCGTCATAAAACCTTGAAATTTTGTGACATCAAACAACTCGTGCCTCTTATCAATTTAAGCTATCGTTCATAGGTATGCTACCCTTGAGTCACAAATCAAACACTGATAAAACTTCAAATGGCCCTAACTTCTACACGCTGCATCCTGCATCTATCAAAGTTTGCCAGAATCGAATGCTTGTAACTTTTTACTGGAGCGTCATAAAACCTTGAAATTTTGTGACAATAAAGAACGCCTCATATCAATTTAAGCTATCGCTCATAGCTATGCTAACCCTGAGTCCCAAATGAAACACTGATAAAACTTCCAATGGCCTTAACTTCTATACGGTGCGTCCTACACCTATCAAACTTTGCAACATTCAAATGCTTGTAACTTTTTACTGGAGCGTCATAAAACCTTGAAATTTTGTGACAATAAATTACTCGTACCTCTTATCAATTTAAGCTATCGTTCATAGCTATGTTACCCTTGAGTCCCAAATCAAACACTGATAAAACTTCAAATGGCCCTAACTTCTACACGCTGCATTCTGCATCTATCAAAGTTTGCCAGAATCGAATGCTTGTAACTTTTTACTGGAGCGTCATAAAACCTTGAAATTTTGTGACATCAAACAACTCGTGCCTCTTATCAATTTAAGCTATCGTTCATAGGTATGCTACCCTTGAGTCACAAATCAAACACTGATAAAACTTCAAATGGCCCTAACTTCTAAACGCTGCATCCTGCATCTATCAAAGTTTGCCAGAATCGAATGCTTGTAACTTTTTACTGGAGCGTCATAAAACCTTGAAATTTTGTGACAATAAAGAACTCGTGCCTCTTATCAATTTAAGCTATCGCTCATAGCTATGCTAACCCTGAGTCCCAAATCAAACACTGATAAAACTTCAAATGGCCTTAACTTCTATACGGTGCGTCCTACACCTATCAAACTTTGCAACATTCAAATGCTTGTAACTTTTTACTGGAGCGTCATAAAACCTTGAAATTTTGTGACAATAAATTACTCGTACCTCTTATCAATTTAAGCTATCGTTCATAGCTATGCTACCCTTGAGTCCCAAATCAAACACTGATAAAACTTCAAATGGCCCTAACTTCTACACGCTGCATCCTGCATCTATCAAAGTTTGCCAGAATCGAATGCTTGTAACTTTTTACTGGAGCGTCATAAAACCTTGAAATTTTGTGACAATAAAGAACTCGTGCCTCTTATCAATTTAAGCTATCGTTCATAGGTATGCTACCCTTGAGTCCCAAATCAAACACTGATAAAACTTCAAATGGCCCTAACTTCTACACGCTGCATCCTGCATCTATCAAAGTTTGCCAGAATCGAATGCTTGTAACTTTTTACTGGAGCGTCAGAAAACCTTGAAATTTTGTGACAATAAAGAACTCGTTCCTCTTATCAATTTAAGCTATCGCTCATAGCTATGCTACCCCCGAGTCCCAAATCAAACACTGATAAAACTTCAAATGGCCTTAACTTCTATACGGTGTGTCCTACACCTATCAAACTTTGCAACATTCAAATGCTTGTAACTTTTTACTGGAGCGTCATAAAACCTTGAAATTTTGTGACAATAAATTACTCGTACCTCTTATCAATTTAAGCTATCGTTCATAGCTATGCTACCCTTGAGTCCCAAATCAAACACTGATAAAATTTCAAATGGCCCTAACTTCTATACGGTGCGTCCTACACCTATCAAACTTTGCAACATTCAAATGCATGTAACTTTTTACTGGAGCGTCATAAAACCTTGAAATTTTGTGACAATAAAGAACTCGTGCCTCTTATCAATTTAAGCTATCGCTCATAGCTATACTACCCCTGAGTCCCAAATCAAACACTGATAAAACTTCAAATGACTCTAACTTCTATACGGTGCGTCCTACACCTATCAAACTTTGCAACAATAAAATGCTTGTAACTTTTTACTGGATCGTCATAAAACCTTGAAATTTTGTGACAATAAATTACTCGTACCTCTTATCAATTTAAGCTATCGTTCATAGCTATGCTACCCTTGAGTCCCAAATCAAACACTGATCAAACTTCAAATGGCCCTAACTTCTACACGCTGCATCCTGCATCTTTCAAAATTTGTCAGAATCGAATGCTTGTAACTTTTTACTGGAGCGTCATAAAACCTTGAAATTTTGTGACAATATAGTGCTCGAGCCTCTTATCAATTTAAGCTATCGTTCATAGCTATGCTACCCTTGAGTCCCAAATCAAACACTGATAAAACATCAAATGGCCCTAACTTCTACACGCTGCATCCTGCATCTATCAAACTTTGCCAGAATCGAATGCTTGTAACTTTTTACTGGAGCGTCATAAAACCTTGAAATTTTGTGACAATAAAGAACTCGTGCCTCTTATCAATTTAAGCTATCGCTCATAGCTATGCTACCCTGAGTCCCACATCAAACACTGATAAAACTTCAAATGGCCCTAACTTCTATACGGTGCGTCCTACACCTATCAAACTTTGCAACATTCAAATGCTTGTAACTTTTTACTGGAGCGTCATAAAACCTTGAAATTTTGTGACAATAAATTACTCGTACCTCTTATCAATTTAAGCTATCGTTCATAGCAATGCTACCCTTGAGTCCCAAATCAAACACTGATAAAACTTCAAATGGCCCTAACTTCTACATGCTGCATCCTGCATCTATCAAAGTTTGCCAGAATCGAATGCTTGTAACTTTTTACTGGAGCGTCATAAAACCTTGAAATTTTGTGACAATAAAGAACTCGTGCCTCTTATCAATTTAAGCTATCGCTCATAGCTATGCTACCCTGAGTCCCACATCAAACACTGATAAAACTTCAAATGGCAATAACTTCTATACGGTGCGTCCTACACCTATCAAACTTTGCAACATTCAAATGCTTGTAACTTTTTACTGGAGCGTCATAAAACCTTGAAATTTTGTGACAATAAATTACTCGTACCTCTTATCAATTTAAGCTATCGTTCATAGCTATGCTACCCTTGAGTCCCAAATCAAACACTGATAAAACTTCAAATGGCCCTAACTTCTACACGCTGCATCCTGCATCTATCAAAGTTTGCCAGAATCGAATGCTTGTAACTTTTTACTGGAGCGTCATAAAACCTTGAAATTTTGTGACATCAAACAACTCGTGCCTCTTATCAATTTAAGCTATCGTTCATAGGTATGCTACCCTTGAGTCACAAATCAAACACTGATAAAACTTCAAATGGCCCTAACTTCTACATGCTGCATCCTGCATCTATCAAAGTTTGCCAGAATCGAATGCTTGTAACTTTTTACTGGAGCGTCAGAAAACCTTGAAATTTTGTGACAATAAAGAACTCGTGCCTCTTATCAATTTAAGCTATCGCTCATAGCTATGCTACCCCTAAGTCCCAAATCAAACACTGATCAAACTTCAAATGGCCCTAACTTCTATACGGTGCGTCCTACACCTATCAAACTTTGCAACATTCAAATGCTTGTAAGTTTTTACTGGAGCGTCATAAACCCTTGAAATTTTGTGACAATAAATTACTCGTACCTCTTATCAATTTAAGCTATCGTTCATAGCTATGCTACCCTTGAGTCCCAAATCAAACACTGATCAAACTTCAAATGGCCCTTACTTCTACACGCTGCATCCTGCATCTATCAAAGTTTGCCAGAATCGAATGCTTGTAACTTTTTACTGGAGCGTCATAAAACCTTGAAATTTTGTGACAATAAAGAACTCGTGCCTCTTATCAATTTAAGCTATCGTTCATAGGTATGCTACCCTTGAGTCCCAAATCAAACACTGATAAAACTTCAAATGGCCCTAACTTCTACACGCTGCATCCTGCATCTATCAAAGTTTGCCAGAATCGAATGCTTGTAACTTTTTACTGGAGCGTCAGAAAACCTTGAAATTTTGTGACAATAAAGAACTCGTGCCTCTTATCAATTTAAGCTATCGCTCATAGCTATGCTACCCCTGAGTCCCAAATCAAACACTGATAAAACTTCAAATGGCCTTAACTTCTATACGGTGCGTCCTACACCTATCAAACTTTGCAACATTCAAATGCTTGTAACTTTTTACTGGAGCGTCATAAAACCTTGAAATTTTGTGACAATAAATTACTCGTACCTCTTATCAATTTAAGCTATCGTTCATAGCTATGCTACCCTTGAGTCCCAAATGAAACACTGATAAAACTTCAAATGGCCCTAACTTCTACACGCTGCATCCTGCATCTGTCAAAGTTTGCCAGAATCGAATGCTTGTAACTTTTTACTGGAGCGTCAGAAAACCTTGAAATTTTGTGACAACAAACAACTCGTGCCTCTTATCAATTTAAGCTATCGTTCATAGGTATGCTACCCTTGAGTCACAAATCAAACACTGATAAAGCTTCAAATGGCCCTAACTTCTACACGCTGCATCCTGCATCTATCAAAGTTTGCCAGAATCGAATGCTTGTAACTTTTTACTGGAGCGTCAGAAAACCTTGAAATTTTGTGACAATAAAGAACTCGTGCCTCTTATCAATTTAAGCTATCGCTCATAGCTATGCTACCCCTGAGTCCCAAATCAAACACTGATAAAACTTCAAATGGCCTTAACTTCTATACGGTGCGTCCTACACCTATCAAACTTTGCAACATTCAAATGCTTGTAACTTTTTACTGGAGCGTCATAAAACCTTGAAATTTTGTGACAATAAATTACTCGTACCTCTTATCAATTTAAGCTATCGTTCATAGCTATGCTACCCTTGAGTCCCAAATCAAACACTGATAAAACTTCAAATGGCCCTAACTTATACACGCTGCATTCTGCATCTATCAAAGTTTGCAAGAATCGAATGCTTGTGACTTTTTACTGGAGCGTCATAAAACCTTGAAATTTTGTGACAATAAATTACTCGTACCTCTTATCAATTTAAGCTATCGTTCATAGCTATGCTACCCTGAGTCCCACATCAAACACTGATCAAACTTCAAATGGCCCTTACTTCTACACGCTGCATCCTGCATCTATCAAAGTTTGCCAGAATCGAATGCTTGTAACTTTTTACTGGAGCGTCATAAAACCTTGAAATTTTGTGACAATAAAGAACTCGTGCCTCTTATCAATTTAAGCTATCGTTCATAGGTATGCTACCCTTGAGTCCCAAATCAAACACTGATAAAACTTCAAATGGCCCTAACTTCTACACGCTGCATCCTGCATCTATCAAAGTTTGCCAGAATCGAATGCTTGTAACTTTTTACTGGAGCGTCATAAAACCTTGAAATTTTGTGACAATAAAGAACTCGTGCCTCTTATCAATTTAAGCTATCGCTCATAGCTATGCTACCCCTGAGTCCCAAATCAAACACTGATAAAACTTCAAATGGCCTTAACTTCTATAGGGTGCGTCCTACACCTATCAAACTTTGCAACATTCAAATGCTTGTAACTTTTTACTGGAGCGTCATAAAACCTTGAAATTTTGTGACAATAAATTACTCGTACCTCTTATCAATTTAAGCTATCGTTCATAGCTATGCTACCCTTGAGTCCCAAATCAAACACTGATAAAATTTCAAATGGCCCTAACTTCTATACGGTGCGTCCTACACCTATCAAACTTTGGAACATTCAAATGCATGTAACTTTTTACTGGAGCGTCATAAAACCTTGAAATTTTGTGACAATAAAGAACTCGTGCCTCTTATCAATTTAAGCTATCGCTCATACCTATGCTACCCCTGAGTCCCAAATCAAACACTGATAAAACTTCAAATGGCCCTAACTTCTATACGGTGCGTCCTATACCTATCAAACTTTGCAACATTCAAATGCTTGTAACTTTTTACTGGAGCGTCATAAAACCTTGAAATTTTGTGACAATAAATTACTCGTACCTCTTATCAATTTAAGCTATCGTTCATAGCTATGCTACCCCTGAGTCCCAAATCAAACACTGATAAAACTTCAAATGGCCTTAATTTCTATAGGGTGCGTCCTACACCTATCAAACTTTGCAACATTCAAATGCTTGTAACTTTTTACTGGAGCGTCATAAAACCTTGAAATTTTGTGACAATAAATTACTCGTACCTCTTATCAATTTAAGCTATCGTTCATAGCTATGCTACCCTTGAGTCCCAAATCAAACACTGATAAAATTTCAAATGGCCCTAACTTCTATACGGTGCGTCCTACACCTATCAAACTTTGCAACATTCAAATGCTTGTAACTTTTTACTGGAGCGTCATAAAACCTTGAAATTTTGTGACAATAAATTACTCGTACCTCTTATCAATTTAAGCTATCGTTCATAGCTATGCTACCCTTGAGTTCCAAATCAAACACTGATAAAATTTCAAATGGCCCTAACTTCTATACGGTGCGTCCTACACCTATCAAACTTTGCAACATTCAAATGCATGTAACTTTTTACTGGAGCGTCATAAAACCTTGAAATTTTGTGACAATAAATTACTCGTACCTCTTATCAATTTAAGCTATCGTTCATAGCTATGCTACCCTTGAGTCCCAAATCAAACACTGATGAAACTTCAAATGGCCCTTACTTCTACACGCTGCATCCTGCATCTATCAAAGTTTGCCAGAATCGAATGCTTGTAACTTTTTACTGGAGCGTCATAAAACCTTGAAATTTTGTGACAATAAAGAACTCGTGCCTCTTATCAATTTAAGCTATCGTTCATAGGTATGCTACCCTTGAGTCCCAAATCAAACTCTGATAAAACTTCAAATGGCCCTAACTTCTACACGCTGCATCCTGCATCTATCAAAGTTTGCCAGAATCGAATGCTTGTAACTTTTTACTGGAGCGTCAGAAAACCTTGAAATTTTGTGACAATAAAGAACTCGTGCCTCTTATCAATTTAAGCTATCGCTCATAGCTATGCTACCCCTGAGTCCCAAATCAAACACTGATAAAACTTCAAATGGCCTTAACTTCTATACGGTGCGTCCTACACCTATCAAACTTTGCAACATTCAAATGCTTGTAACTTTTTACTGGTGCGTCATAAAACCTTGAAATTTTGTGACAATAAATTACTCGTACCTCTTATCAATTTAAGCTATCGTTCATAGCTATGCTACCCTTGAGTCCCAAATCAAACACTGATAAAATTTCAAATGGCCCTAACTTCTATACGGTGCGTCCTACACCTATCAAACTTTGCAACATTCAAATGCTTGTAACTTTTTACTGGAGCGTCATAAAGCCTTGAAATTTTGTGACAATAAATTACTCGTACCTCTTATCAATTTAAGCTATCGTTCATAGCTATGCTACCCTTGAGTCCCAAATCAAACACTGATAAAATTTCAAATGGCCCTAACTTCTATACGGTGCGTCTTACACCTATCAAACTTTGCAACATTCAAATGCATGTAACTTTTTACTGGAGCGTCATAAAACCTTGAAATTTTGTGACAATAAAGAACTCGTGCCTCTTATCAATTTAAGCTATCGCTCATAGCTATGCTACCCCTGAGTCCCAAATCAAACACTGATAAAACTTCAAATGGCCCTAACTTCTATACGGTGCGTCCTATACCTATTAAAGTTTGCAACATTCAAATGCTTGTAACTTTTTACTGGAGCGTCATAAAACCTTGATATTTTGTGACAATAAAGTACTCGAGCCTCTTATCAATTTAAGCTATCGCTCATAGCTATGCTACCCCTGAGTTCCAAATCAAACACTGATAAAATTTCAAATGGCCCTAACTTCTATACGGTGCGTCCTACACCTATCAAACTTTGCAACATTCAAATGCATGTAACTTTTTACTGGAGCGTCATAAAACCTTGAAATTTTGTGACAATAAAGAACTCGTGCCTCTTATCAATTTAAGCTATCGCTCATAGCTAAGCTACCCCTGAGTCCCAAATCAAACACTGATAAAACTTCAAATGGCCCTAACTTCTATACGGTGCGTCCTATACCTATTAAAGTTTGCAACATTCAAATGCTTGTAACTTTTTACTGGAGCGTCATAAAACCTTGATATTTTGTGACAATAAAGTACTCGAGCCTCTTATCAATTTAAGCTATCGCTCATAGCTATGCTACCCCTGAGTCCCAAATCAAACACTGAAAAAACTTCAAATGGCCCTAACTTCTATACGGTGCGTCCTACACCTATCAAACTTTGCAACATTAAAATGCTTGTAACTTTTTACTGGAGCGTCATAAAACCTTGAAATTTTGTGACAATAAAGTACTCGAGCCACTTATCAATTTAAGCTATCGCTCATAGCTATGCTACCCCTAAATCCCAAATCAAACACTGATAAAACTTCAAATGGCCCTAACTTCTATACGGTGCGTCCTACACCTATCAAACTTTGCAGCATTCAAATGCTTGTAACTTTTTACTGGAGCGTCAGAAAACCTTGAAATTTTGTGACAATAAATTACTCGTACCTCTTAGCAATTTAAGCTATCGTTCATAGCTATGCTACCCTTGAGTCCCAAATCAAACACTGATCAAACTTCAAATGGCCCTTACTTCTACACGCTGCATCCTGCATCTATCAAAGTTTGCCAGAATCGAATGCTTGTAACTTTTTACTGGAGCGTCATAAAACCTTGAAATTTTGTGACAATAAAGAACTCGTGCCTCTTATCAATTTAAGCTATCGTTCATAGGTATGCTACCCTTGAGTCCCAAATCAAACTCTGATAAAACTTCAAATGGCCCTAACTTCTACACGCTGCATCCTGCATCTATCAAAGTTTGCCAGAATCGAATGCTTGTAACTTTTTACTGGAGCGTCAGAAAACCTTGAAATTTTGTGACAATAAAGAACTCGTGCCTCTTATCAATTTAAGCTATCGCTCATAGCTATGCTACCCCTGAGTCCCAAATCAAACACTGATAAAACTTCAAATGGCCTTAACTTCTATACGGTGCGTCCTACACCTATCAAACTTTGCAACATTCAAATGCTTGTAACTTTTTACTGGTGCGTCATAAAACCTTGAAATTTTGTGACAATAAATTACTCGTACCTCTTATGAATTTAAGCTATCGTTCATAGCTATGCTACCCTTGAGTCCCAAATCAAACACTGATAAAATTTCAAATGGCCCTAACTTCTATACGGTGCGTCCTACACCTATCAAACTTTGCAACATTCAAATGCACGTAACTTTTTACTGGAGCGTCATAAAACCTTGAAATTTTGTGACAATAAAGAACTCGTGCCTCTTATCAATTTAAGCTATCGCTCATAGCTATGCTACCCCTGAGTCCCAAATCAAACACTGATAAAACTTCAAATGGCCCTAACTACTATACGGTGCGTCCTATACCTATCAAAGTTTGCAACATTCAAATGCTTGTAACTTTTTACTGGAGCGTCATAAAACCTTGATATTTTGTGACAATAAAGTACTCGAGCCTCTTATCAATTTAAGCTATCGCTCATAGCTATGCTACCCCTGAGTCCCAAATCAAACACTGATAAAACTTCAAATGGCCTTAACTTCTATACGGTGCGTCCTACACCTATCAAACTTTGCAACATTCAAATGCTTGTAACTTTTTACTGGAGCGTCATAAAGCCTTGAAATTTTGTGACAATAAATTACTCGTACCTCTTATCAATTTAAGCTATCGTTCATAGCTATGCTACCCTTGAGTCCCAAATCAAACACTGATAAAATTTCAAATGGCCCTAACTTCTATACGGTGCGTCCTACACCTATCAAACTTTGCAACATTCAAATGCATGTAACTTTTTACTGGAGCGTCATAAAACCTTGAAATTTTGTAACAATAAAGAACTCGTGCCTCTTATCAATTTAAGCTATCGCTCATAGCTATGCTACCCCTGAGTCCCAAATCAAACACTGATAAAACTTCAAATGGCCCTAACTTCTATACGGTGCGTCCTATACCTATTAAAGTTTGCAACATTCAAATGCTTGTAACTTTTTACTGGAGCGTCATAAAACCTTGATATTTTGTGACAATAAAGTACTCGAGCCTCTTATCAATTTAAGCTATCGCTCATAGCTATGCTACCCCTGAGTCCCAAATCAAACACTGATAAAACTTCAAATGGCCCTAACTTCTATACGGTGCGTCCTACACCTATCAAACTTTGCAACATTAAAATGCTTGTAACTTTTTACTGGAGCGTCATAAAACCTTGAAATTTTGTGACAATAAATTACTCGTACCTCTTATCAATTTAAGCTATCGTTCATAGCTATGCTACCCTTGAGTCCCAAATCAAACACTGATCAAACTTCAAATGGCCCTAACTTCTACACGCTGCATCCTGCATCTTTCAAAGTTTGTCAGAATCGAATGCTTGTAACTTTTTACTGGAGCGTCATAAAACCTTGAAATTTTGTGACAATATAGTGCTCGAGCCTCTTATCAATTTAAGCTATCGTTCATAGCTATGCTACCCCTGAGTCCCAAATCAAACACTGATAAAATTTCAAATGGCCCTAACTTCTACACGCTGCATCCTGCATCTATCAAACTTTGCCAGAATCGAATGCTTGTAACTTTTTACTGGAGCGTCAGAAAACCTTGAAATTTTGTGACAATAAATTACTCGTACCTCTTATCAATTTAAGCTATCGTTCATAGCTATGCTACCCTTGAGTCCCAAATCAAACACTGATCAAACTTCAAATGGCCCTAACTTCTATACGGTGCGTCCTACACCAATCAAACTTTGCCACATTCAAATGCTTGTAACTTTTTACTGGAGCGTCATAAAACCTTGAAATTTTGTGACAATAAATTACTCGTACCTCTTATCAATTTAAGCTATCGTTCATAGCTATGCTACCCTTGAGTCCCAAATCAAACACTGATAAAATTTCAAATGGCCCTAACTTCTATACGGTGCGTCCTACACCTATCAAACTTTGCAACATTCAAATGCATGTAACTTTTTACTGGAGCGTCATAAAACCTTGAAATTTTGTGACAATAAAGAACTTGTGCCTCTTATCAATTTTAGCTATCGCTCATAGCTATGCTACCCCTGAGTCCCAAATCAAACACTGATAAAACTTCAAATGGCCCTAACTTCTATACGGTGCGTCCTATACCTATCAAAGTTTGCAAAATTCAAATGCTTGTAACTTTTTGCTGGAGCGTCATAAAACCTTGATATTTTGTGACAATAAAGTACTCGAGCCTCTTATCAATTTAAGCTATCACTCATAGCTATGCTAACCCCTGAGTCCCAATTCAAACACTGAAAAAACTTCAAATGGCCCCAACTTCTATACGGTGCGTCCTACACCTATCAAACTTTGCAACATTAAAATGCTTGTAACTTTTTACTGGAGCGTCACAAAACCTTGAAATTTTGTGACAATAAATTACTCGTACCTCTTATCAATTTAAGCTATCGTTCATAGCTATGCTACCCTTGAGTCCCAAATAAAACACTGATCAAACTTCAAATGGCCCTTACTTCTACGCGCTGCATCCTGCATCTATCAAAGTTTGCCAGAATCGAATGCTTGTAACTTTTTACTGGAGCGTCATAAATCCTTGAAATTTTGTGACAATAAAGAACTCGTGCCTCTTATCAATTTAAGCTATCGTTCATAGGTATGCTACCCTTGAGTCCCAAATCAAACACTGATAAAACTTCAAATGGCCCTAACTTCTACACGCTGCATCCTGCATCTATCAAAGTTTGCCAGAATCGAATGCTTGTAACTTTTTACTGGAGCGTCAGAAAACCTTGAAATTTTGTGACAATAACGAACTCGTGCCTCTTATCAATTTAAGCTATCGCTCATAGCTATGCTACCCCTGAGTCCCAAATCAAACACTGATAAAACTTCAAATGGCCTTAACTTCTATACGGTGCGTCCTACACCTATCAAACTTTGCAACATTCAAATGCTTGTAACTTTTTACTGGAGCGTCATAAAACCTTGAAATTTTGTGACAATAAATTACTCGTACCTCTTATCAATTTAAGCTATCGTTCATAGCTATGCTACCCTTGAGTCCCAAATCAAACACTGATAAAATTTCAAATGGCCCTAACTTCTATACGGTGCGTCCTACACCTATCAAACTTTGCAACATTCAAATGCATGTAACTTTTTCCTGGAGCGTCATAGAACCTTGAAATTTTGTGACAATAAAGAACTCGTGCCTCTTATCAATTTAAGCTATCGCTCATAGCTATGCTACCCCTGAGTCCCAAATCAAACACTGATAAAACTTCAAATGGCCCTAACTTCTATACGGTGCGTCCTATACCTATCAAAGTTTGCAACATTCAAATGCTTGTAACTTTTTACTGGAGCGTCATAAAACCTTGATATTTTGTGACAATAAAGTACTCGAACCTCTTATCAATTTAAGCTATCGCTCATAGCTATGCTACCCATGAGTCCCAAATCAAACACTGATAAAACTTCAAATGGCCCTAACTTCTATACGGTGCGTCCTACACCTATCAAACTTTGCAACATTAAAATGCTTGTAACTTTTTACTGGAGCGTCATAAAACCTTGAAATTTTGTGACAATAAATTACTCTTACCTCTTATCAATTTAAGCTATCGTTCATAGCTATGCTTCCCTTGAGTCCCAAATCAAACACTGATCAAACTTCAAATGGCCCTAACTTCTACACGCTGCATCCTGCATCTTTCAAAGTTTGTCAGAATCGAATGCTTGTAACTTTTTACTGGAGCGTCATAAAACCTTGAAATTTTGTAACAATATAGTGCTCGAGCCTCTTATCAATTTAAGCTATCGTTCATAGCTATGCTACCCTTGAGTCCCAAATCAAACACTGATAAAATTTCAAATGGCCCTAACTTCTACACGCTGCATCCTGCATCTATCAAACTTTGCCAGAATCGAATGCTTGTAACTTTTTACTGGAGCGTCAGAAAACCTTGAAATTTTGTGACAATAAATTACTCGTACCTCTTATCAATTTAAGCTATCGTTCATAGCTATGCTACCCTTGAGTCCCAAATGAAACACTGATCAAACTTCAAATGGCCCTAACTTCTATACGGTGCGTCCTACACCTATCAAACTTTGCAACATTCAAATGCTTGTAACTTTTTACTGGAGCGTCATAAAACCTTGAAATTTTGTGACAATAAATTACTCGTACCTCTTATCAATTTAAGCCATCGTTCATAGCAATGCTACCCTTGAGTCCCAAATCAAACACTGATAAAACTTCAAATGGCCCTAACTTCTACACGCTGCATCCTGCATCTATCAAAGTTTGTCAGAATCGAATGCTTGTAACTTTTTACTGGAGCGTCATAAAACCTTGAAATTTTGTGACAATAAATTACTCGTACCTCTTATCAATTTAAGCCATCGTTCATAGCAATGCTACCCTTGAGTCCCAAATCAAACACTGATAAAACTTCAAATGGCCCTAACTTCTACACGCTGCATCCTGCATCTATCAAAGTTTGCCAGAATCGAATGCTTGTAACTTTTTACTGGAGCGTCATAAAACCTTGAAATTTTGTGACAATACAGAACTCGTGCCTCTGATCAATTTAAGCTATCGTTCATAGGTATGCTACCCTTGAGTCCCAAATCAAACACTGATAAAACTTCAAATGGCCCTAACTTCTACACGCTGCATCCTGCATCTATCAAAGTTTGCCAGAATCGAATGCTTGTAACTTTTTACTGGAGCGTCAGAAAACCTTGAAATTTTGTGACAATAAAGAACTCGTGCCTCTTATCAATTTAAGCTATCGCTCATAGCTATGCTACCCCTGAGTCCCAAATCAAACACTGATAAAACTTCAAATGGCCCTAACTTCTATACGGTGTGTCCTACACCTATCAAACTTTGCAACATATAAATGCTTGTAACTTTTTACTGGAACGTCATAAAACCTTGAAATTTTGTGACAATAAATTCCTCGTACCTCTTATCAATTTAAGCTATCGTTCATAGCTATGCTACCCTTGAGTCCCAAATCAAACACTGATAAAACTTCAAATGGCCCTAACTTCTACACGCTGCATCCTGCATCTATCAAAGTTTGCCAGAATCGAATGCTTGTAACTTTTTACTGGAGCGTCATAAAACCTTGAAATTTTGTGACAATAAAGAACTCGTGCCTCTTATCAATTTAAGCTATCGCTCATAGCTATGCTACCCCTGAGTCCCAAATCAAACACTGATAAAACTTCAAATAGCCCTAACTTCTATACGATGCGTCCTATACCTATCAAAGTTTGCAACATTCAAATGCTTGTAACTTTTTACTGGAGCGTCATAAAACCTTGATATTTTGTGACAATAAAGTACTCGAGCCTCTTATCAATTTAAGCTATCGCTCATAGCTATGCTACCCCTGAGTCCCAAATCAAACACTGATAAAACTTCAAATGGCCTTAACTTCTATACGGTGCGTCCTACACCTATGAAACTTTGCAACATTCAAATGCTTGTAACTTTTTACTGGAGCGTCATAAAACCTTGAAATTTTGTGACAATAAATTACTCGTACCTCTTATCAATTTAAGCTATCGTTCATATCTATGCTACCCTTGAGTCCCAAATCAAACACTGATAAAATTTCAAATGGCCCTAACTTCTATACGGTGCGTCCTACACCTATCAAACTTTGCAACATTCAAATACATGTAACTTTTTACTGGAGCGTCATAAAACCTTGAAATTTTGTGACAATAAAGAACTCGTGCCTCTTATCAATTTAAGCTATCGCTCATAGCTATGCTACCCCTGAGTCCCAAATCAAACACTGATAAAACTTCAAATGGCCTTAACTTCTATACGGTGCGTCCTACACCTATCAAACTTTGCAACATATAAATGCTTGTAACTTTTTACTGGAACGTCATAAAACCTTGAAATTTTGTGACAATATAGTGCTCGTACCTCTTATCAATTTAAGCTATCGTCCATAGCTATGCTACCCTTGAGTCCCAAATCAAACACTGATAAAACTTCAAATGGCTCTAACTTCTACACGCTGCATCCTGCATCTATCAAAGTTTGCCAGAATCGAATCCTTGTAACTTTTTACTGGAGCGTCACAAAACCTTGAAATTTTGTGACAACAAACAACTCGTGCCTCTTATCAATTTAAGCTATCGTTCATAGGTATGCTACCCTTGAGTCACAAATCAAACACTGATAAAACTTCAAATAGCCCTAACGTCTACACGCTGCATCCTGCATCTATCAAAGTTTGCCAGAATCGAATGCTTGTAACTTTTTACTGAAGCGTCATAAAAACTTGAAATTTTGTGACAATATAGTGCTCGAGCCTCTTATCAATTTAAGCTATCGCTCATAGCTATGCTACCCCTGAGTCCCAAATCAAACACTGATAAAACTTCAAATGGCCCTAACTTCTATACGGTGCGTCCTACACCTATCAAACTTTGCAACATTGAAATGCTTGTAACTTTTTACTGGAGCGTCATAAAACCTTGAAATTTTAGACAATAAATTACTCGTACCTCTTATCAATTTAAGCTATCGTTCATAGCTATGCTACCCTTGAGTCCCAAATCAAACACTGATCAAACTTCAAATGGCCCTAACTTCTACACGCTGCATACTGCATCTATCAAAGTTTGCCAGAATCGAATGCTTGTAACTTTTTACTGGAGCGTCATAAAACCTTGAAATTTTGTGACAATAAAGAACTCGTGCCTCTTATCAATTTAAGCTATCGTTCATAGGTATGCTACCCTTGAGTCCCAAATCAAACACTGATAAAACTTCAAATGGCCCTAACTTCTACACGCTGCATCCTGCATCTTTCAAAGTTTGTCAGAATCGAATGCTTGTAACTTTTTACTGGAGCGTCATAAAACCTTGAAATTTTGTAACAATATAGTGCTCGAGCCTCTTATCAATTTAAGCTATCGTTCATAGCTATGCTACCCTTGAGTCCCAAATCAAACACTGATAAAATTTCAAATGGCCCTAACTTCTACACGCTGCATCCTGCATCTATCAAACTTTGCCAGAATCGAATGCTTGTAACTTTTTACTGGAGCGTCAGAAAACCTTGAAATTTTGTGACAATAAATTACTCGTACCTCTTATCAATTTAAGCTATCGTTCATAGCTATGCTACCCTTGAGTCCCAAATGAAACACTGATCAAACTTCAAATTGCCCTAACTTCTATACGGTGCGTCCTACACCTATCAAACTTTGCAACATTCAAATGCTTGTAACTTTTTACTGGAGCGTCATAAAACCTTGAAATTTTGTGACAATAAATTACTCGTACCTCTTATCAATTTAAGCCATCGTTCATAGCAATGCTACCCTTGAGTCCCAAATCAAACACTGATAACACTTCAAATGGCCCTAACTTCTACACGCTACATCCTGCATCTATCAAAGTTTGCCAGAATCGAATGCTTGTAACTTTTTACTGGAGCGTCATAAAACCTTGAAATTTTGTGACAATACAGAACTCGTGCCTCTGATCAATTTAAGCTATCGTTCATAGGTATGCTACCCTTGAGTCCCAAATCAAACACTGATAAAACTTCAAATGGCCCTAACTTCTACACGCTGCATCCTGCATCTATCAAAGTTTGCCAGAATCGAATGCTTGTAACTTTTTACTGGAGCGTCAGAAAACCTTGAAATTTTGTGACAATAAAGAACTCGTGCCTCTTATCAATTTAAGCTATCGCTCATAGCTATGCTACCCCTGAGTCCCAAATCAAACACTGATAAAACTTCAAATGGCCCTAACTTCTATACGGTGCGTCCTACACCTATCAAACTTTGCAACATATAAATGCTTGTAACTTTTTACTGGAACGTCATAAAACCTTGAAATTTTGTGACAATAAATTCCTCGTACCTCTTATCAATTTAAGCTATCGTTCATAGCTATGCTACCCTTGAGTCCCAAATCAAACACTGATAAAACTTCAAATGGCCCTAACTTCTACACGCTGCATCCTGCATCTATCAAAGTTTGCCAGAATCGAATGCTTGTAACTTTTTACTGGAGCGTCATAAAACCTTGAAATTTTGTGACAATAAAGAACTCGTGCCTCTTATCAATTTAAGCTATCGCTCATAGCTATGCTACCCCTGAGTCCCAAATCAAACACTGATAAAACTTCAAATAGCCCTAACTTCTATACGATGCGTCCTATACCTATCAAAGTTTGCAACATTCAAATGCTTGTAACTTTTTACTGGAGCGTCATAAAACCTTGATATTTTGTGACAATAAAGTACTCGAGCCTCTTATCAATTTAAGCTATCGTTCATAGCTATGCTACCCCTGAGTCCCAAATCAAACACTGATAAAACTTCAAATGGCCTTAACTTCTATACGGTGCGTCCTACACCTATCAAACTTTGCAACATTCAAATGCTTGTAACTTTTTACTGGAGCGTCATAAAACCTTGAAATTTTGTGACAATAAATTACTCGTACCTCTTATCAATTTAAGCTATCGTTCATAGCTATGCTACCCTTGAGTCCCAAATCAAACACTGATAAAATTTCAAATGGCCCTAACTTCTATACGGTGCGTCCTACACCTATCAAACTTTGCAACATTCAAATACATGTAACTTTTTACTGGAGCGTCATAAAACCTTGAAATTTTGTGACAATAAAGAACTCGTGCCTCTTATCAATTTAAGCTATCGCTCATAGCTATGCTACCCCTGAGTCCCAAATCAAACACTGATAAAACTTCAAATGGCCTTAACTTCTATACGGTGCGTCCTACACCTATCAAACTTTGCAACATATAAATGCTTGTAACTTTTTACTGGAACGTCATAAAACCTTGAAATTTTGTGACAATAAATTCCTCGTACCTCTTATCAATTTAAGCTATCGTTCATAGCTATGCTACCCTTGAGTCCCAAATCAAACACTGATAAAACTTCAAATGGCCCTAACTTCTACACGCTGCATCCTGCATCTATCAAAGTTTGCCAGAATCGAATGCTTGTATCTTTTTACTGGAGCGTCATAAAACCTTGAAATTTTGTGACAACAAACAACTCGTGCCTCTTATCAATTTAAGCTATCGTTCATAGGTATGCTACCCTTGAGTCACAAATCAAACACTGATAACCTTCAAATGGCCCTAACTTCTACACGCTGCATCCTGCATCTATCAAAGTTTGCCAGAATCGAATGCTTGTAACTTTTTACTGAAGCGTCATAAAAACTTGAAATTTTGTGACAATATAGTGCTCGAGCCTCTTATCAATTTAAGCTATCGCTCATAGCTATGCTACCCCTGAGTCCCAAATCAAACACTGATAAAACTTCAAATGGCCCTAACTTCTATACGGTGCGTCCTACACCTATCAAACTTTGCAACATTGAAATGCTTGTAACTTTTTACTGGAGCGTCATAAAACCTTGAAATTTTAGACAATAAATTACTCGTACCTCTTATCAATTTAAGCTATCGTTCATAGCTATGCTACCCTTGAGTCCCAAATCAAACACTGATCAAACTTCAAATGGCCCTAACTTCTACACGCTGCATACTGCATCTATCAAAGTTTGCCAGAATCGAATGCTTGTAACTTTTTACTGGAGCGTCATAAAACCTTGAAATTTTGTGACAATAAAGAACTCGTGCCTCTTATCAATTTAAGCTATCGTTCATAGGTATGCTACCCTTGAGTCCCAAATCAAACACTGATAAAACTTCAAATGGCCCTAACTTCTACACGCTGCATCCTGCATCTATCAAAGTTTGCCAGAATCGAATGCTTGTAACTTTTTACTGGAGCGTCATAAAACCTTGAAATTTTGTGACATCAAACAACTCGTGCCTCTTATCAATTTAAGCTATCGTTCATAGGTATGCTACCCTTGAGTCACAAATCAAACACTGATAAAACTTCAAATGGCCCTAACTTCTACACGCTGCATCCTGCATCTATCAAACTTTGCAACATTCAAATGTATGTAACTTTTTACTGGAGCGTCATAAAACCTTTAAATTTTGTGACAATAAAGAACTCGTGCATCTTATCAATTTAAGCTATCGCTCATAGCTATGCTCCCCTGAGTCCCAAATCAAACACTGATAAAACTTCAAATGGCCCTAACTTCTATACGGTGCGTCCTATACCTATCAAAGTTTGCAACATTCAAATGCTTGTAACTTTTTACTGCAGCGTCATAAAACCTTGAAATTTTGTGACAATAAAGTACTCGAGGCTCTTATCAATTTAAGCTATCGCTCATAGCTATGCTACCCCTGAGTCCCAAATCAAACACTGATAAAACTTCAAATGGCCCTAACTTCTATACGGTGCGTCCTACACCTATCAAACTTTGCAACATTAAAATGCTTGTAACTTTTTACTGGAGCGTCATAAAACCTTGAAATTTTGTGACAATAAATTACTCGTACCTCTTATCAATTTAAGCTATCGTTCATAGCTATGCTACCCTTGAGTCCCAAATCAAACACTGATCAAACTTCAAATGGCCCTAACTTCTACACGCTGCATCCTGCATCTTTCAAAGTTTGTCAGAATCGAATGCTTGTAACTTTTTACTGGAGCGTCATAAAACCTTGAAATTTTGTGACAATATAGTGCTCGAGCCTCTAACTAAAGCATAAATGCTTGTAACTTTTTAGGGGAACGTCATAAAACCTTGAAATTTTGTAACAATAAATTACTCGTACCTCTTATCAATTTAAGCTATCGTTCATAGCTATGCTACCCTTGAGTCCCAAATCAAACACTGATAAAACTTCAAATGGCCCTAACTTCTACACGCTGCATCCTGCATCTATCAAAGTTTGCCAGAATCGAATGCTTGTAACTTTTTACTGGAGCGTCACAAAACCTTGAAATTTTGTGACAACAAACAACTCGTGCCTCTTATCAATTTAAGCTATCGTTCATAGGTTTGCTACCCTTGAGTCACAAATCAAACACTGATAAAACGTCAAATGGCCCTAACTTCTACACGCTGCATCCTGCATCTATCAAAGTTTGCCAGAATCGAATGCTTGTAACTTTTTACTGAAGCGTCTAAAAAACTTGAAATTTTGTGACAATATAGTGCTCGAGCCTCTTATCAATTTAAGCTATCGCTCATAGCTATGCTACCCCTCAGTCCCAAATCAAACACTGATAAAACTTCAAATGGCCCTAACTTCTACACGCTGCATCCTGCATCTATCAAAGTTTGCCAGAATCGAATGCTTGTAACTTTTTACTGGAGCGTCACAAAACCTTGAAATTTTGTGACAACAAACAACTCGTGCCTCTTATCAATTTAAGCTATCGTTCATAGGTATGCTACCCTTGAGTCACAAATCAAACACTGATAAAACTTCAAATGGCCCTAACTTCTACACGCTGCATCCTGCATCTATCAAAGTTTGCCAGAATCGAATGCTTGTAACTTTTTACTGAAGCGTCATAAAAACTTGAAATTTTGTGACAATATAGTGCTCGAGCCTCTTATCAATTTAAGCTATCGCTCATAGCTATGCTACCCCTCAGTCCCAAATCAAACACTGATAAAACTTCCAATGGCCCTAACTTCTATACGGTGCGACCTACACCTATCAAACTTTGCAACATTGAAATGCTTGTAACTTTTTACTGGAGCGTCATAAAATCTTGAAATTTATTGACAATAAAGTAGTCGAGCCTATTATCAATTTAAGTTATCGGTCACAGCTATGCTACCCTTGAGTCCCAAATCAAACACTGATAAAACTTCAAATGGCCCTAACTTCTATACGGTGCGTCCTACACCTATCAAACTTTGCAACATTCAAATGCATGTAACTTTTTACTGGAGCGTCATAAAACCTTGAAATTTGTGACAATAAATTACTCGTACCTCTTATCAATTTAAGCCATCGTTCATAGCAATGCTACCCTTGAGTCCCAAATCAAACACTGATTAAACTTCAAATGGCCCTAACTTCTATACGGTGCGTCCTATACCTATCAAAGTTTGCAACATTCAAATGCTTGTAACTTTTTACTGGAGCGTCATAAAACCTTGAAATTTTGTGACAATAAAGTACTCGAGGCTCTTATCAATTTAAGCTATCGCTCATAGCTATGCTACCCCTGAGTCCCAAATCAAACACTGATAAAACTTCAAATGGCCCTAACTTCTATACGGTGCGTCCTACACCTATCAAACTTTGCAACATTAAAATGCTTGTAACTTTTTACTGGAGCGTCATAAAACCTTGAAATTTTGTGACAATAAATTACTCGTACCTCTTATCAATTTAAGCCATCGTTCATAGCAATGCTACCCTTGAGTCCCAAATCAAACACTGATCAAACTTCAAATGGCCCTAACTTCTACACGCTGCATCCTGCATCTATCAAAGTTTGCCAGAATCGAATGCTTGTAACTTTTTACTGGAGCGTCATAAAACCTTGAAATTTTGTGATAATAAAGAACTCGTGCCTCTGATCAATTTAAGCTATCGTTCATAGGTATGCTACCCTTGAGTCCCAAATCAAACACTGATAAAACTTCAAATGGCCCTAACTTCTACACGCTGCATCCTGCATCTATCAAAGTTTGCCAGAATCGAATGCTTGTAACTTTTTACTGCAGCGTCAGAAAACCTTGAAATTTTGTGACAATAAAGAACTCGTGCCTCTTATCAATTTAAGCTATCGCTCATAGCTATGCTACCCCTGAGTCCCAAATCAAACACTGATAGAACTTCAAATGGCCCTAACTTCTATACGGTGCGTCCTACACCTATCAAACTTTGCAACACATAAATGCTTGTAACTTTTTAGGGGAACGTCATAAAACCTTGAAATTTTGTGACAATAAATTACTCGTACCTCTTATCAATTTAAGCTATCGTTCATAGCTATGCTACCCTTGAGTCCCAAATCAAACACTGATAAAATTTCAAATGGCCCTAACTTCTATACGGTGCGTCCTACACCTATCAAACTTTGCAACATTCAAATACATGTAACTTTTTACTGGAGCATCATAAAACCTTGAAATTTTGTGACAATAAAGAACTCGTGCCTCTTATCAATTTAAGCTATCGCTCATAGCTATGCTACCCCTGAGTCCCAAATCAAACACTGATAAAACTTCAAATGGCCTTAACTTCTATACGGTGCGTCCTACACCTATCAAACTTTGCAACATATAAATGCTTGTAACTTTTTACTGGAACGTCATAAAACCTTGAAATTTTGTGACAATAAATTCCTCGTACCTCTTATCAATTTAAGCTATCGTTCATAGCTATGCTACCCTTGAGTCCCAAATCAAACACTGATAAAACTTCAAATGGCCCTAACTTCTACACGCTGCATCCTGCATCTATCAAAGTTTGCCAGAATCGAATGCTTGTATCTTTTTACTGGAGCGTCATAAAACCTTGAAATTTTGTGACAACAAACAACTCGTGCCTCTTATCAATTTAAGCTATCGTTCATAGGTATGCTACCCTTGAGTCACAAATCAAACACTGATAACCTTCAAATGGCCCTAACTTCTACACGCTATATCCTGCATCTATCAAAGTTTGCCAGAATCGAATGCTTGTAACTTTTTACTGAAGCGTCATAAAAACTTGAAATTTTGTGACAATATAGTGCTCGAGCCTCTTATCAATTTAAGCTATCGCTCATAGCTATGCTACCCCTGAGTCCCAAATCAAACACTGATAAAACTTCAAATGGCCCTAACTTCTATACGGTGCGTCCTACACCTATCAAACTTTGCAACATTGAAATGCTTGTAACTTTTTACTGGAGCGTCATAAAACCTTGAAATTTTAGACAATAAATTACTCGTACCTCTTATCAATTTAAGCTATCGTTCATAGCTATGCTACCCTTGAGTCACAAATCAAACACTGATAAAACTTCAAATGGCCCTAACTTCTACACGCTGCATCCTGCATCTATCAAAGTTTGCCAGAATCGAATGCTTGTAACTTTTTACTGGAGCGTCAGAAAACCTTGAAATTTTGTGACAATAAAGAACTCGTGCCTCTTATCAATTTAAGCTATCGTTCATAGCTATGCTACCCTTGAATCCCAAATCAAACACTTATAAAACTTCAAATGGCCCTAACTTCTATACGGTGCGTCCTACACCTATCAAACTTTGCAACATTCAAATGTATGTAACTTTTTACTGGAGCGTCATAAAACCTTTAAATTTTGTGACAATAAAGAACTCGTGCCTCTTATCAATTTAAGCTATCGCTCATAGCTATGCTCCCCTGAGTCCCAAATCAAACACTGATAAAACTTCAAATGGCCCTAACTTCTATACGGTGCGTCCTATACCTATCAAAGTTTGCAACATTCAAATGCTTGTAACTTTTTACTGGAGCGTCATAAAACCTTGAAATTTTGTGACAATAAAGTACTCGAGGCTCTTATCAATTTAAGCTATCGCTCATAGCTATGTTACCCCTGAGTCCCAAATCAAACACTGATAAAACTTCAAATGGCCCTAACTTCTATACGGTGCGTCCTACACCTATCAAACTTTGCAACATTAAAATGCTTGTAACTTTTTACTGGAGCGTCATAAAACCTTGAAATTTTGTGACAATAAATTACTCGTACCTCTTATCAATTTAAGCTATCGTTCATAGCTATGCTACCCTTGAGTCCCAAATCAAACACTGATCAAACTTCAAATGGCCCTAACTTCTACACGCTGCATCCTGCATCTTTCAAAGTTTGTCAGAATCGAATGCTTGTAACTTTTTACTGGAGCGTCATAAAACCTTGAAATTTTGTGACAATATAGTGCTCGAGCCTCTAACTAAAGCATAAATGCTTGTAACTTTTTAGGGGAACGTCATAAAACCTTGAAATTTTGTAACAATAAATTACTCGTACCTCTTATCAATTTAAGCTATCGTTCATAGCTATGCTACCCTTGAGTCCCAAATCAAACACTGATAAAACTTCAAATGGCCCTAACTTCTACCCGCTGCATCCTGCATCTATCAAAGTTTGCCAGAATCGAATGCTTGTAACTTTTTACTGGAGCGTCACAAAACCTTGAAATTTTGTGACAACAAACAACTCGTGCCTCTTATCAATTTAAGCTATCGTTCATAGGTTTGCTACCCTTGAGTCACAAATCAAACACTGATAAAACGTCAAATGGCCCTAACTTCTACACGCTGCATCCTGCATCTATCAAAGTTTGCCAGAATCGAATGCTTGTAACTTTTTACTGAAGCGTCTAAAAAACTTGAAATTTTGTGACAATATAGTGCTCGAGCCTCTTATCAATTTAAGCTATCGCTCATAGCTATGCTACCCCTCAGTCCCAAATCAAACACTGATAAAACTTCAAATGGCCCTAACTTCTACACGCTGCATCCTGCATCTATCAAAGTTTGCCAGAATCGAATGCTTGTAACTTTTTACTGGAGCGTCACAAAACCTTGAAATTTTGTGACAACAAACAACTCGTGCCTCTTATCAATTTAAGCTATCGTTCATAGGTATGCTACCCTTGAGTCACAAATCAAACACTGATAAAACTTCAAATGGCCCTAACTTCTACACGCTGCATCCTGCATCTATCAAAGTTTGCCAGAATCGAATGCTTGTAACTTTTTACTGAAGCGTCATAAAAACTTGAAATTTTGTGACAATATAGTGCTCGAGCCTCTTATCAATTTAAGCTATCGCTCATAGCTATGCTACCCCTCAGTCCCAAATCAAACACTGATAAAACTTCCAATGGCCCTAACTTCTATACGGTGCGACCTACACCTATCAAACTTTGCAACATTGAAATGCTTGTAACTTTTTACTGGAGCGTCATAAAATCTTGAAATTTATTGACAATAAAGTAGTCGAGCCTATTATCAATTTAAGTTATCGGTCACAGCTATGCTACCCTTGAGTCCCAAATCAAACACTGATAAAACTTCAAATGGCCCTAACTTCTATACGGTGCGTCCTACACCTATCAAACTTTGCAACATTCAAATGCATGTAACTTTTTACTGGAGCGTCATAAAACCTTGAAATTTTGTGACAATAAATTACTCGTACCTCTTATCAATTTAAGCCATCGTTCATAGCAATGCTACCCTTGAGTCCCAAATCAAACACTGATCAAACTTCAAATGGCCCTAACTTCTACACGCTGCATCCTGCATCTATCAAAGTTTGCCAGAATCGAATGCTTGTAACTTTTTACTGGAGCGTCATAAAACCTTGAAATTTTGTGATAATAAAGAACTCGTGCCTCTGATCAATTTAAGCTATCGTTCATAGGTATGCTACCCTTGAGTCCCAAATCAAACACTGATAAAACTTCAAATGGCCCTAACTTCTACACGCTGCATCCTGCATCTATCAAAGTTTGCCAGAATCGAATGCTTGTAACTTTTTACTGCAGCGTCAGAAAACCTTGAAATTTTGTGACAATAAAGAACTCGTGCCTCTTATCAATTTAAGCTATCGCTCATAGCTATGCTACCCCTGAGTCCCAAATCAAACACTGATAGAACTTCAAATGGCCCTAACTTCTATACGGTGCGTCCTACACCTATCAAACTTTGCAACACATAAATGCTTGTAACTTTTTAGGGGAACGTCATAAAACCTTGAAATTTTGTGACAATAAATTACTCGTACCTCTTATCAATTTAAGCTATCGTTCATAGCTATGCTACCCTTGAGTCACAAATCAAACACTGATAAAACTTCAAATGGCCCTAACTTCTACACGCTGCATCCTGCATCTATCAAAGTTTGCCAGAATCGAATCCTTGTAACTTTTTACTGGAGCGTCACAAAACCTTGAAATTTTGTGACAACAAACAACTCGTGCCTCTTATCAATTTAAGCTATCGTTCATAGGTTTGCTACCCTTGAGTCGCAAATCAAACACTGATAAAACTTCAAATGGCCCTAACTTCTACACGCTGCATCCTGCATCTATCAAAGTTTGCCAGAATCGAATGCTTGTAACTTTTTACTGGAGCGTCATAAAACCTTGAAATTTTGTGACAATATAGTGCTCGAGCCTCTTATCAATTTAAGCTATCGTTCATAGCTATGCTACCCTTGAGTCCCAAATCAAACACTGATAAAACTTCAAATGGCCCTAACTTCTACACGCTGCATCCTGCATCTATCAAACTTTGCCAGAATCGAATGCTTGTAACTTTTTACTGGAGCGTCAGAAAACCTTGAAATTTTGTGACAATAAATTACTCGTACCTCTTATCAATTTAAGCTATCGTTCATAGCTATGCTACCCTTGAGTCTCAAATCAAACACTGATCAAACTTCAAATGGCCCTAACTTCTATACGGTGCGTCCTACACCTATCAAACTTTGCAACATTCAAATGCTTGTAACTTTTTACTGGAGCGTCATAAAACCTTGAAATTTTGTGACAATAAATTACTCGTACCTCTTATCAATTTAAGCCATCGTTCATAGCAATGCTACCCTTGAGTCCCAAATCAAACACTGATCAAACTTCAAATGGCCCTAACTTCTACACGCTGCATCCTGCATCTATCAAAGTTTGCCAGAATCGAATGCTTGTAACTTTTTACTGGAGCGTCATAAAACCTTGAAATTTTGTGATAATAAAGAACTCGTGCCTCTGATCAATTTAAGCTATCGTTCATAGGTATGCTACCCTTGAGTCCCAAATCAAACACTGATAAAACTTCAAATGGCCCTAACTTCTACACGCTGCATCCTGCATCTATCAAAGTTTGCCAGAATCGAATGCTTGTAACTTTTTACTGCAGCGTCAGAAAACCTTGAAATTTTGTGACAATAAAGAACTCGTGCCTCTTATCGTTTTAAGCTATCGCTCATAGCTATGCTACCCCTGAGTCCCAATTCAAACTCGGATAGAACTTCAAATGGCCCTAACTTCTATGCGGTGCGTCCTACACCTATCAAACTTTGCAACACATAAATGCTTGTAACTTTTTAGGGGAACGTCATAAAACCTTGAAATTTTGTGACAATAAATTACTCGTACCTCTTATCAATTTAAGCTATCGTTCAGAGCTATGCTACCCTTGAGTCCCAAATCAAACACTGATAAAACTTCAAATGGCCCTAACTTCTACACGCTGCATCCTGCATCTATCAAAGTTTGCCAGAATCGAATCCTTGTAACTTTTTACTGGAGCGTCACAAAACCTTGAAATTTTGTGACAACAAACAACTCGTGCCTCTTATCAATTTAAGCTATCGTTCATAGGTTTGCTACCCTTGAGTCGCAAATCAAACACTGATAAAACTTCAAATGGCCCTAACTTCTACACGCTGCATCCTGCATCTATCAAAGTTTGCCAGAATCGAATGCTTGTAACTTTTTACTGAAGCGTCTAAAAAACTTGAAATTTTGTGACAATATAGTGCTCGAGCCTCTTATCAATTTAAGCTATCGCTCATAGCTATGCTACCCCTCAGTCTCAAATCAAACACTGATAAAACTTCCAATGGCCCTAACTTCTATACGGTGCGTCCTACACCTATCAAACTTTGCAACATTGAAATGCTTGTAACTTTTTACTGGAGCGTCATAAAACCTTGAAATTTATTGACAATAAAGTAGTCGAGCCTATTATCAATTTAAGTGATCGGTCACAGCTATGCTACCCTTCAGTCCAAATCAAACACTGATAAAACTTCAAATATTCCTAACTTCTATACGGTCCATCCTACACCTATCAATGTTTGCAACAATCAAATGCTGGAAACTTTTTACTGGAGCGTCATAAAACCTTGAAATTTTGGGACAATATAGTGCTCGAGCCTCTTATCAATTTAAGCTATCGCTCATAGCTATGCTACCCCTGAGTCCCAAATCAAACACTGATAAAACTTCAAATGGCCCTAACTTCTATACGGTGCGTCCTACACCTATGAAACTTTGCAACATTCAAATGCTTGTAACTTTTTACTGGAGCGTTATAAAATCTTGAAATTTTGTGACAATAAATTACTCGTGCCTCTTATCAATTTAAGCTATCGCTCATAGCTATGCTACCCCTGAGTCCCAAATCAAACACTGATAAAACTTCAAATGGCCCTAACTTCTACACGCTGCATCCTGCATCTATCAAAGTTTGCCAGAATCGAATGCTTGTAACTTTTTACTGGAGCGTCATAAAAACTTGAAATTTTGTGACAATATAGTGCTCGAGCCTCTTATCAATTTAAGCTATCGCTCATAGCTATGCTACCCCTCAGTCCCAAATCAAACACTGATAAAACTTCCAATGGCCCTAACTTCTATACGGTGCGTCCTACACCTATCAAACTTTGCAACATTGAAATGCTTGTAACTTTTTACTGGAGCGTCATAAAACCTTGAAATTTATTGACAATAAAGTAGTCGAGCCTATTATCAATTTAAGTTATCGGTCACAGCTATGCTACCCTTGAGTCCCAAATCAAACACTGATAAAACTTCAAAAGGCCCTAACTTCTATACGGTGCGTCCTACACCTATCAAACTTTGCAACATTCAAATGCATGTAACTTTTTACTGGAGCGTCATAAAACCTTGAAATTTTGTGACAATAAATTACTCGTACCTCTTATCAATTTAAGCCATCGTTCATAGCAATGCTACCCTTGAGTCCCAAATCAAACACTGATCAAACTTCAAATGGCCCTAACTTCTATACGGTGCGTCCTATACCTATCAAAGTTTGCAACATTCAAATGCTTGTAACTTTTTACTGGAGCGTCATAAAACCTTGAAATTTTGTGACAATAAAGTACTCGAGGCTCTTATCAATTTAAGCTATCGCTCATAGCGATGCTACCCCTGAGTCCCAAATCAAACACTGATAAAACTTCAAATGGCCCTAACTTCTATACGGTGCGTCCTACACCTATCAAACTTTGCAACATTAAAATGCTTGTAACTTTTTACTGGAGCGTCATAAAACCTTGAAATTTTGTGACAATAAATTACTCGTACCTCTTATCAATTTAAGCCATCGTTCACAGCAATGCTACCCTTGAGTCCCAAATCAAACACTGATCAAACTTCAAATGGCCCTAACTTCTACACGCTGCATCCTGCATCTATCAAAGTTTGCCAGAATCGAATGCTTGTAACTTTTTACTGGAGCGTCATAAAACCTTGAAATTTTGTGATAATAAAGAACTCGTGCCTCTGATCAATTTAAGCTATCGTTCATAGGTATGCTACCCTTGAGTCCCAAATCAAACACTGATAAAACTTCAAATGGCCCTAACTTCTACACGCTGCATCCTGCATCTATCAAAGTTTGCCAGAATCGAATGCTTGTAACTTTTTACTGCAGCGTCAGAAAACCTTGAAATTTTGTGACAATAAAGAACTCGTGCCTCTTATCAATTTAAGCTATCGCTCATAGCTATGCTACCCCTGAGTCCCAAATCAAACACTGATAGAACTTCAAATGGCCCTAACTTCTATACGGTGCGTCCTACACCTATCAAACTTTGCAACACATAAATGCTTGTAACTTTTTAGGGGAACGTCATAAAACCTTGAAATTTTGTGACAATAAATTACTCGTACCTCTTATCAATTTAAGCTATCGTTCAGAGCTATGCTACCCTTGAGTCCCAAATCAAACACTGATAAAACTTCAAATGGCCCTAACTTCTACACGCTGCATCCTGCATCTATCAAAGTTTGCCAGAATCGAATCCTTGTAACTTTTTACTGGAGCGTCACAAAACCTTGAAATTTTGTGACAACAAACAACTCGTGCCTCTTATCAATTTAAGCTATCGTTCATAGGTTTGCTACCCTTGAGTCGCAAATCAAACACTGATAAAACTTCAAATGGCCCTAACTTCTACACGCTGCATCCTGCATCTATCAAAGTTTGCCAGAATCGAATGCTTGTAACTTTTTACTGAAGCGTCTAAAAAACTTGAAATTTTGTGACAATATAGTGCTCGAGCCTCTTATCAATTTAAGCTATCGCTCATAGCTATGCTACCCCTCAGTCTCAAATCAAACACTGATAAAACTTCCAATGGCCCTAACTTCTATACGGTGCGTCCTACACCTATCAAACTTTGCAACATTGAAATGCTTGTAACTTTTTACTGGAGCGTCATAAAACCTTGAAATTTATTGACAATAAAGTAGTCGAGCCTATTATCAATTTAAGTGATCGGTCACAGCTATGCTACCCTTCAGTCCAAATCAAACACTGATAAAACTTCAAATATTCCTAACTTCTATACGGTCCATCCTACACCTATCAATGTTTGCAACAATCAAATGCTGGAAACTTTTTACTGGAGCGTCATAAAACCTTGAAATTTTGGGACAATATAGTGCTCGAGCCTCTTATCAATTTAAGCTATCGCTCATAGCTATGCTACCCCTGAGTCCCAAATCAAACACTGATAAAACTTCAAATGGCCCTAACTTCTATACGGTGCGTCCTACACCTATGAAACTTTGCAACATTCAAATGCTTGTAACTTTTTACTGGAGCGTTATAAAATCTTGAAATTTTGTGACAATAAATTACTCGTGCCTCTTATCAATTTAAGCTATCGCTCATAGCTATGCTACCCCTGAGTCCCAAATCAAACACTGATAAAACTTCAAATGGCCCTAACTTCTACACGCTGCATCCTGCATCTATCAAAGTTTGCCAGAATCGAATGCTTGTAACTTTTTACTGAAGCGTCATAAAAACTTGAAATTTTGTGACAATATAGTGCTCGAGCCTCTTATCAATTTAAGCTATCGCTCATAGCTATGCTACCCCTCAGTCCCAAATCAAACACTGATAAAACTTCCAATGGCCCTAACTTCTATACGGTGCGTCCTACACCTATCAAACTTTGCAACATTCAAATGCTTGTAACTTTTTACTGGAGCGTCATAAAACCTTGAAATTTATTGACAATAAAGTAGTCGAGCCTATTATCAATTTAAGTTATCGGTCACAGCTATGCTACCCTTGAGTCCCAAATCAAACACTGATAAAACTTCAAAAGGCCCTAACTTCTATACGGTGCGTCCTACACCTATCAAACTTTGCAACATTCAAATGCATGTAACTTTTTACTGGAGCGTCATAAAACCTTGAAATTTTGTGACAATAAATTACTCGTACCTCTTATCAATTTAAGCCATCGTTCATAGCAATGCTACCCTTGAGTCCCAAATCAAACACTGATCAAACTTCAAATGGCCCTAACTTCTATACGGTGCGTCCTATACCTATCAAAGTTTGCAACATTCAAATGCTTGTAACTTTTTACTGGAGCGTCATAAAACCTTGAAATTTTGTGACAATAAAGTACTCGAGGCTCTTATCAATTTAAGCTATCGCTCATAGCGATGCTACCCCTGAGTCCCAAATCAAACACTGATAAAACTTCAAATGGCCCTAACTTCTATACGGTGCGTCCTACACCTATCAAACTTTGCAACATTAAAATGCTTGTAACTTTTTACTGGAGCGTCATAAAACCTTGAAATTTTGTGACAATAAATTACTCGTACCTCTTATCAATTTAAGCTATCGTTCATAGCTATGCTACCCTTGAGTCCCAAATCAAACACTGATCAAACTTCAAATGGCCCTAACTTCTACACGCTGCATCCTGCATCTTTCAAAGTTTTTCAGAATCGAATGCTTGTAACTTTTTACTGGAGCGTCATAAAACCTTGAAATTTTGTGACAATATAGTGCTCGAGCCTCTTATCAATTTAAGCTATCGTTCATAGCTATGCTACCCTTGAGTCCCAAATCAAACACTGATAAAACTTCAAATGGCCCTAACTTCTACACGCTGCATCCTGCATCTATCAAACTTTGCCAGAATCGAATGCTTGTAACTTTTTACTGGAGCGTCAGAAAACCTTGAAATTTTGTGACAATAAATTACTCGTACCTCTTATCAATTTAAGCTATCGTTCATAGCTATGCTACCCTTGAGTCCCAAATCAAACACTGATCAAACTTCAAATGGCCCTAACTTCTACACGCTGCATCCTGCATCTTTCAAAGTTTTTCAGAATCGAATGCTTGTAACTTTTTACTGGAGCGTCATAAAACCTTGAAATTTTGTGACAATATAGTGCTCGAGCCTCTTATCAATTTAAGCTATCGTTCATAGCTATGCTACCCTTGAGTCCCAAATCAAACACTGATAAAACTTCAAATGGCCCTAACTTCTACACGCTGCATCCTGCATCTATCAAACTTTGCCAGAATCGAATGCTTGTAACTTTTTACTGCAGCGTCAGAAAACCTTGAAATTTTGTGACAATAAAGAACTCGTGCCTCTTATCAATTTAAGCTATCGCTCATAGCTATGCTACCCCTGAGTCCCAAATCAAACACTGATAGAACTTCAAATGGCCCTAACTTCTATACGGTGCGTCCTACACCTATCAAACTTTGCAACACATAAATGCTTGTAACTTTTTAGGGGAACGTCATAAAACCTTGAAATTTTGTGACAATAAATTACTCGTACCTCTTATCAATTTAAGCTATCGTTCAGAGCTATGCTACCCTTGAGTCCCAAATCAAACACTGATAAAACTTCAAATGGCCCTAACTTCTACACGCTGCATCCTGCATCTATCAAAGTTTGCCAGAATCGAATCCTTGTAACTTTTTACTGGAGCGTCACAAAACCTTGAAATTTTGTGACAACAAACAACTCGTGCCTCTTATCAATTTAAGCTATCGTTCATAGGTTTGCTACCCTTGAGTCGCAAATCAAACACTGATAAAACTTCAAATGGCCCTAACTTCTACACGCTGCATCCTGCATCTATCAAAGTTTGCCAGAATCGAATGCTTGTAACTTTTTACTGAAGCGTCTAAAAAACTTGAAATTTTGTGACAATATAGTGCTCGAGCCTCTTATCAATTTAAGCTATCGCTCATAGCTATGCTACCCCTCAGTCCCAAATCAAACACTGATAAAACTTCCAATGGCCCTAACTTCTATACGGTGCGTCCTACACCTATCAAACTTTGCAACATTGAAATGCTTGTAACTTTTTACTGGAGCGTCATAAAACCTTGAAATTTATTGACAATAAAGTAGTCGAGCCTATTATCAATTTAAGTGATCGGTCACAGCTATGCTACCCTTCAGTCCAAATCAAACACTGATAAAACTTCAAATATTCCTAACTTCTATACGGTCCATCCTACACCTATCAATGTTTGCAACAATCAAATGCTGGAAACTTTTTACTGGAGCGTCATAAAACCTTGAAATTTTGGGACAATATAGTGCTCGAGCCTCTTATCAATTTAAGCTATCGCTCATAGCTATGCTACCCCTGAGTCCCAAATCAAACACTGATAAAACTTCAAATGGCCCTAACTTCTATACGGTGCGTCCTACACCTATGAAACTTTGCAACATTCAAATGCTTGTAACTTTTTACTGGAGCGTTAAAAAATCTTGAAATTTTGTGACAATAAATTACTCGTGCCTCTTATCAATTTAAGCTATCGCTCATAGCTATGCTACCCCTGAGTCCCAAATCAAACACTGATAAAACTTCAAATGGCCCTAACTTCTACACGCTGCATCCTGCATCTATCAAAGTTTGCCAGAATCGAATGCTTGTAACTTTTTACTGAAGCGTCATAAAAACTTGAAATTTTGTGACAATATAGTGCTCGAGCCTCTTATCAATTTAAGCTATCGCTCATAGCTATGCTACCCCTCAGTCCCAAATCAAACACTGATAAAACTCCAATGGCCCTAACTTCTATACGGTGCGTCCTACACCTATCAAACTTTGCAACATTGAAATGCTTGTAACTTTTTACTGGAGCGTCATAAAACCTTGAAATTTATTGACAATAAAGTAGTCGAGCCTATTATCAATTTAAGTTATCGGTCACAGCTATGCTACCCTTGAGTCCCAAATCAAACACTGATAAAACTTCAAAAGGCCCTAACTTCTATACGGTGCGTCCTACACCTATCAAACTTTGCAACATTCAAATGCATGTAACTTTTTACTGGAGCGTCATAAAACCTTGAAATTTTGTGACAATAAATTACTCGTACCTCTTATCAATTTAAGCCATCGTTCATAGCAATGCTACCCTTGAGTCCCAAATCAAACACTGATCAAACTTCAAATGGCCCTAACTTCTATACGGTGCGTCCTATACCTATCAAAGTTTGCAACATTCAAATGCTTGTAACTTTTTACTGGAGCGTCATAAAACCTTGAAATTTTGTGACAATAAAGTACTCGAGGCTCTTATCAATTTAAGCTATCGCTCATAGCGATGCTACCCCTGAGTCCCAAATCAAACACTGATAAAACTTCAAATGGCCCTAACTTCTATACGGTGCGTCCTACACCTATCAAACTTTGCAACATTAAAATGCTTGTAACTTTTTACTGGAGCGTCATAAAACCTTGAAATTTTGTGACAATAAATTACTCGTACCTCTTATCAATTTAAGCTATCGTTCATAGCTATGCTACCCTTGAGTCCCAAATCAAACACTGATCAAACTTCAAATGGCCCTAACTTCTACACGCTGCATCCTGCATCTTTCAAAGTTTTTCAGAATCGAATGCTTGTAACTTTTTACTGGAGCGTCATAAAACCTTGAAATTTTGTGACAATATAGTGCTCGAGCCTCTTATCAATTTAAGCTATCGTTCATAGCTATGCTACCCTTGAGTCCCAAATCAAACACTGATAAAACTTCAAATGGCCCTAACTTCTACACGCTGCATCCTGCATCTATCAAACTTTGCCAGAATCGAATGCTTGTAACTTTTTACTGGAGCGTCAGAAAACCTTGAAATTTTGTGACAATAAATTACTCGTACCTCTTATCAATTTAAGCTATCGTTCATAGCTATGCTACCCTTGAGTCCCAAATCAAACACTGATAAAACTTCAAATGGCCCTAACTTCTACACGCTGCATCCTGCATCTATCAAACTTTGCCAGAATCGAATGCTTGTAACTTTTTACTGGAGCGTCAGAAAACCTTGAAATTTTGTGACAATAAATTACTCGTACCTCTTATCAATTTAAGCTATCGTTCATAGCTATGCTACCCTTGAGTCCCAAATCAAACACTGATCAAACTTCAAATGGCCCTAACTTCTATACGGTGCGTCCTACACCTATCAAACTTTGCAACATTCAAATGCTTGTAACTTTTTACTGGAGCGTCATAAAACCTTGAAATTTTGTGACAATAAATTACTCGTACCTCTTATCAATTTAAGCCATCGTTCATAGCAATGCTACCCTTGAGTCCCAAATCAAACACTGATCAAACTTCAAATGGCCCTAACTTCTACACGCTGCATCCTGCATCTATCAAAGTTTGCCAGAATCGAATCCTTGTAACTTTTTACTGGAGCGTCACAAAACCTTGAAATTTTGTGACAACAAACAACTCGTGCCTCTTATCAATTTAAGCTATCGTTCATAGGTTTGCTACCCTTGAGTCGCAAATCAAACACTGATAAAACTTCAAATGGCCCTAACTTCTACACGCTGCATCCTGCATCTATCAAAGTTTGCCAGAATCGAATGCTTGTAACTTTTTACTGAAGCGTCTAAAAAACTTGAAATTTTGTGACAATATAGTGCTCGAGCCTCTTATCAATTTAAGCTATCGCTCATAGCTATGCTACCCCTCAGTCCCAAATCAAACACTGATAAAACTTCCAATGGCCTTAACTTCTATACGGTGCGTCCTACACCTATCAAACTTTGCAACATTGAAATGCTTGTAACTTTTTACTGGAGCGTCATAAAACCTTGAAATTTATTGACAATAAAGTAGTCGAGCCTATTATCAATTTAAGTTATCGGTCACAGCTATGCTACCCTTCAGTCCAAATCAAACACTGATAAAACTTCAAATATTCCTAACTTCTATACGGTCCATCCTACACCTATCAATGTTTGCAACAATCAAATGCTGGAAACTTTTTACTGGAGCGTCATAAAACCTTGAAATTTTGTGACAATATAGTGCTCGAGCCTCTTATCAATTTAAGCTATCGCTCATAGCTATGCTACCCTTGAGTCCCAAATCAAACACTGATAAAACTTCAAATGGCCCTAACTTCTATACGGTGCGTCCTACACCTATGAAACTTTGCAACATTCAAATGCTTGTAACTTTTTACTGGAGCGTTATAAAATCTTGAAATTTTGTGACAATAAATTACTCGTGCCTCTTATCAATTTAAGCTATCGCTCATAGCTATGCTACCCCTGAGTCCCAAATCAAACACTGATAAAACTTCAAATGGCCCTAACTTCTACACGCTGCATCCTGCATCTATCAAAGTTTGCCAGAATCGAATGCTTGTAACTTTTTACTGAAGCGTCATAAAAACTTGAAATTTTGTGACAATATAGTGCTCGAGCCTCTTATCAATTTAAGCTATCGCTCATAGCTATGCTACCCCTCAGTCCCAAATCAAACACTGATAAAACTTCAAATGGCCCTAACTTCTATACGGTGCGTCCTATACCTATCAAACTTTGCAACATTGAAATGCTTGTAACTTTTTACTGGAGCGTCATAAAACCTTGAAATTTATTGACAATAAAGTAGTCGAGCCTATTATCAATTTAAGTTATCGGTCACAGCTATGCTACCCTTGAGTCCCAAATCAAACACTGATAAAACTTCAAAAGGCCCTAACTTCTATACGGTGCGTCCTACACCTATCAAACTTTGCAACATTCAAATGCATGTAACTTTTTACTGGAGCGTCATAAAACCTTGAAATTTTGTGACAATAAATTACTCGTACCTCTTATCAATTTAAGCCATCGTTCATAGCAATGCTACCCTTGAGTCCCAAATCAAACACTGATCAAACTTCAAATGGCCCTAACTTCTATACGGTGCGTCCTATACCTATCAAAGTTTGCAACATTCAAATGCTTGTAACTTTTTACTGGAGCGTCATAAAACCTTGAAATTTTGTGACAATAAAGTACTCGAGGCTCTTATCAATTTAAGCTATCGCTCATAGCTATGCTACCCCTGAGTCCCAAATCAAACACTGATAAAACTTCAAATGGCCCTAACTTCTATACGGTGCGTCCTACACCTATCAAACTTTGCAACATTAAAATGCTTGTAACTTTTTACTGGAGCGTCATAAAACCTTGAAATTTTGTGACAATAAATTACTCGTACCTCTTATCAATTTAAGCTATCGTTCATAGCTATGCTACCCTTGAGTCCCAAATCAAACACTGATCAAACTTCAAATGGCCCTAACTTCTACACGCTGCATCCTGCATCTTTCAAAGTTTTTCAGAATCGAATGCTTGTAACTTTTTACTGGAGCGTCATAAAACCTTGAAATTTTGTGACAATATAGTGCTCGAGCCTCTTATCAATTTAAGCTATCGTTCATAGCTATGCTACCCTTGAGTCCCAAATCAAACACTGATAAAACTTCAAATGGCCCTAACTTCTACACGCTGCATCCTGCATCTATCAAACTTTGCCAGAATCGAATGCTTGTAACTTTTTACTGGAGCGTCAGAAAACCTTGAAATTTTGTGACAATAAATTACTCGTACCTCTTATCAATTTAAGCTATCGTTCATAGCTATGCTACCCTTGAGTCCCAAATCAAACACTGATAAAACTTCAAATGGCCCTAACTTCTACACGCTGCATCCTGCATCTATCAAAGTTTGCCAGAATCGAATCCTTGTAACTTTTTACTGGAGCGTCACAAAACCTTGAAATTTTGTGACAACAAACAACTCGTGCCTCTTATCAATTTAAGCTATCGTTCATAGGTTTGCTACCCTTGAGTCGCAAATCAAACACTGATAAAACTTCAAATGGCCCTAACTTCTACACGCTGCATCCTGCATCTATCAAAGTTTGCCAGAATCGAATGCTTGTAACTTTTTACTGAAGCGTCTAAAAAACTTGAAATTTTGTGACAATATAGTGCTCGAGCCTCTTATCAATTTAAGCTATCGCTCATAGCTATGCTACCCCTCAGTCCCAAATCAAACACTGATAAAACTTCCAATGGCCCTAACTTCTATACGGTGCGTCCTACACCTATCAAACTTTGCAACATTGAAATGCTTGTAACTTTTTACTGGAGCGTCATAAAACCTTGAAATTTATTGACAATAAAGTAGTCGAGCCTATTATCAGTTTAAGTTATCGGTCACAGCTATGCTACCCTTCAGTCCAAATCAAACACTGATAAAACTTCAAATATTCCTAACTTCTATACGGTCCATCCTACACCTATCAATGCTTGCAACAATCAAATGCTGGAAACTTTTTACTGGAGCGTCATAAAACCTTGAAATTTTGTGACAATATAGTGCTCGAGCCTCTTATCAATTTAAGCTATCGCTCATAGCTATGCTACCCCTGAGTCCCAAATCAAACACTGATAAAACTTCAAATGGCCCTAACTTCTATACGGTGCGTCCTACACCTATGAAACTTTGCAACATTCAAATGCTTGTAACTTTTTACTGGAGCGTTATAAAACCTTGAAATTTTGTGACAATAAATTACTCGTGCCTCTTATCAATTTAAGCTATCGCTCATAGCTATGCTACCCCTGAGTCCCAAATCAAACACTGATAAAACTTCAAATGGCCTTAACTTCTATACGGTGCGTCCTATACCTATCAAAGTTTGCAACATTCAAATGCTTGTAACTTTTTACTGGAGCGTCATAAAACCTTGAAATTTTGTGACAATAAAGTACTCGAGCCTCTTATCAATTTAAGCTATCGCTCATAGCTATGCTACCTCTGAGTCCCAAATCAAACAATGATAAAACTTCAAATGGCCCTAACTTCTATACGGTGCGTTCTACACCTATCAAACTTTGCAACATTAAAATGCTTGTAACTTTTTACTGGAGCGTCATAAAACCTTGAAATTTTGTGACAATAAATTACTCGTACCTCTTATCCATTTAAGCTATCGTTCATAGCTATGCTACCCTTGAGGCCCAAATCAAACACTGATCAAACTTCAAATGGCCCTAACTTCTACACGCTGCATCCTGCATCTTTCAAAGTTTGTCAGAATCGAATGCTTGTAACTTTTTACTGGAGCGTCATAAAACCTTGAAATTTTGTGACAATATAGTGGTGCTCGAGCCTCTTATCAATTTAAGCTATCGTTCATAGCTATGCTACCGTTGAGTCCCAAATCAAACACTGATAAAACTTCAAATGGCCCTAAGTTCTACACGCTGCATCCTGCATCTATCAAACTTTGCCAGAATCGAATGCTTGTAACTTTTTACTGGAGCGTCAGGAAACCTTGAAATTTTGTGACAATAAAGAACTCGTGCCTCTTATCAATTTAAGCTATCGCTCATAGCTATGCGACCCCTGAGTCCCAAATCAAACACTGATAAAACTTCAAATGGCCCTAACTTCTACACGCTGCATCCTGCATCTATCAAAGTTTGCCAGAATCGAATGCTTGTAACTTTTTACTGAAGCGTCTAAAAAACTTGAAATTTTGTGACAATATAGTGCTCGAGCCTCTTATCAATTTAAGCTATCGCTCATAGCTATGCTACCCCTCAGTCCCAAATCAAACACTGATAAAACTTCCAATGGCCCTAACTTCTATACGGCGCGTCCTACACCTATCAAACTTTGCAACATTGAAATGCTTGTAACTTTTTACTGGAGTGTCATAAAACCTTGAAATTTATTGACAATAAAGTAGTCGAGCCTATTATCAATTTAAGTTATCGGTCACAGCTATGCTACCCTTCAGTCCAAATCAAACACTGATAAAACTTCAAATATTCCTAACTTCTATACGGTCCATCCTACACCTATCAATGTTTGCAACAATCAAATGCTGGAAACTTTTTACTGGAGCTTCATAAAACCTTGAAATTTTGTGACAATATAGTGCTCGAGCCTCTTATCAATTTAAGCTATCGCTCATAGCTATGCTACCCCTGAGTCCCAAATCAAACACTGATAAAACTTCAAATGGCCCTAACTTCTATACGGTGCGTCCTACACCTATGAAACTTTGCAACATTCAAATGCTTGTAACTTTTTACTGGAGCGTTATAAAACCTTGAAATTTTGTGACAATAAATTACTCGTGCCTCTTATCAATTTAAGCTATCGCTCATAGCTATGCTACCCCTGAGTCCCAAATCAAACACTGATAAAACTTCAAATGGCCTTAACTTCTATACGGTGCGTCCTACACCTATCAAACTTTGCAACATTCAAATGCTTGTAACTTTTTACTGGAGCGTCATAAAACCTTGAAATTTTGTGACAATAAACAACTCGTGCCTCTTATCAATTTAAGCTATCGCTCATAGCTATGCTACCCCTGAGTCCCAAATCAAACACTGATAAAACTTCAAATGGCCCTAACTTCTATACGGTGCGTCCTATACCTATCAAAGTTTGCAACATTCAAATGCTTGTAACTTTTTACTGGAGCGTCATAAAACCTTGAAATTTTGTGACAATAAAGTACTCGAGCCTCTTATCAATTTAAGCTATCGCTCATAGCTATGCTACCCCTGAGTCCCAAATCAAACACTGATAAAACTTCAAATGGCCCTAATTTCTACACGCTGCATCCTGCATCTATCAAAGTTTGCCAGAATCGAATGCTTGTAACTTTTTACTGGAGCGTCACAAAACCTTGAAATTTTGTGACAACAAACAACTCGTGCCTCTTATCAATTTAAGCTATCGTTCATAGGTATGCTACCCTTGAGTCACAAATCACACACTGATAAATCTTCAAATGGCCCTAACTTCTACACGCTGCATCCTGCATCTATCAAAGTTTGCCAGAATCGAATGCTTGTAACTTTTTACTGAAGCGTCATAAAAACTTGAAATTTTGTAACAATATAGTGCTCGAGCCTCTTATCAATTTAAGCTATCGCTCATAGCTATGCTACCCCTCAGTCCCAAATCAAACACTGATAAAACTTCCAATGGCCCTAACTTCTATACGGTGCGTCCTACACCTATCAAACTTTGCAACATTGAAATGCTTGTAACTTTTTACTGGAGCGTCATAAAACCTTGAAATTTATTGACAATAAAGTAGTCGAGCCTATTATCAATCTAAGTTATCGGTCACAGCTATGCTACCCTTCAGTCCAAATCAAACACTGATAAAACTTCAAATGGTCCTAACTTCTATACGGTCCATCCTACACCTATCAATGTTTGCAACAATCAAATGCTGGAAACTTTTTACTGGAGCGTCATAAAACCTTGAAATTTTGTGACAATATAGTGCTCGAGCCTCTTATCAATTTAAGCTATCGCTCATAGCTATGCTACCCCTGAGTCCCAAATCAAACACTGATAAAACTTCAAATGGCCCTAACTTCTATACGGTGCGTCCTATACCTATGAAACTTTGCAACATTCAAATGCTTGCAACTTTTTACTGGAGCGTTATAAAACCTTGAAATTTTGTGACAATAAATTACTCGTGCCTCTTATCAATTTAAGCTATCGCTCATAGCTATGCTACCCCTGAGTCCTAAATCAAACACTGATAAAACTTCAAATGGCCTTAACTTCTATACGGTGCGTCCTATACCTATGAAACTTTGCAACATTCAAATGCTTGTAACTTTTTACTGGAGCGTTATAAAACCTTGAAATTTTGTGACAATAAATTACTCGTGCCTCTTATCAATTTAAGCTATCGCTCATAGCTATGCTACCCCTGAGTCCCAAAACAAACACTGATAAAACTTCAAATGGCCCTAACTTCTATACGGTGCGTTCTACACCTATCAAACTTTGCAACATTCAAATGCTTGTAACTTTTTACTGGAGCGTCATAAAACCTTGAAATTTTGTGACAATAAATTACTCGTACCTCTTATCCATTTAAGCTATCGTTCATAGCTATGCTACCCTTGAGGCCCAAATCAAACACTGATCAAACTTCAAATGGCCCTAACTTCTACACGCTGCATCCTGCATCTTTCAAAGTTTGTCAGAATCGAATGCTTGTAACTTTTTACTGGAGCGTCATAAAACCTTGAAATTTTGTGACAATATAGTGCTCGAGCCTCTTATCAATTTAAGCTATCGTTCATAGCTATGCTACCCTTGAGTCCTAAATCAAACACTGATAAAACTTCAAATGGCCCTAACTTCTACACGCTGCATCCTGCATCTATCAAAGTTTGCCAGAATCGAATGCTTGTAACTTTTTACTGGAGCGTCAGAAAACCTTGAAATTTTGTGACAATAAAGAACTCGTGCCTCTTATCAATTTAAGCTATCGCTCATAGCTATGCGACCCCTGAGTCCCAAATCAAACACTGATAAAACTTCAAATGGCCCTAACTTCTATACGGTGCGTCCTACACCTATCAAACTTTGCAACATATAAATGCTTGTAACTTCTTACTGGAACGTCATAAAACCTTGAAATTTTGTGACAATAAATTACTCGTACCTCTTATCAATTTAAGCTATCGTTCATAGCTATGCTACCCTTGAGTCCCAAATCAAACACTGATAAAACTTCAAATGGCCCTAACTTCTATACGGTGCGTCCTACACCTATCAAACTTTGCAACATTCAAATGCTTGTAACTTTTTACTGGAGCGTCATAAAACCTTGAAATTTTGTGACAATAAATTACTCGTACCTTTTATCAATTTAAGCTATCGTTCATAGCTATGCTACCCTTGAGTCCCAAATCAAACACTGATCAAACTTCAAATGGCCCTAACTTCTATACGGTGCGTCCTACACCTATCAAACTTTGCAACATTCAAATGCTTGTAACTTTTTACTGGAGCGTCATAAAACCTTGAAATTTTGTGACAATAAATTACTCGTACCTCTTATCAATTTAAGCTATCGTTCATAGCTATGCTACCCTTGAGTCCCAAATCAAACACTGATAAAACTTCAAATGGCCCTAACTTCTACACGCTGCATCCTGCATCTATCAAAGTTTGCCAGAATCGAATGCTTGTAACTTTTTACTGGAGCGTCACAAAACCTTGAAATTTTGTGACAACAAACAACTCGTGCCTCTTATCAATTTAAGCTATCGTTCATAGGTATGCTACCCTTGAGTCACAAATCAAACACTGATAAAACTTCAAATGGCCCTAACTTCTACACGCTGCATCCTGCATCTATCAAAGTTTGCCAGAATCGAATGCTTGTAACTTTTTACTGAAGCGTCATAAAAACTTGAAATTTTGTGACAATATAGTGCTCGAGCCTCTTATCAATTTAAGCTATCGCTCATAGCTATGCTACCCCTCAGTCCCAAATCAAACACTGATAAAACTTCCAATGGCCCTAACTTCTATACGGTGCGTCCTACACCTATCAAACTTTGCAACATTGAAATGCTTGTAACTTTTTACTGGAGCGTCATAAAACCTTGAAATTTATTGACAATAAAGTAGTCGAGCCTATTATCAATTTAAGTTATCGGTCACAGCTATGCTACCCTTCAGTCCAAATCAAACACTGATAAAACTTCAAATGGTCCTAACTTCTATACGGTCCATCCTACACCTATCAATGTTTGCAACAATCAAATGCTGGAAACTTTTTACTGGAGCGTCATTAAACCTTGAAATTTTGTGACAATATAGTGCTCGAGCCTCTTATCAATTTAAGCTATCGCTCATAGCAATGCTACCCCTGAGTCCCAAATCAAACACTGATAAAACTTCAAATGGCCCTAACTTCTATACGGTGCGTCCTATACCTATGAAACTTTGCAACATTCAAATGCTTGTAACTTTTTACTGGAGCGTTATAAAAACTTGAAATTTTGTGACAATAAATTACTCGTGCCTCTTATCAATTTAAGCTATCGCTCATAGCTATGCTACCCCTGAGTCCCAAATCAAACACTGATAAAACTTCAAATGGCCTTAACTTCTATACGGTGCGTCCTACACCTATCAAACTTTGCAACATTCAAATGCTTGTAACTTTTTACTGGAGCGTCATAAAACCTTGAAATTTTGTGACAATAAATTACCCGTACCTCTTATCAATTTAAGCTATCGTTCATAGCTATGCTACCCTTGAGTCCCAAATCAAACACTGATAAAATTTCAAATGGCCCTAACTTCTATACGGTGCGTCCTACACCTATCAAACTTTGCAACATTCAAATGCATGTAACTTTTTACTGGAGCGTCATAAAACCTTGAAATTTTGTGACAATAAACAACTCGTGCCTCTTATCAATTTAAGCTATCGCTCATAGCTATGCTACCCATGAGTCCCAAATCAAACACTGATAAAACTTCAAATGGCCCTAACTTCTATACGGTGCGTCCTATACCTATCAAAGTTTGCAACATTCAAATGCTTGTAACTTTTTACTGGAGCGTCATAAAACCTTGAAATTTTGTGACAATAAAGTACTCGAGCCTCTTATCAATTTAAGCTATCGCTCATAGCTATGCTACCCCTGAGTCCCAAATCAAACACTGATAAAACTTCAAATGGCCCTAACTTCTATACGGTGCGTTCTACACCTATCAAACTTTGCAACATTAAAATGCTTGTAACTTTTTACTGGAGCGTCATAAAACCTTGAAATTTTGTGACAATAAATTACTCTTACTTCTTATCCATTTAAGCTATCGTTCATAGCTATGCTACCCTTGAGGCCCAAATCAAACACTTATCAAACTTTAAATGGCCCTGACTTCTACACGCTGTATCCTGCATCTTTCAAAGTTTGTCAGAATCGAATGCTTGTAACTTTTTACTGGAGCGTCATAAAATCTTGAAATTTTGTGACAATATAGTGCTCGAGCCTCTTATCAATTTAAGCTATCGTTCATAGCTATGCTACCCTTGAGTCCCAAATCAAACACTGATAAAACTTCAAATGGCCCTAACTTCTACACGCTGCATCCTGCATCTATCAAACTTTGCCAGAATCGAATGCTTGTAACTTTTTACTGCAGCGTCAGAAAACCTTGAAATTTTGTGACAATAAAGAACTCGTGCCTCTTATCAATTTAAGCTATCGCTCATAGCTATGCGACCCCTGAGTCCCAAATCAAACACTGATAAAACTTCAAATGGCCCTAACTTCTATACGGTGCGTCCTACACCTATCAAACTTTGCAACATATAAATGCTTGTAACTTTTTACTGGAACGTCATAAAACCTTGAAATTTTGTGACAATAAATTACTCGTACCTCTTATCAATTTAAGCTATCGTTCATAGCTATGCTACCCTTGAGTCCCAAATCAAACACTGATAAAACTTCAAATGGCCCTAACTTCTACACGCTGCATCCTGAATCTATCAAAGTTTGCCAGAATCGAATGCTTGTAACTTTTTACTGGAGCGTCATAAAACCTTGAAATTTTGTGACAACAAACAACTCGTGCCTCTTATCAATTTAAGCTATCGTTCATAGGTATGCTACCCTTGAGTCACAAATCAAACACTGATAAAACTTCAAATGGCCCTAACTTCTACACGCTGCATCCTGCATCTAGCAAAGTTTGCCAGAATCGAATGCTTGTAACTTTTTACTGAAGCGTCATAAAAACTTGAAATTTTGTGACAATATAGTGCTCGAGCCTCTTATCAATTTAAGCTATCGCTCATAGCTATGCTACCCCTGAGTCCCAAATCAAACACTGATAAAACTTCAAATGGCCCTAACTTCTATACGGTGCGTCCTACACCTATGAAACTTTGCAACATTCAAATGCTTGTAACTTTTTACTGGAGCGTTATAAAACCTTGAAATTTTGTGACAATAAATTACTCGTGCCTCTTATCAATTTAAGCTATCGCTCATAGCTATGCTACCCCTGAGTCCCAAATCAAACACTGATAAAACTTCAAATGGCCTTAACTTCTATACGGTGCGTCCTACACCTATCAAACTTTGCAACATTCAAATGCTTGTAACTTTTTACTGGAGCGTCATAAAACCTTGAAATTTTGTGACAATAAATTACTCGTACCTCTTATCAATTTAAGCTATCGTTCATAGCTATGCTACCCTTGAGTCCCAAATCAAACACTGATCAAACTTCAAATGGCCCTAACTTCTACACGCTGCATCCTGCATCTATCAAAGTTTGCCAGAATCGAATGCTTGTAACTTTTTACTGGAGCGTCATAAAACCTTGAAATTTTGTGATAATAAAGAACTCGTGCCTCTGATCAATTTAAGCTATCGTTCATAGGTATGCTACCCTTGAGTCCCAAATCAAACACTGATAAAACTTCAAATGGCCCTAACTTCTACACGCTGCATCCTGCATCTATCAAAGTTTGCCAGAATCGAATGCTTGTAACTTTTTACTGGAGCGTCAGAAAACCTTGAAATTTTGTGACAATAAAGAACTCGTGCCTCTTATCAATTTAAGCTATCGCTCATAGCTATGCTACCCCTGAGTCCCAAATCAAACACTGATAAAACTTCAAATGGCCCTAACTTCTATACGGTGCGTCCTACACCTATCAAACTTTGCAACATATAAATGCTTGTAACTTTTTATTGGAACGTCATAAAACCTTGAAATTTTGTGACAATAAATTACTCGTACCTCTTATCAATTTAAGCTATCGTTCATAGCTATGCTACCCTTGAGTCCCAAATCAAACACTGATAAAACTTCAAATGGCCCTAACTTCTACACGCTGCATCCTGCATCTATCAAAGTTTGCCAGAATCGAATGCTTGTAACTTTTTACGGGAGCGTCACAAAACCTTGAAATTTTGTGACAACAAACAACTCGTGCCTCTTATCAATTTAAGCTATCGTTCATAGGTATGCTACCCTTGAGTCACAAATCACACACTGATAAAATTTCAAATGGCCCTAACTTCTACACGCTGCATCCTGCATCTATCAAAGTTTGCCAGAATCGAATGCTTGTAACTTTTTACTGAAGCGTCATAAAAACTTGAAATTTTGTAACAATATAGTTCTCGAGCCTCTTATCAATTTAAGCTATCGCTCATAGCTATGCTACCCCTCAGTCCCAAATCAAACACTGATAAAACTTCCAATGGCCCTAACTGCTATACGGTGCGTCCTACACCTATCAAACTTTGCAACATTGAAATGCTTGTAACTTTTTACTGGAGCGTCATAAAACCTTGAAATTTATTGACAATAAAGTAGTCGAGCCTATTATCAATCTAAGTTATCGGTCACAGCTATGCTACCCTTCAGTCCAAATCAAACACTGATAAAACTTCAAATGGTCCTAACTTCTATACGGTCCATCCTACACCTATCAATGTTTGCAACATTCAAATGCTTGTAACTTTTTACTGGAACGTCATAAAACCTTGAAATTTTGTGACAATAAATTACTCGTACCTTTTATCAATTTAAGCTATCGTTCATAGCTATGCTACCCTTGAGTCCCAAATCAAACACTGATCAAACTTCAAATGGCCCTAACTTCTATACGGTGCGTCCTACACCTATCAAACTTTGCAACATTCAAATGCTTGTAACTTTTTACTGGAGCGTCATAAAACCTTGAAATTTTGTGACAATAAATTACTCGTACCTCTTATCAATTTAAGCTATCGTTCATAGCTATGCTACCCTTGAGTCACAAATCAAACACTGATAAAACTTCAAATGGCCCTAACTTCTACACGCTGCATCCTGCATCTATCAAAGTTTGCCAGAATCGAATGCTTGTAACTTTTTACTGGAGCGTCACAAAACCTTGAAATTTTGTGACAACAAACAACTCGTGCCTCTTATCAATTTAAGCTATCGTTCATAGGTATGCTACCCTTGAGTCACAAATCAAACACTGATAAAACTTCAAATGGCCCTAACTTCTACACGCTGCATCCTGCATCTATCAAAGTTTGCCGGAATCGAATGCTTGTAACTTTTTACTGAAGCGTCATAAAAACTTGAAATTTTGTGACAATATAGTGCTCGAGCCTCTTATCAATTTAAGCTATCGCTCATAGCTATGCTACCCCTCAGTCCCAAATCAAACACTGATAAAACTTCCAATGGCCCTAACTTCTATACGGTGCGTCCTACACCTATCAAACTTTGCAACATTGAAATGCTTGTAACTTTTTACTGGAGCGTCATAAAACCTTGAAATTTATTGACAATAAAGTAGTCGAGCCTATTATCAATTTAAGTTATCGGTCACAGCTATGCTACCCTTCAGTCCAAATCAAACACTGATAAAACTTCAAATGGTCCTAACTTCTATACGGTCCATCCTACACCTATCAATGTTTGCAACAATCAAATGCTGGAAACTTTTTACTGGAGCGTCATAAAACCTTGAAATTTTGTGACAATATAGTGCTCGAGCCTCTTATCAATTTAAGCTATCGCTCATAGCAATGCTACCCCTGAGTCCCAAATCAAACACTGATAAAACTTCAAATGGCCCTAACTTCTATACGGTGCGTCCTATACCTATGAAACTTTGCAACATTCAAATGCTTGTAACTTTTTACTGGAGCGTTATAAAACCTTGAAATTTTGTGACAATAAATTACTCGTGCCTCTTATCAATTTAAGCTATCGCTCATAGCTATGCTACCCCTGAGTCCCAAATCAAACACTGATAAAACTTCAAATGGCCTTAACTTCTATACGGTGCGTCCTACACCTATCAAACTTTGCAACATTCAAATGCTTGTAACTTTTTACTGGAGCGTCATAAAACCTTGAAATTTTGTGACAATAAATTACTCGTACCTCTTATCAATTTAAGCTATCGTTCATAGCTATGCAACCCTTGAGTCCCAAATCAAACACTGATAAAATTTCAAATGGCCCTAACTTCTATACGGTGCGTCCTACACCTATCAAACTTTGCAACATTCAAATGCATGTAACTTTTTACTGGAGCGTCATAAAACCTTGAAATTTTGTGACAATAAACAACTCGTGCCTCTTATCAATTTAAGCTATCGCTCATAGCTATGCTACCCATGAGTCCCAAATCAAACACTGATAAAACTTCAAATGGCCCTAACTTCTATACGGTGCGTCCTATACCTATCAAAGTTTGCAACATTCAAATGCTTGTAACTTTTTACTGGAGCGTCATAAAACCTTGAAATTTTGTGACAATAAAGTACTCGAGCCTCTTATCAATTTAAGCTATCGCTCATAGCTATGCTACCCCTGAGTCCCAAATCAAACACTGATAAAACTTCAAATGGCCCTAACTTCTATACGGTGCGTTCTACACCTATCAAACTTTGCAACATTAAAATGCTTGTAACTTTTTACTGGAGCGTCATAAAACCTTGAAATTTTGTGACAATAAATTACTCGTACCTCTTATCCATTTAAGCTATCGTTCATAGCTATGCTACCCTTGAGGCCCAAATCAAACACTGATCAAACTTTAAATGGCCCTAACTTCTACACGCTGTATCCTGCATCTTTCAAAGTTTGTCAGAATCGAATGCTTGTAACTTTTTACTGGAGCGTCATAAAATCTTGAAATTTTGTGACAATATAGTGCTCGAGCCTCTTATCAATTTAAGCTATCGTTCATAGCTATGCTACCCTTGAGTCCCAAATCAAACACTGATAAAACTTCAAATGGCCCTAACTTCTACACGCTGCACCCTGCATCTATCAAACTTTGCCAGAATCGAATGCTTGTAACTTTTTACTGGAGCGTCAGAAAACCTTGAAATTTTGTGACAATAAAGAACTCGTGTCTCTTATCAATTTAAGCTATCGCTCATAGCTATGCGACCCCTGAGTCCCAAATCAAACACTGATAAAACTTCAAATGGCCCTAACTTCTATACGGTGCGTCCTACACCTATCAAACTTTGCAACATATAAATGCTTGTAACTTTTTACTGGAACGTCATAAAACCTTGAAATTTTGTGACAATAAATTACTCGTACCTCTTATCAATTTAAGCTATCGTTCATAGCTATGCTACCCTTGAGTCCCAAATCAAACACTGATAAAACTTCAAATGGCCCTAACTTCTACACGCTGCATCCTGAATCTATCAAAGTTTGCCAGAATCGAATGCTTGTAACTTTTTACTGGAGCGTCATAAAACCTTGAAATTTTGTGACAACAAACAACTCGTGCCTCTTATCAATTTAAGCTATCGTTCATAGGTATGCTACCCTTGAGTCACAAATCAAACACTGATAAAACTTCAAATGGCCCTAACTTCTAAACGCTGCATCCTGCATCTAGCAAAGTTTGCCAGAATCGAATGCTTGTAACTTTTTACTGAAGCGTCATAAAAACTTGAAATTTTGTGACAATATAGTGCTCGAGCCTCTTATCAATTTAAGCTATCGCTCATAGCTATGCTACCCCTGAGTCCCAAATCAAACACTGATAAAACTTCAAATGGCCCTAACTTCTATACGGTGCGTCCTACACCTATGAAACTTTGCAACATTCAAATGCTTGTAACTTTTTACTGGAGCGTTATAAAACCTTGAAATTTTGTGACAATAAATTACTCGTGCCTCTTATCAATTTAAGCTATCGCTCATAGCTATGCTACCCTTGAGTCCCAAATCAAACACTGATCAAACTTCAAATGGCCCTACGTTCTATACGGTGCGTCCTACACCTATCAAAGTTTGCCAGAATCGAATGCTTGTAACTTTTTACTGGAGCGTCATAAAACCTTGAAATTTTGTGACAATAAAGAACTCGTGCCTCTTATCAATTTAAGTTATCGCTCATAGCTATGCTACCCCTGAGTCCGAAATCAGACAATGATAAAACTTCAAATGGCCCTAACTTCTATACGGTGCGTCCTACACCTATCAAACTTTGCAACATTCAAATGCTTGTAACTTTTTACTGGAGCGTCATAAACCTTGAAATTTTGTGACAATAAATTACTCGTACCTCTTATCAATTTAAGCTATCGTTCATAGCTATGCTACCCTTGAGTCCCAAATCAAACACTGATCAAACTTCAAATGGCCCTAACTTCTATACGGTGCGTCCTACACCTATCAAACTTTGCAACATTCAAATGCTTGTAACTTTTTACTGGAGCGTCATAAAACCTTGAAATTTTGTGACAATAAATTTCTCGTACCTCTTATCAATTTAAGCCATCGTTCATAGCAATGCTACCCTTGAGTCCCAAATCAAACACTGATCAAACTTCAAATGGCCCTAACTTCTACACGCTGCATCCTGCATCTATCAAAGTTTGCCAGAATCGAATGCTTGTAACTTTTTACTCGAGCGTCATAAAACCTTGAAATTTTGTGATAATAAAGAACTCGTGCCTCTGATCAATTTAAGCTATCGTTCATAGGTATGCTACCCTTGAGTCCCAAATCAAACACTGATAAAACTTCAAATGGCCCTAACTTCTACACGCTGCATCCTGCATCTATCAAAGTTTGCCAGAATCGAATGCTTGTAACTTTTTACTGGAGCGTCAGAAAACCTTGAAATTTTGTGACAATAAAGAACTCGTGCCTCTTATCAATTTAAGCTATCGCTCATAGCTATGCTACCCCTGAGTCCCAAATCAAACACTGATAAAACTTCAAATGGCCCTAACTTCTATACGGTGCGTCCTACACCTATCAAACTTTGCAACATATAAATGCTTGTAACTTTTTATTGGAACGTCATAAAACCTTGAAATTTTGTGACAATAAATTACTCGTACCTCTTATCAATTTAAGCTATCGTTCATAGCTATGCTACCCTTGAGTCCCAAATCAAACACTGATAAAACTTCAAATGGCCCTAACTTCTACACGCTGCATCCTGCATCTATCAAAGTTTGCCAGAATCGAATGCTTGTAAGTTTTTACTGGAGCGTCACAAAACCTTGAAATTTTGTGACAACAAACAACTCGTGCATCTTATCAATTTAAGCTATCGTTCATAAGTATGCTACTCTTGAGTCACAAATCAAACACTGATAAAACTTCAAATGGCCCTAACTTCTACACGCTGCATCCGGCATCTAGCAAAGTTTGCCAGAATCGAATGCTTGTAACTTTTTACTGAAGCGTCATAAAAACTTGAAATTTTGTGACAATATAGTGCTCGAGCCTCTTATCAATTTAAGCTATCGCTCATAGCTATGCTACCCCTGAGTCCCAAATCAAACACTGATAAAACTTCAAATGGCCCTAACTTCTATACGGTGCGTCCTACACCTATGAAACTTTGCAACATTCAAATGCTTGTAACTTTTTACTGGAGCGTTATAAAACCTTGAAATTTTGTGACAATAAATTACTCGTGCCTCTTATCAATTTAAGCTATCGCTCATAGCTATGCTACCCCTGAGTCCCAAATCAAACACTGATAAAACTTCAAATGGCCTTAACTTCTATACGGTGCGTCCTACACCTATCAAACTTTGCAACATTCAAATGCTTGTAACTTTTTACTGGAGCGTCATAAAACCTTGAAATTTTGTGACAATAAATTACTCGTACCTCTTATCAATTTAAGCTATCGTTCATAGCTATGCTACCCTTGAGTCCCAAATCAAACACTGATCAAACTTCAAATGGCCCTAACTTCTATACGGTGCGTCCTACACCTATCAAACTTTGCAACATTCAAATGCTTGTAACTTTTTACTGGAGCGTCATAAAACCTTGAAATTTTGTGACAATAAATTTCTCGTACCTCTTATCAATTTAAGCTATCGCTCATAGCTATGCTACCCCTGAGTCCCAAATCAAACACTGATAAAACTTCAAATGGCCTTAACTTCTATACGGTGCGTCCTACACCTATCAAACTTTGCAACATATAAATGCTTGTAACTTTTTATTGGAACGTCATAAAACCTTGAAATTTTGTGACAATAAATTACTCGTACCTCTTATCAATTTAAGCTATCGTTCATAGCTATGCTACCCTTGAGTCCCAAATCAAACACTGATAAAACTTCAAATGGCCCTAACTTCTACACGCTGCATCCTGCATCTATCAAAGTTTGCCAGAATCGAATGCTTGTAACTTTTTACGGGAGCGTCACAAAACCTTGAAATTTTGTGACAACAAACAACTCGTGCCTCTTATCAATTTAAGCTATCGTTCATAGGTATGCTACCCTTGAGTCACAAATCACACACTGATAAAATTTCAAATGGCCCTAACTTCTACACGCTGCATCCTGCATCTATCAAAGTTTGCCAGAATCGAATGCTTGTAACTTTTTACTGAAGCGTCATAAAAACTTGAAATTTTGTAACAATATAGTTCTCGAGCCTCTTATCAATTTAAGCTATCGCTCATAGCTATGCTACCCCTCAGTCCCAAATCAAACACTGATAAAACTTCCAAGGGCCCTAACTGCTATACGGTGCGTCCTACACCTATCAAACTTTGCAACATTGAAATGCTTGTAACTTTTTACTGGAGCGTCATAAAACCTTGAAATTTATTGACAATAAAGTAGTCGAGCCTATTATCAATCTAAGTTATCGGTCACAGCTATGCTACCCTTCAGTCCAAATCAAACACTGATAAAACTTCAAATGGTCCTAACTTCTATACGGTCCATCCTACACCTATCAATGTTTGCAACATTCAAATGCTTGTAACTTTTTACTGGAACGTCATAAAACCTTGAAATTTTGTGACAATAAATTACTCGTACCTTTTATCAATTTAAGCTATCGTTCATAGCTATGCTACCCTTGAGTCCCAAATCAAACACTGATCAAACTTCAAATGGCCCTAACTTCTATACGGTGCGTCCTACACCTATCAAACTTTGCAACATTCAAATGCTTGTAACTTTTTACTGGAGCGTCATAAAACCTTGAAATTTTGTGACAATAAATTACTCGTACCTCTTATCAATTTAAGCTATCGTTCATAGCTATGCTACCCTTGAGTCCCAAATCAAACACTGATAAAACTTCAAATGGCCCTAACTTCTACACGCTGCATCCTGCATCTATCAAAGTTTGCCAGAATCGAATGCTTGTAACTTTTTACTGGAGCGTCACAAAACCTTGAAATTTTGTGACAACAAACAACTCGTGCCTCTTATCAATTTAAGCTATCGTTCATAGGTATGCTACCCTTGAGTCACAAATCAAACACTGATAAAACTTCAAATGGCCCTAACTTCTACACGCTGCATCCTGCATCTATCAAAGTTTGCCGGAATCGAATGCTTGTAACTTTTTACTGAAGCGTCATAAAAACTTGAAATTTTGTGACAATATAGTGCTCGAGCCTCTTATCAATTTAAGCTATCGCTCATAGCTATGCTACCCCTCAGTCCCAAATCAAACACTGATAAAACTTCCAATGGCCCTAACTTCTATACGGTGCGTCCTACACCTATCAAACTTTGCAACATTGAAATGCTTGTAACTTTTTACTGGAGCGTCATAAAACCTTGAAATTTATTGACAATAAAGTAGTCGAGCCTATTATCAATTTAAGTTATCGGTCACAGCTATGCTACCCTTCAGTCCAAATCAAACACTGATAAAACTTCAAATGGTCCTAACTTCTATACGGTCCATCCTACACCTATCAATGTTTGCAACAATCAAATGCTGGAAACTTTTTACTGGAGCGTCATAAAACCTTGAAATTTTGTGACAATATAGTGCTCGAGCCTCTTATCAATTTAAGCTATCGCTCATAGCAATGCTACCCCTGAGTCCCAAATCAAACACTGATAAAACTTCAAATGGCCCTAACTTCTATACGGTGCGTCCTATACCTATGAAACTTTGCAACATTCAAATGCTTGTAACTTTTTACTGGAGCGTTATAAAACCTTGAAATTTTGTGACAATAAATTACTCGTGCCTCTTATCAATTTAAGCTATCGCTCATAGCTATGCTACCCCTGAGTCCCAAATCAAACACTGATAAAACTTCAAATGGCCTTAACTTCTATACGGTGCGTCCTACACCTATCAAACTTTGCAACATTCAAATGCTTGTAACTTTTTACTGGAGCGTCATAAAACCTTGAAATTTTGTGACAATAAATTACTCGTACCTCTTATCAATTTAAGCTATCGTTCATAGCTATGCAACCCTTGAGTCCCAAATCAAACACTGATAAAACTTCAAATGGCCCTAACTTCTATACGGTGCGTCCTACACATATCAAACTTTGCAACATTCAAATGCATGTAACTTTTTACTGGAGCGTCATAAAACCTTGAAATTTTGTGACAATAAAGAACTCGTGCCTCTTATCAATTTAAGCTATCGCTCATAGCTATGCTACCCATGAGTCCCAAATCAAACACTGATAAAACTTCAAATGGCCCTAACTTCTATACGGTGCGTCCTATACCTATCAAAGTTTGCAACATTCAAATGCTTGTAACTTTTTACTGGAGCGTCATAAAACCTTGAAATTTTGTGACAATAAAGTACTCGAGCCTCTTATCAATTTAAGCTATCGCTCATAGCTATGCTACCCCTGAGTCCCAAATCAAACACTGATAAAACTTCAAATGGCCCTAACTTCTATACGGTGCGTTCTACACCTATCAAACTTTGCAACATTAAAATGCTTGTAACTTTTTACTGGAGCGTCATAAAACCTTGAAATTTTGTGACAATAAATTACTCGTACCTCTTATCCATTTAAGCTATCGTTCATAGCTATGCTACCCTTGAGGCCCAAATCAAACACTGATCAAACTTTAAATGGCCCTAACTTCTACACGCTGTATCCTGCATCTTTCAAAGTTTGTCAGAATCGAATGCTTGTAACTTTTTACTGGAGCGTCATAAAATCTTGAAATTTTGTGACAATATAGTGCTCGAGCCTCTTATCAATTTAAGCTATCGTTCATAGCTATGCTACCCTTGAGTCCCAAATCAAACACTGATAAAACTTCAAATGGCCCTAACTTCTACACGCTGCACCCTGCATCTATCAAACTTTGCCAGAATCGAATGCTTGTAACTTTTTACTGGAGCGTCAGAAAACCTTGAAATTTTGTGACAATAAAGAACTCGTGTCTCTTATCAATTTAAGCTATCGCTCATAGCTATGCGACCCCTGAGTCCCAAATCAAACACTGATAAAACTTCAAATGGCCCTAACTTCTATACGGTGCGTCCTACACCTATCAAACTTTGCAACATATAAATGCTTGTAACTTTTTACTGGAACGTCATAAAACCTTGAAATTTTGTGACAATAAATTACTCGTACCTCTTATCAATTTAAGCTATCGTTCATAGCTATGCTACCCTTGAGTCCCAAATCAAACACTGATAAAACTTCAAATGGCCCTAACTTCTACACGCTGCATCCTGAATCTATCAAAGTTTGCCAGAATCGAATGCTTGTAACTTTTTACTGGAGCGTCATAAAACCTTGAAATTTTGTGACAACAAACAACTCGTGCCTCTTATCAATTTAAGCTATCGTTCATAGGTATGCTACCCTTGAGTCACAAATCAAACACTGATAAAACTTCAAATGGCCCTAACTTCTAAACGCTGCATCCTGCATCTAGCAAAGTTTGCCAGAATCGAATGCTTGTAACTTTTTACTGAAGCGTCATAAAAACTTGAAATTTTGTGACAATATAGTGCTCGAGCCTCTTATCAATTTAAGCTATCGCTCATAGCTATGCTACCCCTGAGTCCCAAATCAAACACTGATAAAACTTCAAATGGCCCTAACTTCTATACGGTGCGTCCTACACCTATGAAACTTTGCAACATTCAAATGCTTGTAACTTTTTACTGGAGCGTTATAAAACCTTGAAATTTTGTGACAATAAATTACTCGTGCCTCTTATCAATTTAAGCTATCGCTCATAGCTATGCTACCCTTGAGTCCCAAATCAAACACTGATCAAACTTCAAATGGCCCTACGTTCTATACGGTGCGTCCTACACCTATCAAAGTTTGCCAGAATCGAATGCTTGTAACTTTTTACTGGAGCGTCATAAAACCTTGAAATTTTGTGACAATAAAGAACTCGTGCCTCTTATCAATTTAAGTTATCGCTCATAGCTATGCTACCCCTGAGTCCGAAATCAGACAATGATAAAACTTCAAATGGCCCTAACTTCTATACGGTGCGTCCTACACCTATCAAACTTTGCAACATTCAAATGCTTGTAACTTTTTACTGGAGCGTCATAAACCTTGAAATTTTGTGACAATAAATTACTCGTACCTCTTATCAATTTAAGCTATCGTTCATAGCTATGCTACCCTTGAGTCCCAAATCAAACACTGATCAAACTTCAAATGGCCCTAACTTCTATACGGTGCGTCCTACACCTATCAAACTTTGCAACATTCAAATGCTTGTAACTTTTTACTGGAGCGTCATAAAACCTTGAAATTTTGTGACAATAAATTTCTCGTACCTCTTATCAATTTAAGCCATCGTTCATAGCAATGCTACCCTTGAGTCCCAAATCAAACACTGATCAAACTTCAAATGGCCCTAACTTCTACACGCTGCATCCTGCATCTATCAAAGTTTGCCAGAATCGAATGCTTGTAACTTTTTACTCGAGCGTCATAAAACCTTGAAATTTTGTGATAATAAAGAACTCGTGCCTCTGATCAATTTAAGCTATCGTTCATAGGTATGCTACCCTTGAGTCCCAAATCAAACACTGATAAAACTTCAAATGGCCCTAACTTCTACACGCTGCATCCTGCATCTATCAAAGTTTGCCAGAATCGAATGCTTGTAACTTTTTACTGGAGCGTCAGAAAACCTTGAAATTTTGTGACAATAAAGAACTCGTGCCTCTTATCAATTTAAGCTATCGCTCATAGCTATGCTACCCCTGAGTCCCAAATCAAACACTGATAAAACTTCAAATGGCCCTAACTTCTATACGGTGCGTCCTACACCTATCAAACTTTGCAACATATAAATGCTTGTAACTTTTTATTGGAACGTCATAAAACCTTGAAATTTTGTGACAATAAATTACTCGTACCTCTTATCAATTTAAGCTATCGTTCATAGCTATGCTACCCTTGAGTCCCAAATCAAACACTGATAAAACTTCAAATGGCCCTAACTTCTACACGCTGCATCCTGCATCTATCAAAGTTTGCCAGAATCGAATGCTTGTAAGTTTTTACTGGAGCGTCACAAAACCTTGAAATTTTGTGACAACAAACAACTCGTGCATCTTATCAATTTAAGCTATCGTTCATAAGTATGCTACTCTTGAGTCACAAATCAAACACTGATAAAACTTCAAATGGCCCTAACTTCTACACGCTGCATCCGGCATCTAGCAAAGTTTGCCAGAATCGAATGCTTGTAACTTTTTACTGAAGCGTCATAAAAACTTGAAATTTTGTGACAATATAGTGCTCGAGCCTCTTATCAATTTAAGCTATCGCTCATAGCTATGCTACCCCTGAGTCCCAAATCAAACACTGATAAAACTTCAAATGGCCCTAACTTCTATACGGTGCGTCCTACACCTATGAAACTTTGCAACATTCAAATGCTTGTAACTTTTTACTGGAGCGTTATAAAACCTTGAAATTTTGTGACAATAAATTACTCGTGCCTCTTATCAATTTAAGCTATCGCTCATAGCTATGCTACCCCTGAGTCCCAAATCAAACACTGATAAAACTTCAAATGGCCTTAACTTCTATACGGTGCGTCCTACACCTATCAAACTTTGCAACATTCAAATGCTTGTAACTTTTTACTGGAGCGTCATAAAACCTTGAAATTTTGTGACAATAAATTACTCGTACCTCTTATCAATTTAAGCTATCGTTCATAGCTATGCTACCCTTGAGTCCCAAATCAAACACTGATCAAACTTCAAATGGCCCTAACTTCTATACGGTGCGTCCTACACCTATCAAACTTTGCAACATTCAAATGCTTGTAACTTTTTACTGGAGCGTCATAAAACCTTGAAATTTTGTGACAATAAATTTCTCGTACCTCTTATCAATTTAAGCCATCGTTCATAGCAATGCTACCCTTGAGTCCCAAATCAAACACTGATCAAACTTCAAATGGCCCTAACTTCTACACGCTGCATCCTGCATCTATCAAAGTTTGCCAGAATCGAATGCTTGTAACTTTTTACTCGAGCGTCATAAAACCTTGAAATTTTGTGATAATAAAGAACTCGTGCCTCTGATCAATTTAAGCTATCGTTCATAGGTATGCTACCCTTGAGTCCCAAATCAAACACTGATAAAACTTCAAATGGCCCTAACTTCTACACGCTGCATCCTGCATCTATCAAAGTTTGCCAGAATCGAATGCTTGTAACTTTTTACTGGAGCGTCAGAAAACCTTGAAATTTTGTGACAATAAAGAACTCGTGCCTCTTATCAATTTAAGCTATCGCTCATAGCTATGCTACCCCTGAGTCCCAAATCAAACACTGATAAAACTTCAAATGGCCTTAACTTCTATACGGTGCGTCCTACACCTATCAAACTTTGCAACATTCAAATGCTTGTAACTTTTTACTGGAGCGTCATAAAACCTTGAAATTTTGTGACAATAAATTACTCGTACCTCTTATCAATTTAAGCTATCGTTCATAGCTATGCTACCCTTGAGTCCCAAATCAAACACTGATCAAACTTCAAATGGCCCTAACTTCTATACGGTGCGTCCTACACCTATCAAACTTTGCAACATTCAAATGCTTGTAACTTTTTACTGGAGCGTCATAAAACCTTGAAATTTTGTGACAATAAATTTCTCGTACCTCTTATCAATTTAAGCCATCGTTCATAGCAATGCTACCCTTGAGTCCCAAATCAAACACTGATCAAACTTCAAATGGCCCTAACTTCTACACGCTGCATCCTGCATCTATCAAAGTTTGCCAGAATCGAATGCTTGTAACTTTTTACTCGAGCGTCATAAAACCTTGAAATTTTGTGATAATAAAGAACTCGTGCCTCTGATCAATTTAAGCTATCGTTCATAGGTATGCTACCCTTGAGTCCCAAATCAAACACTGATAAAACTTCAAATGGCCCTAACTTCTACACGCTGCATCCTGCATCTATCAAAGTTTGCCAGAATCGAATGCTTGTAACTTTTTACTGGAGCGTCAGAAAACCTTGAAATTTTGTGACAATAAAGAACTCGTGCCTCTTATCAATTTAAGCTATCGCTCATAGCTATGCTACCCCTGAGTCCCAAATCAAACACTGATAAAACTTCAAATGGCCCTAACTTCTATACGGTGCGTCCTACACCTATCAAACTTTGCAACATATAAATGCTTGTAACTTTTTATTGGAACGTCATAAAACCTTGAAATTTTGTGAAAATAAATTACTCGTACCTCTTATCAATTTAAGCTATCGTTCATAGCTATGCTACCCTTGAGTCCCAAATCAAACACTGATAAAACTTCAAATGGCCCTAACTTCTACACGCTGCATCCTGCATCTATCAAAGTTTGCCAGAATCGAATGCTTGTAACTTTTTACTGGAGCGTCACAAAACCTTGAAATTTTGTGACAACAAACAACTCGTGCATCTTATCAATTTAAGCTATCGTTCATAAGTATGCTACTCTTGAGTCACAAATCAAACACTGATAAAACTTCAAATGGCCCTAACTTCTACACGCTGCATCCGGCATCTAGCAAAGTTTGCCAGAATCGAATGCTTGTAACTTTTTACTGAAGCGTCATAAAAACTTGAAATTTTGTGACAATATAGTGCTCGAGCCTCTTATCAATTTAAGCTATCGCTCATAGCTATGCTACCCCTGAGTCCCAAATCAAACACTGATAAAACTTCAAATGGCCCTAACTTCTATACGGTGCGTCCTACACCTATGAAACTTTGCAACATTCAAATGCTTGTAAGTTTTTACTGGATCGTCATAAAACCCTGAAATGTTGTGACAATAAAGTACTAGTGCCTCTTATCAATTTAAGTTATCGCTCGTAGCTATGCTACCCCTGAGTCCCAAATCAAACACTGATAAAACTTCAAATGGCCTTAACTTCTATACGGTGCGTCCTACACCTATCAAACTTTGCAACATTCAAATGCTTGTAACTTTTTACTGGAGCGTCATAAAACCTTGAAATTTTGTGACAATAAATTACTCGTACCTCTTATCAATTTAAGCTATCGTTCATAGCTATGCTACCCTTGAGTCCCAAATCAAACACTGATCAAACTTCAAATGGCCCTAACTTCTATACGGTGCGTCCTACACCTATCAAACTTTGCAACATTCAAATGCTTGTAACTTTTTACTGGAGCGTCATAAAACCTTGAAATTTTGTGACAATAAATTTCTCGTACCTCTTATCAATTTAAGCCATCGTTCATAGCAATGCTACCCTTGAGTCCCAAATCAAACACTGATCAAACTTCAAATGGCCCTAACTTCTACACGCTGCATCCTGCATCTATCAAAGTTTGCCAGAATCGAATGCTTGTAACTTTTTACTCGAGCGTCAGAAAACCTTGAAATTTTGTGATAATAAAGAACTCGTGCCTCTGATCAATTTAAGCTATCGTTCATAGGTATGCTACCCTTGAGTCCCAAATCAAACACTGATAAAACTTCAAATGGCCCTAACTTCTACACGCTGCATCCTGCATCTATCAAAGTTTGCCAGAATCGAATGCTTGTAACTTTTTACTGGAGCGTCAGAAAACCTTGAAATTTTGTGACAATAAAGAACTCGTGCCTCTTATCAATTTAAGCTATCGCTCATAGCTATGCTACCCCTGAGTCCCAAATCAAACACTGATAAAACTTCAAATGGCCTTAACTTCTATACGGTGCGTCCTACACCTATCAAACTTTGCAACATTCAAATGCTTGTAACTTTTTACTGGAGCGTCATAAAACCTTGAAATTTTGTGACAATAAATTACTCGTACCTCTTATCAATTTAAGCTATCGTTCATAGCTATGCTACCCTTGAGTCCCAAATCAAACACTGATCAAACTTCAAATGGCCCTAACTTCTATACGGTGCGTCCTACACCTATCAAACTTTGCAACATTCAAATGCTTGTAACTTTTTACTGGAGCGTCATAAAACCTTGAAATTTTGTGACAATAAATTTCTCGTACCTCTTATCAATTTAAGCCATCGTTCATAGCAATGCTACCCTTGAGTCCCAAATCAAACGGCCCTAACTTCTACACGCTGCATCCTGCATCTATCAAAGTTTGCCAGAATCGAATGCTTGTAACTTTTTACTCGAGCGTCATAAAACCTTGAAATTTTGTGATAATAAAGAACTCGTGCCTCTGATCAATTTAAGCTATCGTTCATAGGTATGCTACCCTTGAGTCCCAAATCAAACACTGATAAAACTTCAAATGGCCCTAACTTCTACACGCTGCATCCTGCATCTATCAAAGTTTGCCAGAATCGAATGCTTGTAACTTTTTACTGGAGCGTCAGAAAACCTTGAAATTTTGTGACAATAAAGAACTCGTGCCTCTTATCAATTTAAGCTATCGCTCATAGCTATGCTACCCCTGAGTCCCAAATCAAACACTGATAAAACTTCAAATGGCCCTAACTTCTATACGGTGCGTCCTACACCTATCAAACTTTGCAACATATAAATGCTTGTAACTTTTTATTGGAACGTCATAAAACCTTGAAATTTTGTGACAATAAATTACTCGTACCTCTTATCAATTTAAGCTATCGTTCATAGCTATGCTACCCTTGAGTCCCAAATCAAACACTGATAAAACTTCAAATGGCCCTAACTTCTACACGCTGCATCCTGCATCTATCAAAGTTTGCCAGAATCGAATGCTTGTAACTTTTTACTGGAGCGTCACAAAACCTTGAAATTTTGTGACAACAAACAACTCGTGCATCTTATCAATTTAAGCTATCGTTCATAAGTATGCTACTCTTGAGTCACAAATCAAACACTGATAAAACTTCAAATGGCCCTAACTTCTACACGCTGCATCCGGCATCTATCAAAGTTTGCCAGAATCGAATGCTTGTAACTTTTTACTGAAGCGTCAGAAAACCTTGAAATTTTGTGACAATAAAGAACTCGTGCCTCTTATCAATTTAAGCTATCGCTCATAGCTATGCTACCCCTGAGTCCCAAATCAAACACTGATAAAACTTCAAATGGCCCTAACTTCTATACGGTGCGTCCTACACCTATCAAACTTTGCAACATATAAATGCTTGTAACTTTTTATTGGAACGTCATAAAACCTTGAAATTTTGTGACAATAAATTACTCGTACCTCTTATCAATTTAAGCTATCGTTCATAGCTATGCTACCCTTGAGTCCCAAATCAAACACTGATAAAACTTCAAATGGCCCTAACTTCTACACGCTGCATCCTGCATCTATCAAAGTTTGCCAGAATCGAATGCTTGTAACTTTTTACTGGAGCGTCACAAAACCTTGAAATTTTGTGACAACAAACAACTCGTGCATCTTATCAATTTAAGCTATCGTTCATAAGTATGCTACTCTTGAGTCACAAATCAAACACTGATAAAACTTCAAATGGCCCTAACTTCTACACGCTGCATCCGGCATCTATCAAAGTTTGCCAGAATCGAATGCTTGTAACTTTTTACTGAAGCGTCATAAAAACTTGAAATTTTGTGACAATATAGTGCTCGAGCCTCTTATCAATTTAAGCTATCGCTCAGAGCTATGCTACCCCTCAGTCCCAAATCAAACACTGATAAAACTTCCAATGGCCCTAACTTCTATAAGGTGCGTCCTACACCTTTCAAACTTTGCAACATTGAAATGCTTGTAACTTTTTACTGGAGCGTCATAAAACCTTGAAATTTATTGACAATAAAGTAGTCGAGCCTATTATCAATTATCGGTCACAGCTATGCTACCCTTGAGTCCCAAATCAAACACTGATAAAACTTCAAATGGCCCTAACTTCTATACGGTGCGTCCTACACCTATCAAACTTTGCAACATTCAAATGCATGTAACTTTTTACTGGAGCGTCATAAAACCTTGAAATTTTGTGACAATAAAGAACTCGTGCCCCTTATCAATTTAAGCTATCGCTCATAGCTATGCTACCCCTGAGTCCCAAATCAAACACTGATAAAACTTCAAATGGCCCTAACTTCTATACGGTGCGTCCTATACCTATCAAAGTTTGCAACATTCAAATGCTTGTAAATTTTTACTGGAGCGTCATAAAACCTTGAAATTTTGTGACAATAAAGTACTCGAGGCTCTTATCAATTTAAGCTATCGCTCATAGCTATGCTACCCCTGAGTCCCAAATCAAACACTGATAAAACTTCAAATGGCCCTAACTTCTATACGGTGCGTCCTACACCTATCAAACTTTGCAACATTAAAATGCGTGTAACTTTTTACTGGAGCGTCATAAAACCTTGAAATTTTGTGACAATAAATTACTCGTACCTCTTATCAATTTAAGCTATCGTTCATAGCTATGCTACCCTTGAGTCCCAAATCAAACACTGATAAAACTTCAAATGACCCTAACTTCTACACGCTGCACCCTGCATCTATCAAACTTTGCCAGAATCGAATTCTTGTAACTTTTTACTGGAGCGTCAGAAAACCTTGAAATTTTGTGACAATAAAGAACTCGTGTCTCTTATCAATTTAAGCTATCGCTCATAGCTATGCGACCCCTGAGTCCCAAATCAAACACTGATAAAACTTCAAATGGCCCTAACTTCTATACGGTGCGTCCTACACCTATCAAACTTTGCAACATATAAATGCTTGTAACTTTTTACTGGAACGTCATAAAACCTTGAAATTTTGTGACAATAAATTACTCGTACCTCTTATCAATTTAAGCTATCGTTCATAGCTATGCTACCCTTGAGTCCCAAATCAAACACTGATAAAACTTCAAATGGCCCTAACTTCTACACGCTGCATCCTGAATCTATCAAAGTTTGCCAGAATCGAATGCTTGTAACTTTTTACTGGAGCGTCATAAAACCTTGAAATTTTGTGACAACAAACAACTCGTGCCTCTTATCAATTTAAGCTATCGTTCATAGGTATGCTACCCTTGAGTCACAAATCAAACACTGATAAAACTTCAAATGGCCCTAACTTCTAAACGCTGCATCCTGCATCTAGCAAAGTTTGCCAGAATCGAATGCTTGTAACTTTTTACTGAAGCGTCATAAAAACTTGAAATTTTGTGACAATATAGTGCTCGAGCCTCTTATCAATTTAAGCTATCGCTCATAGCTATGCTACCCCTGAGTCCCAAATCAAACACTGATAAAACTTCAAATGGCCCTAACTTCTATACGGTGCGTCCTACACCTATGAAACTTTGCAACATTCAAATGCTTGTAACTTTTTACTGGAGCGTCATAAAACCTTGAAATTTTGTGACAATAAATTACTCGTACCTCTTATCAATTTAAGCTATCGTTCATAGCTATGCTACCCTTGAGTCCCAAATCAAACACTGATCAAACTTCAAATGGCCCTAACTTCTATACGGTGCGTCCTACACCTATCAAACTTTGCAACATTCAAATGCTTGTAACTTTTTACTGGAGCGTCATAAAACCTTGAAATTTTGTGACAATAAATTTCTCGTACCTCTTATCAATTTAAGCCATCGTTCATAGCAATGCTACCCTTGAGTCCCAAATCAAACACTGATCAAACTTCAAATGGCCCTAACTTCTACACGCTGCATCCTGCATCTATCAAAGTTTGCCAGAATCGAATGCTTGTAACTTTTTACTCGAGCGTCATAAAACCTTGAAATTTTGTGATAATAAAGAACTCGTGCCTCTGATCAATTTAAGCTATCGTTCATAGGTATGCTACCCTTGAGTCCCAAATCAAACACTGATAAAACTTCAAATGGCCCTAACTTCTACACGCTGCATCCTGCATCTATCAAAGTTTGCCAGAATCGAATGCTTGTAACTTTTTACTGGAGCGTCAGAAAACCTTGAAATTTTGTGACAATAAAGAACTCGTGCCTCTTATCAATTTAAGCTATCGCTCATAGCTATGCTACCCCTGAGTCCCAAATCAAACACTGATAAAACTTCAAATGGCCCTAACTTCTATACGGTGCGTCCTACACCTATCAAACTTTGCAACATATAAATGCTTGTAACTTTTTATTGGAACGTCATAAAACCTTGAAATTTTGTGACAATAAATTACTCGTACCTCTTATCAATTTAAGCTATCGTTCATAGCTATGCTACCCTTGAGTCCCAAATCAAACACTGATAAAACTTCAAATGGCCCTAACTTCTACACGCTGCATCCTGCATCTATCAAAGTTTGCCAGAATCGAATGCTTGTAACTTTTTACTGGAGCGTCACAAAACCTTGAAATTTTGTGACAACAAACAACTCGTGCATCTTATCAATTTAAGCTATCGTTCATAAGTATGCTACTCTTGAGTCACAAATCAAACACTGATAAAACTTCAAATGGCCCTAACTTCTACACGCTGCATCCGGCATCTATCAAAGTTTGCCAGAATCGAATGCTTGTAACTTTTTACTGAAGCGTCAGAAAACCTTGAAATTTTGTGACAATAAAGAACTCGTGCCTCTTATCAATTTAAGCTATCGCTCATAGCTATGCTACCCCTGAGTCCCAAATCAAACACTGATAAAACTTCAAATGGCCCTAACTTCTATACGGTGCGTCCTACACCTATCAAACTTTGCAACATATAAATGCTTGTAACTTTTTATTGGAACGTCATAAAACCTTGAAATTTTGTGACAATAAATTACTCGTACCTCTTATCAATTTAAGCTATCGTTCATAGCTATGCTACCCTTGAGTCCCAAATCAAACACTGATAAAACTTCAAATGGCCCTAACTTCTACACGCTGCATCCTGCATCTATCAAAGTTTGCCAGAATCGAATGCTTGTAACTTTTTACTGGAGCGTCACAAAACCTTGAAATTTTGTGACAACAAACAACTCGTGCATCTTATCAATTTAAGCTATCGTTCATAAGTATGCTACTCTTGAGTCACAAATCAAAAACTGATAAAACTTCAAATGGCCCTAACTTCTACACGCTGCATCCGGCATCTATCAAAGTTTGCCAGAATCGAATGCTTGTAACTTTTTACTGAAGCGTCATAAAAACTTGAAATTTTGTGACAATATAGTGCTCGAGCCTCTTATCAATTTAAGCTATCGCTCAGAGCTATGCTACCCCTCAGTCCCAAATCAAACACTGATAAAACTTCCAATGGCCCTAACTTCTATAAGGTGCGTCCTACACCTTTCAAACTTTGCAACATTGAAATGCTTGTAACTTTTTACTGGAGCGTCATAAAACCTTGAAATTTATTGACAATAAAGTAGTCGAGCCTATTATCAATTATCGGTCACAGCTATGCTACCCTTGAGTCCCAAATCAAACACTGATAAAACTTCAAATGGCCCTAACTTCTATACGGTGCGTCCTACACCTATCAAACTTTGCAACATTCAAATGCATGTAACTTTTTACTGGAGCGTCATAAAACCTTGAAATTTTGTGACAATAAAGAACTCGTGCCTCTTATCAATTTAAGCTATCGCTCATAGCTATGCTACCCCTGAGTCCCAAATCAAACACTGATAAAACTTCAAATGGCCCTAACTTCTATACGGTGCGTCCTATATCTATCAAAGTTTGCAACATTCAAATGCTTGTAAATTTTTACTGGAGCGTCATAAAACCTTGAAATTTTGTGACAATAAAGTACTCGAGGCTCTTATCAATTTAAGCTATCGCTCATAGCTATGCTACCCCTGAGTCCCAAATCAAACACTGATAAAACTTCAAATGGCCCTAACTTCTATACGGTGCGTCCTACACCTATCAAACTTTGCAACATTAAAATGCGTGTAACTTTTTACTGGAGCGTCATAAAATCTTGAAATTTTGTGACAATAAATTACTCGTACCTCTTATCAATTTAAGCTATCGTTCATAGCTATGCTACCCTTGAGTCCCAAATCAAACACTGATAAAACTTCAAATGGCCCTAACTTCTACACGCTGCATCCTGCATCTATCAAACTTTGCCAGAATCGAATGCTTGTAACTTTTTACTGGAGCGTCAGAAAACCTTGAAATTTTGTGACAATAAATTACTCGTACCTCTTATCAATTTAAGCTATCGTTCATAGCTATGCTACCCTTGAGTCCCAAATCAAACACTGATCAAACTTCAAATGGCCCTAACTTCTATACGGTGCGTCCTACACCTATCAAACTTTGCAACATTCAAATGCTTGTAACTTTTTACTGGAGCGTCATAAAACCTTGAAATTTTGTGACAATAAATTACTCGTACCTCTTATCAATTTAAGCCATCGTTCATAGCAATGCTACCCTTGAGTCCCAAATCAAACACTGATCAAACTTCAAATGGCCCTAACTTCTACACGCTGCATCCTGCATCTATCAAAGTTTGCCAGAATCGAATGCTTGTATTTTTTTACTGGAGCGTCACAAAACCTTGAAATTTTGTGACAACAAACAACTCGTGCCTCTTATCAATTTAAGCTATCGTTCATAGGTATGCTACCCTTGAGTCACAAATCAAACACTGATAAAACTTCAAATGGCCCTAACTTCTATACGGTGCGTCCTACACCTATCAAACTTTGCAACATTCAAATGCTTGTAACTTTTTACTGGAACGTCATAAAACCTAGAAATTTTGTGACAATAAATTACTCGTACCTCTTATCAATTTAAGCCATCGTTCATAGCAATGCTACCCTTGAGTCCCAAATCAAACACTGATCAAACTTCAAATGGCCCTAACTTCTACACGCTGCATCCTGCATCTATCAAAGTTTGCCAGAATCGAATGCTTGTAACTTTTTACTGGAGCGTCACAAAACCTTGAAATTTTGTGACAACAAACAACTCGTGCCTCTTATCAATTTAAGCTATCGTTCATAGGTATGCTACCCTTGAGTCACAAATCAAACACTGATAAAACTTCAAATGGCCCTAACTTCTACACGCTGCATCCTGCATCTATCAAAGTTTGCCAGAATCGAATGCTTGTAACTTTTTACTGGAGCGTCAGAAAACCTTGAAATTTTGTGACAATAAAGAACTCGTGCCTCTTATCAATTTAAGCTATCGCTCATAGCTATGCTACCCCTGAGTCCCAAATCAAACACTGATAAAACTTCAAATGACCCTAACTTCTATACGGTGCGTCCTACACCTATCAAACTTTGCAACATATAAATGCTTGTAACTTTTTACTGGAACGTCATAAAACCTTGAAATTTTGTGACAATAAATTACTCGTACCTCTTATCAATTTAAGCTATCGTTCATAGCTATGCTACCCTTGAGTCCCAAATCAAACACTGATAAAACTTCAAATGGCCCTAACTTCTACACGCTGCATCCTGCATCTATCAAAGTTTGCCAGAATCGAATGCTTGTAACTTTTTACTGGAGCGTCACAAAACCTTGAAATTTTGTGACAACAAACAACTCGTGCATCTTATCAATTTAAGCTATCGTTCATAGGTATGCTACCCTTGAGTCACAAATCAAACACTGATAAAACTTCAAATGGCCCTAACTTCTACACGCTGCATCCTGCATCTATCAAAGTTTGCCAGAATCGAATGTTTGTAACTTTTTACTGAAGCGTCATAAAAACTTGAAATTTTGTGACAATATAGTGCTCGAGCCTCTTATCAATTTAAGCTATCGCTCATAGCTATGCTACGCCTCAGTCCCAAATCAAACACTGATAAAACTTCCAATGGCCCTAACTTCTATACGGTGCGTCCTACACCTATCAAACTTTGCAACATTGAAATGCTTGTAACTTTTTACTGGAGCGTCATAAAACCTTGAAATTTATTGACAATAAAGTAGTCGAGCCTATTATCAATTTAAGTTATCGGTCACAGCTATGCTACCCTTCAGTCCAAATCAAACACTGATAAAACTTCAAATGGTCCTAACTTCTATACTTTCCATCCTACACCTATCAATGTTTGCAACAATCAAATGCTGGAAACTTTTTACTGGAGCGTCATAAAACCTTGAAATTTTGTGACAATATAGTGCTCGAGCCTCTTATCAATTTAAGCTATCGCTCATAGCTATGCTACCCCTGAGTCCCAAATCAAACACTGATAAAACTTCAAATGGCCCTAACTTCTATACGGTGCGTCCTACACCTATGAAACTTTGCAACATTCAAATGCTTGTAACTTTTTACTGGAGCGTTATAAAACCTTGAAATTTTTTGACAATAAATTACTCGTGGTTCTTATCAATTTAAGCTATCGCTCATAGCTATGCTACCCCTGAGTCCCAAATCAAACACTGATAAAACTTCAAATGGCCTTAACTTCTATACGGTGCGTCCTACACCTTTCAAACTTTGCAACATTGAAATGCTTGTAACTTTTTACTGGAGCGTCATAAAACCTTGAAATTTATTGACAATGAAGTAGTCGAGCCTATTATCAATTTAAGTTATCGGTCACAGCTATGCTACCCTTGAGTCCCAAATCAAACACTGATAAAACTTCAAATGGCCCTAACTTCTATACGGTGCGTCCTACACCTATCAAACTTTGCAACATTCAAATGCATGTAACTTTTTACTGGAGCGTCATAAAACCTTGAAATTTTGTGACAATAAAGAACTCGTGCCTCTTATCAATTTAAGCTATCGCTCATAGCTATGCTACCCCTGAGTCCCAAATCAAACACTGATAAAACTTCAAATGGCCCTAACTTCTATACGGTGCGTCCTATACCTATCAAAGTTTGCAACATTCAAATGCTTGTAAATTTTTACTGGAGCGTCATAAAACTTTGAAATTTTGTGACAATAAAGTACTCGAGGCTCTTATCAATTTAAGCTATCGCTCATAGCTATGCTACCCCTGAGTCCCAAATCAAACACTGATAAAACTTCAAATGGCCCTAACTTCTATACGGTGCGTCCTACACCTATCAAACTTTGCAACATTAAAATGCTTGTAACTTTTTACTGGAGCGTCATAAAACCTTGAAATTTTGTGACAATAAATTACTCGTACCTCTTATCAATTTAAGCTATCGTTCATAGCTATGCTACCCTTGAGTCCCAAATCAAACACTGATCAAACTTCAAATGGCCCTAACTTCTACACGCTGCATCCTGCATCTTTCAAAGTTTGTCAGAATCGAATGCTTGTAACTTTTTACTGGAGCGTCATAAAACCTTGAAATTTTGTGACAATATAGTGCTCGAGCCTCTTATCAATTTAAGCTATCGTTCATAGCTATGCTACCCTTGAGTCCCAAATCAAACACTGATAAAACTTCAAATGGCCCTAACTTCTACACGCTGCTTCCTGCATCTATCAAACTTTGCAACATATAAATGCTTGTAACTTTTTACTGGAACGTCATAAAACCTTGAAATTTTGTGACAATAAATTACTCGTACCTCTTATCAATTTAAGCTATCGTTCATAGCTATGCTACCCTTGAGTCCCAAATCAAACACTGATAAAATTTCAAATGGCCCTAACTTCTACACGCTGCATCCTGCATCTATCAAAGTTTGCCAGAATCGAATGCTTGTAACTTTTTACTGGAGCGTCACAAAACCTTGAAATTTTGTGACAACAAACAACTCGTGCATCTTATCAATTTAAGCTATCGTTCATAGGTATGCTACCCTTGAGTCACAAATCAAACACTAATAAAACTTCAAATGGCCCTAACTTCTACACGCTGCATCTGCATCTATCAAAGTTTGCCAGAATCGAATGCTTGTAACTTTTTACTGAAGCGTCATAAAAACTTGAAATTTTGTGACAATATAGTGCTCGAGCCTCTTATCAATTTAAGCTATCGCTCATAGCTATGCTACTCCTCAGTCCCAAATCAAACACTGATAAAACTTCCAATGGCCCTAACTTCTATACGGTGCGTCCTACACCTATCAAACTTTGCAACATTGAAATGCTTGTAACTTTTTACTGGAGCGTCATAAAACCTTGAAATTTATTGACAATAAAGTAGTCGAGCCTATTATCAATTTAAGCTATCGGTCACAGCTATGCTACCCTTCAGTCCAAATCAAACACTGATAAAACTTCAAATGGTCCTAACTTCTATACTTTCCATCCTACACCTATCAATGTTTGCAACAATCAAATGCTGGAAACTTTTTACTGGAGCGTCATAAAACCTTGAAATTTTGTGACAATATAGTGCTCGAGCCTCTTATCAATTTAAGCTATCGCTCATAGCTATGCTACCCCTGAGTCCCAAATCAAACACTGATAAAACTTCAAATGGCCCTAACTTCTATACGGTGCGTCCTACACCTATGAAACTTTGCAACATTCAAATGCTTGTAACTTTTTACTGGAGCGTTATAAAACCTTGAAATTTTGTGACAATAAATTACTCGTGGTTCTTATCAATTTAAGCTATCGCTCATAGCTATGCTACCCCTGAGTCCCAAATCAAACACTGATAAAACTTCAAATGGCCTTAACTTCTATACGGTGCGTCCTACACCTTTCAAACTTTGCAACATTGAAATGCTTGTAACTTTTTACTGGAGCGTCATAAAACCTTGAAATTTATTGACAATAAAGTAGTCGAGCCTATTATCAATTTAAGTTATCGGTCACAGCTATGCTACCCTTGAGTCCCAAATCAAACACTGATAAAACTTCAAATGGCCCTAACTTCTATACGGTGCGTCCTACACCTATCAAACTTTGCAACATTCAAATGCATGTAACTTTTTACTGGAGCGTCATAAAACCTTGAAATTTTGTGACAATAAAGAACTCGTGCCTCTTATCAATTTAAGCTATCGCTCATAGCTATGCTACCCCTGAGTCCCAAATCAAACACTGATAAAACTTCAAATGGCCCTAACTTCTATACGGTGCGTCCTATACCTATCAAAGTTTGCAACATTCAAATGCTTGTAAATTTTTACTGGAGCGTCATAAAACCTTGAAATTTTGTGACAATAAAGTACTCGAGGCTCTTATCAATTTAAGCTATCGCTCATAGCTATGCTACCCCTGAGTCCCAAATCAAACACTGATAAAACTTCAAATGGCCCTAACTTCTATACGGTGCGTCCTACACCTATCAAACTTTGCAACATTGAAATGCTTGTAACTTTTTACTGGAGCGTCATAAAACCTTGAAATTTATTGACAATAAAGTAGTCGAGCCTATTATCAATTTAAGCTATCGGTCACAGCTATGCTACCCTTCAGTCCAAATCAAACACTGATAAAACTTCAAATGGTCCTAACTTCTATACTTTCCATCCTACACCTATCAATGTTTGCAACAATCAAATGCTGGAAACTTTTTACTGGAGCGTCATAAAACCTTGAAATTTTGTGACAATAAATTACTCCTACCTCTTATCAATTTAAGCTATCGTTCATAGCTATGCTACCCTTGAGTCCCAAATCAAACACTGATCAAACTTCAAATGGCCCTAACTTCTACACGCTGCATCCTGCATCTTTCAAAGTTTGTCAGAATCGAATGCTTGTAACTTTTTACTGGAGCGTCATAAAACCTTGAAATTTTGTGACAATATAGTGCTCGAGCCTCTTATCAATTTAAGCTATCGTTCATAGCTATGCTACCCTTGAGTCCCAAATCAAACACTGATAAAACTTCAAATGGCCCTAACTTCTACACGCTGCTTCCTGCATCTATCAAACTTTGCAACATATAAATGCTTGTAACTTTTTACTGGAGCGTCAGAAAACCTTGAAATTTTGTGACAATAAATTACTCGTACCTCTTATCAATTTAAGCTATCGCTCATAGCTATGCTACCCCTGAGTCCCAAATCAAACACTGATAAAACTTCAAATGGCCCTAACTTCTATACGGTGCGTTCTATACCTATCAAAGTTTGCAACATTCAAATGCTTGTAAATTTTTACTGGAGCGTCATAAAACCTTGAAATTTTGTGACAATAAAGTACTCGAGGCTCTTATCAATTTAAGCTATCGCTCATAGCTATGCTACCCCTGAGTCCCAAATCAAACACTGATAAAACTTCAAATGGCCCTAACTTCTATACGGTGCGTCCTACACCTATCAAACTTTGCAACATTAAAATGCTTGTAACTTTTTACTGGAGCGTCATAAAACCTTGAAATTTTGTGACAATAAATTACTCGTACCTCTTATCAATTTAAGCTATCGCTCATAGCTATGCTACCCCTGAGTCCCAAATCAAACACTGATAAAACTTCAAATGGCCCTAACTTCTATACGGTGCGTCCTATACCTATCAAAGTTTGCAACATTCAAATGCTTGTAAATTTTTACTGGAGCGTCATAAAACCTTGAAATTTTGTGACAATATAGTGCTCGAGCCTCTTATCAATTTAAGCTATCGCTCATAGCTATGCTACCTCTGAGTCCCAAATCAAACACTGATAAAACTTCAAATGGCCCTAACTTCTATACGGTGCGTCCTACACCTATGAAACTTTGCAACATTCAAATGCTTGTAACTTTTTACTGGAGCGTTATAAAACCTTGAAATTTTGTGACAATAAATTTCTCGTGGTTCTTATCAATTTAAGCTATCGCTCATAGCTATGCTACCCCTGAGTCCCAAATCAAACACTGATAAAACTTCAAATGGCCTTAACTTCTATACGGTGCGTCCTACACCTTTCAAGCTTTGCAACATTGAAATGCTTGTAACTTTTTACTGGAGCGTGATAAAACCTTGAAATTTATTGACAATAAAGTAGTCGAGCCTATTATCAATTTAAGTTATCGGTCACAGCTATGCTACCCTTGAGTCCCAAATCAAACACTGATAAAACTTCAAATGGCCCTAACTTCTATACGGTGCGTCCTACACCTATCAAACTTTGCAACATTCAAATGCATGTAACTTTTTACTGGAGCGTCATAAAACCTTGAAATTTTGTGACAATAAAGAACTCTTGCCTCTTATCAATTTAAGCTATCGCTCATAGCTATGCTACCCCTGAGTCCCAAATCAAACACTGATAAAACTTCAAATGGCCCTAACTTCTATACGGTGCGTCCTATACCTATCAAAGTTTGCAACATTCAAATGCTTGTAAATTTTTACTGGAGCGTCATAAAACCTTGAAATTTTGTGACAATAAAGTACTCGAGGCTCTTATCAATTTAAGCTATCGCTCATAGCTATGCTACCCCTGAGTCCCAAATCAAACACTGATAAAACTTCAAATGGCCCTAACTTCTATACGGTGCGTCCTACACCTATCAAACTTTGCAACATTAAAATGCTTGTAACTTTTTACTGGAGCGTCATAAAACCTTGAAATTTTGTGACAATAAATTACTCGTACCTCTTATCAATTTAAGCTATCGTTCATAGCTATGCTACCCTTGAGTCCCAAATCAAACACTGATCAAACTTCAAATGGTCCTAACTTCTACACGCTGCATCCTGCATCTTTCAAAGTTTGTCAGAATCGAATGCTTGTAACTTTTTACTGGAGCGTCATAAAACCTTGAAATTTTGTGACAATATAGTGCTCGAGCCTCTTATCAATTTAAGCTATCGTTCATAGCTATGCTACCCTTGAGTCCCAAATCAAACACTGATAAAACTTCAAATGGCCCTAACTTCTACACGCTGCATCCTGCATCTATCAAACTTTGCCAGAATCGAATGCTTGTAACTTTTTACTGGAGCGTCAGAAAACCTTGAAATTTTGTGACAATAAATTACTCGTACCTCTTATCAATTTAAGCTATCGTTCATAGCTATGCTACCCTTGAGTCCCAAATCAAACACTGATCAAACTTCAAATGGCCCTAACTTCTATACGGTGCGTCCTACACCTATCAAACTTTGCAACATTCAAATGCTTGTAACTTTTTACTGGAGCGTCATAAAACCTTGAAATTTTGTGACAATAAATTACTCGTACCTCTTATCAATTTAAGCCATCGTTCATAGCAATGCTACCCTTGAGTCCCAAATCAAACACTGATCAAACTTCAAATGGCCCTAACTTCTACACGCTGCATCCTGCATCTATCAAAGTTTGCCAGAATCGAATGCTTGTAACTTTTTACTGGAGCGTCACAAAACTTTGAAATTTTGTGACAACAAACAACTCGTGCCGCTTATCAATTTAAGCTATCGTTCATAGGTATGCTACCCTTGAGTCACAAATCAAACACTGATAAAACTTCAAATGGCCCTAACTTCTATACGGTGCGTCCTACACCTATCAAACTTTGCAACATTCAAATGCTTGTAACTTTTTACTGGAGCGTCATAAAACCTTGAAATTTTGTGACAATAAATTACTCGTACCTCTTATCAATTTAAGCCATCGTTCATAGCAATGCTACCCTTGAGTCCCAAATCAAACACTGATCAAACTTCAAATGGCCCTAACTTCTACACGCTGCATCCTGCATCTATCAAAGTTTGCCAGAATCGAATGCTTGTAACTTTTTACTGGAGCGTCACAAAACCTTGAAATTTTGTGACAACAAACAACTCGTGCCTCTTATCAATTTAAGCTATCGTTCATAGGTATGCTACCCTTGAGTCACAAATCAAACACTGATAAAACTTCAAATGGCCCTAACTTCTACACGCTGCATCCTGCATCTATCAAAGTTTGCCAGAATCGAATGCTTGTAACTTTTTACTGGAGCGTCAGAAAACCTTGAAATTTTGTGACAATAAAGAACTCGTGCCTCTTATCAATTTAAGCTATCGCTCATAGCTATGCTACCCCTGAGTCCCAAATCAAACACTGATAAAACTTCAAATGACCCTAACTTCTATACGGTGCGTCCTACACCTATCAAACTTTGCAACATTGAAATGCTTGTAACTTTTTACTGGAGCGTCATAAAACCTTGAAATTTTGTGACAATAAAGTAGTCGAGCCTATTATCAATTTAAGTTATCGGTCACAGCTATGCTACCCTTCAGTCCAAATCAAACACTGATAAAACTTCAAATGGTCCTAACTTCTATACTTTCCATCCTACACCTATCAATGTTTGCAACAATCAAATGCTGGAAACTTTTTACTGGAGCGTCATAAAACCTTGAAATTTTGTGACAATATAGTGCTCGAGCCTCTTATCAATTTAAGCTATCGCTCATAGCTATGCTACCCCTGAGTCCCAAATCAAACACTGATAAAACTTCAAATGGCCCTAACTTCTATACGGTGCGTCCTACACCTATGAAACTTTGCAACATTCAAATGCTTGTAACTTTTTACTGGAGCGTTATAAAACCTTGAAATTTTGTGACAATAAATTACTCGTGGTTCTTATCAATTTAAGCTATCGCTCATAGCTATGCTACCGCTGAGTCCCAAATCAAACACTGATAAAATTTCAAATGGCCCTAACTTCTATACGGTGCGTCCTACACCTATCAAACTTTGCAACATTCAAATCCATGTAACTTTTTACTGGAGCGTCATAAAACCTTGAAATTTTGTGACAATAAACAACTCGTGCCTCTTATCAATTTAAGCTATCGCTCATAGCTATGCTACCCCTGAGTCCCAAATCAAACACTGATAAAACTTCAAATGGCCCTAACTTCTATACGGTGCGTCCTATACCTATCAAAGTTTGCAACATTCAAATGCTTGTAACTTTTTACTGGAGCGTCATAAAACCTTGAAATTTTGTGACAATAAAGTACTCGAGCCTCTTATCAATTTAAGCTATCGCTCATAGCTATGCTACCCCTGAGTCCCAAATCAAACACTGATAAAACTTCAAATGGCCCTAACTTCTATACGGTGCGTTCTACACCTATCAAACTTTGCAACATTAAAATGCTTGTAACTTTTTACTGGAGCGTCATAAAACCTTGAAATTTTGTGACAATAAATTACTCGTACCTCTTATCCATTTAAGCTATCGTTCATAGCTATGCTACCCTTGAGGCCCAAATCAAACACTGATCAAACTTCAAATGGCCCTAACTTCTATACGGTGCGTCCTACACCTATCAAACTTTGCAACATTCAAATGCATGTAACTTTTTACTGGAGCGTCATAAAACCTTGAAATTTTGTGACAATAAAGAACTCGTGCCTCTTATCAATTTAAGCTATCGCTCATAGCTATGCTACCCCTGAGTCCCAAATCAAACACTGATAAAACTTCAAATGGCCCTAACTTCTATACGGTGCGCCCTATACCTATCAAAGTTTGCAACATTCAAATGCTTGTAACTTTTTACTGGAGCGTCATAAAACCTTGAAATTTTGTGACAATAAAGTACTCGAGGCTCTTATCAATTTAAGCTATCGCTCATAGCTATGCTACCCCTGAGTCCCAAATCAAACACTGATAAAACTTCAAATGGCCCTAACTTCTATACGGTGCGTCCTACACCTATCAAACTTTGCAACATTAAAATGCTTGTAACTTTTTACTGGAGCGTCATAAAACCTTGAAATTTTGTGACAATAAATTACTCGTACCTCTTATCAATTTAAGCTATCGTTCATAGCTATGCTACCCTTGAGTCCCAAATCAAACACTGATCAAACTTCAAATGGCCCTAACTTCTACACGCTGCATCCTGCATCTTTCAAAGTTTGTCAGAATCGAATGCTTGTAACTTTTTACTGGAGCGTCATAAAACCTTGAAATTTTGTGACAATATAGTGCTCGAGCCTCTTATCAATTTAAGCTATCGTTCATAGCTATGCTACCCTTGAGTCCCAAATCAAACACTGATAAAATTTCAAATGGCCCTAACTTCTACACGCTGCATCCTGCATCTATCAAACTTTGCCAGAATCGAATGCTTGTAACTTTTTACTGGAGCGTCAGAAAACCTTGAAATTTTGTGACAATAAATTACTCGTACCTCGTATCAATTTAAGCTATCGTTCATAGCTATGCTACCCTTGAGTCCCAAATCAAACACTGATCAAACTTTAAATGGCCCTAACTTCTATACGGTGCGTCCTACACCTATCAAACTTTGCAACATTCAAATGCTTGTAACTTTTTACTGGAGCGTCATAAAACCCTGAAATTTTATGACAATAAATTACTCGTACTTCTTATCAATTTAAGCCATCATTCATAGCAATGCTACCCTTGAGTCCCAAATCAAACACTGATCAAACTTCAAATGGCCCTAACTTCTACACGCTGCATCCTGCATCTATCAAAGTTTGCCAGAATCGAATGCTTGTAACTTTTTACTGGAGCGTCATAAAACCTTGAAATTTTGTGATAATAAAGAACTCGTGCCTCTGATCAATTTAAGCAATCGTTCATAGGTATGCTACCCTTGAGTCCCAAATCAAACACTGATAAAACTTCAAATGGCCCTAACTTCTACACGCTGCATCCTGCATCTATCAAAGTTTGCCAGAATCGAATGCTTGTAACTTTTTACTGGAGCGTCAGAAAACCTTGAAATTTTGTGACAATAAAGAACTCGTGCCTCTTATCAATTTAAGCTATCGCTCATAGCTATGCTACCCCTGAGTCCCAAATCAAACACTGATAAAACTTCAAATGGCCCTAACTTCTATACGGTGCGTCCTACACCTATCAAACTTTGCAACATATAAATGCTTGTAACTTTTTACTGGAACGTCATAAAACCTTGAAATTTTGTGACAATAAATTACTCGTACCTCTTATCAATTTAAGCTATCGTTCATAGCTATGCTACCCTTGAGTCCCAAATCAAACACTGATAAAACTTCAAATGGCCCTAACTTCTACACGCTGCATCCTGCATCTATCAAAGTTTGCCAGAATCGAATGCTTGTAACTTTTAACTGGAGCGTCACAAAACCTTGAAATTTTGTGACAACAAACAACTCGTGCCTCTTATCAATTTAAGCTATCGTTCATAGGTATGCTACCCTTGAGTCACAAATCAAACACTGATAAAACTTCAAATGGCCCTAACTTCTATACGGTGCGTCCTACACCTATGAAACTTTGCAACATTCAAATGCTTGTAACTTTTTACTGGAGCGTTATAAAACCTTGAAATTTTGTGACAATAAATTACTCGTGCCTCTTATCAATTTAAGCTATCGCTCATAGCTATGCTACCCCTGAGTCCCAAATCAAACACTGATAAAACTTCAAATGGCCCTAACTTCTATACGGTGCGTCCTACACCTATCAAACTTTGCAACATTAAAATGCTTGTACCTTTTTACTGGAGCGTCATAAAACCTTGAAATTTTGTGACAATAAATTACTCGTACCTCTTATCAATTTAAGCTATCGTTCATAGCTATGCTACCCTTGAGTCCCAAATCAAACACTGATAAAACTTCAAATGGCCCTAACTTCTACACGCTGCATCCTGCATCTATCAAAGTTTGCCAGAATCGAATGCTTGTAACTTTTTACTGGAGCGTCACAAAACCTTGAAATTTTGTGACAACAAACAACTCGTGCCTCTTATCAATTTAAGCTATCGTTCATAGGTATGCTACCCTTGAGTCACAAATCAAACACTGATAAAACTTCAAATTGCCCTAACTTCTACACACTGCATCCTGCATCTATCAAAGTTTGCCAGAATCGAATGCTTGTAACTTTTTACTGAAGCGTCATGAAAACTTGAAATTTTGTGACAATATAGTGCTCGAGCCTCTTATCAATTTAAGCTATCGCTCATAGCTATGCTACCCCTCAGTCCCAAATCAAACACTGATAAAACTTCCAATGGCCCTAACTTCTATACGGTGCGTCCTACACCTATCAAACTTTGCAACATTGAAATGCTTGTAACTTTTTACTGGAGCGTCATAAAACCTTGAAATTTATTGACAATAAAGTAGTCGAGCCTATTATCAATTTAAGTTATCGGTCACAGCTATGCTACCCGTCAGTCCAAATCAAACACTGATAAAACTTCAAATGGTCCTAACTTCTATACGGTCCATCCTACACCTATCAATGTTTGCAACAATCAAATGCTGGAAACTTTTTACTGGAGCGTCATAAAACCTTGAAATTTTGTGACAATATAGTGCTCGAGCCTCTTATCAATTTAAGCTATCGCTCATAGCTATGCTACCCCTGAGTCCCAAATCAAACACTGATAAAACTTCAAATGGCCCTAACTTCTATACGGTGCGTCCTACACCTATGAAACTTTGCAACATTCAAATGCTTGTAACTTTTTACTGGAGCGTTATAAAACCTTGAAATTTTGTGACAATAAATTACTCGTGCCTCTTATCAATTTAAGCTATCGCTCATAGCTATGCTACCCCTGAGTCCCAAATCAAACACTGATAAAACTTCAAATGGCCCTAACTTCTATACGGTGCGTCCTACACCTATCAAACTTTGCAACATTAAAATGCTTGTAACTTTTTACTGGAGCGTCATAAAACCTTGAAATTTTGTGACAATAAATTACTCGTACCTCTTATCAATTTAAGCTATCGTTCATAGCTATGCTAGCCTTGAGTCCCAAATCAAACACTGATCAAACTTCAAATGGCCCTAACTTCTACACGCTGCATCCTGCATCTTTCAAAGTTTGTCAGAATCGAATGCTTGTAACTTTTTACTGGAGCGTCATAAAACCTTGAAATTTTGTGACAATATAGTGCTCGAGCCTCTTATCAATTTAAGCTATCGTTCATAGCTATGCTACCCTTGAGTCCCAAATCAAACACTGATAAAATTTCAAATGGCCCTAACTTCTACACGCTGCATCCTGCATCTATCAAACTTTGCCAGAATCGAATGCTTGTAACTTTTTACTGGAGCGTCAGAAAACCTTGAAATTTTGTGACAATAAATTACTCGTACCTCTTATCAATTTAAGCTATCGTTCATAGCTATGCTACCCTTGAGTCCCAAATCAAACACTGATCAAACTTCAAATGGCCCTAACTTCTATACGGTGCGTCCTACACCTATCAAACTTTGCAACATTCAAATGCTTGTAACTTTTTACTGGAGCGTCATAAAACCTTGAAATTTTGTGACAATAAATTACTCGTACCTCTTATCAATTTAAGCCATCGTTCATAGCAATGCTACCCTTGAGTCCCAAATCAAACACTGATCAAACTTCAAATGGCCCTAACTTCTACACGCTGCATCCTGCATCTATCAAAGTTTGCCAGAATCGAATGCTTGTAACTTTTTACTGGAGCGTCATAAAACCTTGAAATTTTGTGATAATAAAGAACTCGTGCCTCTGATCAATTTAAGCTATCGTTCATAGGTATGCTACCCTTGAGTCCCAAATCAAACACTGATAAAACTTCAAATGGCCCTAACTTCTATACGGTGCGTCCTACACCTATCAAACTTTGCAACATTCAAATGCTTGTAACTTTTTACTGGAGCGTCATAAAACCTTGAAATTTTGTGACAATAAATTACTCGTACCTCTTATCAATTTAAGCTATCGTTCATAGCTATGCTACCCTTGAGTCCCAAATCAAACACTGATAAAACTTCAAATGGCCCTAACTTCTACACGCTGCATCCTGCATCTATCAAAGTTTGCCAGAATCGAATGCTTGTAACTTTTTACTGGAGCGTCACAAAACCTTGAAATTTTGTGACAACAAACAACTCGTGCCTCTTATCAATTTAAGCTATCGTTCATAGGTATGCTACCCTTGAGTCACAAATCAAACACTGATAAAACTTCAAATGGCCCTAACTTCTACACGCTGCATCCTGCATCTATCAAAGTTTGCCAGAATCGAATGCTTGTAACTTTTTACTGAAGCGTCATGAAAACTTGAAATTTTGTGACAATATAGTGCTCGAGCCTCTTATCAATTTAAGCTATCGCTCATAGCTATGCTGCCCCTCAGTCCCAAATCAAACACTGATAAAACTTCCAATGGCCCTAACTTCTATACGGTGCGTCCTACACCTATCAAACTTTGCAACATTGAAATGCTTGTAACTTTTTACTGGAGCGTCATAAAACCTTGAAATTTATTGACAATAAAGTAGTCGAGCCTATTATCAATTTAAGTTATCGGTCACAGCTATGCTACCCTTCAGTCCAAATCAAACACTGATAAAACTTCAAATGGTCCTAACTTCTATACGGTCCATCCTACACCTATCAATGTTTGCAACAATCAAATGCTGGAAACTTTTTACTGGAGCGTCATAAAACCTTGAAATTTTGTGACAATATAGTGCTCGAGCCTCTTATCAATTTAAGCTATCGCTCATAGCTATGCTACCCCTGAGTCCCAAATCAAACACTGATAAAACTTCAAATAGCTCTAACTTCTATACGGTGCGTCCTACACCTATGAAACTTTGCAACATTCAAATGCTTGTAACTTTTTACTGGAGCGTTGTAAAACCTTGAAATTTTGTGACAATAAATTTCTCGTGCCTCTTATCAATTTAAGCTATCGCTCATAGCTATGCTACCCCTGAGTCCCAAATCAAACACTGATAAAACTTCGAATGGCCTTAACTTCTATACGGTGCGTCCTACACCTATCAAACTTTGCAACATTCAAATGCTTGTAACTTTTTACTGGAGCGTCATAAAACCTTGAAATTTTGTGACAATAAATTACTCGTACCTCTTATCAATTTAAGCTATCGTTCATAGCTATGCTACCCTTTAGTCCCAAATCAAACACTGATAAAATTTCAAATGGCCCTAACTTCTATACGGTGCGTCCTACACCTATCAAACTTTGCAACATTCAAATGCATGTAACTTTTTACTGGAGCGTCATAAAACCTTGAAATTTTGTGACAATAAACAACTCGTGCCTCTTATCAATTTAAGCTATCGCTCATAGCTATGCTACCCCTGAGTCCCAAATCAAACACTGATAAAACTTCAAATGGCCCTAACTTCTATACGGTGCGTCCTATACCTATCAAAGTTTGTAACATTCAAATGCTTGTAACTTTTTACTGGAGCGTCATAAAACCTTGAAATTTTGTGACAATAAAGTACTCGAGCCTCTTATCAATTTAAGCTATCGCTCATAGCTATGCTACCCCTGAGTCCCAAATCAAACACTGATAAAACTTCAAATGGCCCTAACTTCTATACGGTGCGTTCTACACCTATCAAACTTTGCAACATTAAAATGCTTGTAACTTTTTACTGGAGCGTCATAAAACCTTGAAATTTTGTGACAATAAATTACTCGTACCTCTTATCCATTTAAGCTATCGTTCATAGCTATGCTACCCTTGAGGCCCAAATCAAACACTGATCAAACTTCAAATGGCCCTAACTTCTACACGCTGCATCCTGCATCTTTCAAAGTTTGTCAGAATCGAATGCTTGTAACTTTTTACTGGAGCGTCATAAAACCTTGAAATTTTGTGACAATATAGTGCTCGAGCCTCTTATCAATTTAAGCTATCGTTCATAGCTATGCTACCCTTGAGTCCCAAATCAAACACTGATAAAACTTCAAATGGCCCTAACTTCTACACGCTGCATCCTGCATCTATCAAACTTTGCCAGAATCGAATGCTTGTAACTTTTTACTGGAGCGTCAGAAAACCTTGAAATTTTGTGACAATAAAGAACTCGTGCCTCTTATCAATTTAAGCTATCGCTCATAGCTATGCGACCCCTGAGTCCCAAATCAAACACTGATAAAACTTCAAATGGCCCTAACTTCTATACGGTGCGTCCTACACCTATTAAACTTTGCAACATATAAATGCTTGTAACTTTTTACTGGAACGTCATAAAACCTTGAAATTTTGTGACAATAAATTACTCGTACCACTTATCAATTTAAGCTATCGTTCATAGCTATGCTACCCTTGAGTCCCAAATCAAACACTGATAAAACTTCAAATGGCCCTAACTTCTACACGCTGCATCCTGCATCTATCAAAGTTTGCCAGAATCGAATGCTTGTAACTTTTTACTGGAGCGTCATAAAACCTTGAAATTTTGTGACAACAAACAACTCGTGCCTCTTATCAATTTAAGCTATCGTTCATAGGTATGCTACCCTTGAGTCACAAATCAAACACTGATAAAACTTCAAATGGCCCTAACTTCTATACGGTGCGTCCTATACCTATCAAAGTTTGCAACATTCAAATGCTTGTAACTTTTTACTGGAGCGTCATAAAACCTTGAAATTTTGTGACAATAAAGTACTCGAGCCTCTTATCAATTTAAGCTATCGCTCATAGCTATGCTACCCCTGAGTCCCAAATCAAACACTGATAAAACTTCAAATGGCCCTAACTTCTATACGGTGCGTTCTACACCTATCAAACTTTGCAACATTAAAATGCTTGTAACTTTTTACTGCAGCGTCATAAAACCTTGAAATTTTGTGACAATAAATTACTCGTACCTCTTATCCATTTAAGCTATCGTTCATAGCTATGCTACCCTTGAGGTCCAAATCAAACACTGATCAAACTTCAAATGGCCCTAACTTCTACACGCTGCATCCTGCATCTTTCAAAGTTTGTCAGAATTGAATGCTTGTAACTTTTTACTGGAGCGTCATAAAACCTTGAAATTTTGTGACAATATAGTGCTCGAGCCTCTTATCAATTTAAGCTATCGTTCATAGCTATGCTACCCTTGAGTCCCAAATCAAACACTGATAAAACTTCAAATGGCCCTAACTTCTATACGGTGCGTTCTACACCTATCAAACTTTGCAACATTAAAATGCTTGTAACTTTTTACTGCAGCGTCATAAAACCTTGAAATTTTGTGACAATAAACAATTCGTGCCTCTTATCAATTTAAGCTATCGCTCATAGCTATGCTACCCCTGAGTTCCAAATCAAACACTGATAAAACTTCAAATGGCCCTAACTTCTATACGGTGCGTCCTATACCTATCAAAGTTTGCAACATTCAAATGCTTGTAACTTTTTACTGGAGCGTCATAAAACCTTGAAATTTTGTGACAATAAAGTACTCGAGCCTCTTATCAATTTAAGCTATCGCTCATAGCTATGCTACCCCTGAGTCCCAAATCAAACACTGATAAAACTTCCAATGGCCCTAACTTCTATACGGTGCGTTCTACACCTATCAAACTTTGCAACATTAAAATGCTTGTAACTTTTTACTGCAGCGTCATAAAACCTTGAAATTTTGTGACAATAAATTACTCGTACCTCTTATCAATTTAAGCTATCGTTCATAGCTATGCTACCCTTGAGTCCCAAATCAAACACTGATCAAACTTCAAATGGCCCTAACTTCTACACGCTGCATCCTGCATCTATCAAAGTTTGCCAGAATCGAATGCTTGTAACTTTTTACTGGAGCGTCATAAAACCTTGAAATTTTGTGACAACAAACAACTCGTGCCTCTTATCAATTTAAGCTATCGTTCATAGGTATGCTACCCCTGAGTCCCAAATCAAACACTGATAAAACTTCAAATGGCCCTAACTTCTATACGGTGCGTACTACACCTATCAAACTTTGCAACATTAAAATGCTTGTAACTTTTTACTGCAGCGTCATAAAACCTTGAAATTTTGTGACAATAAATTACTCGTACCTCTTATCCATTTAAGCTATCGTTCATAGCTATGCTACCCTTGAGGTCCAAATCAAACACTGATCAAACTTCAAATGGCCCTAACTTCTACACGCTGCATCCTGCATCTTTCAAAGTTTGTCAGAATTGAATGCTTGTAACTTTTTACTGGAGCGTCATAAAACCTTGAAATTTTGTGACAATATAGTGCTCGAGCCTCTTATCAATTTAAGCTATCGTTCATAGCTATGCTACCCTTGAGTCCCAAATCAAACACTGATAAAACTTCAAATGGCCCTAACTTCTACACGCTGCATCCTGCATCTATCACACTTTGCCAGAATCGAATGCTTGTAACTTTTTACTGGAGCGTCAGAAAACCTTGAAATTTTGTGACAATAAAGAACTCGTGCCTCTTATCAATTTAAGCTATCGCTCATAGCTATGCGACCCCTGAGTCCCAAATCAAACACTGATAAAACTTCAAATGGCCCTAACTTCTATACGGTGCGTCCTACACCTATCAAACTTTGCAACATATAAATGCTTGTAACTTTTTACTGGAACGTCATAAAACCTTGAAATTTTGTGACAATAAATTACTCGTACCTCTTATCAATTTAAGCTATCGTTCATAGCTATGCTACCCTTGAGTCCCAAATCAAACACTGATAGAACTTCAAATGGCCCTAACTTCTACACGCTGCATCCTGCATCTATCAAAGTTTGTCAGAATCGAATGCTTGTAACTTTTTACTGGAGCGTCATAAAACCTTGAAATTTTGTGACAACAAACAACTCGTGCCTCTTATCAATTTAAGCTATGGTTCATAGGTATGCTACCCTTGAGTCACAAATCAAACACTGATAAAACTTCAAATGGCCCTAACTTCTACACGCTGCATCCTGCATCTATCAAAGTTTGCCAGAATCGAATGCTTGTATCTTTTTACTGAAGCGTCATAAAAACTTGAAATTTTGTGACAATATAGTGCTCGAGCCTCTTATCAATTTAAGCTATCGCTCATAGCTATGCTACCCCTGAGTCCCAAATCAAACACTGATAAAACTTCAAATGGCCCTAACTTCTATACGGTGCGTCCTACACCTATCAAACTTTGCAACATTGAAATGCTTGTAACTTTTTACTGGAGCGTCATAAAACCTTGAAATTTATTGACAATAAAGTAGTCGAGCCTATTATCCATTTAAGTTATCGGTCACAGCTATGCTACCCTTCAGTCCAAATCAAACACTGATAAAACTTCAAATGGTCCTAACTTCTATACGGTCCATCCTACACCTATCAATGTTTGCAACAATCAAATGCTGGAAACTTTTTACTGGAGCGTCATAAAACCTTGAAATTTTGTGACAATATAGTGCTCGAGCCTCTTATCAATTTAAGTTATCGTTCATAGCTATGCTACCCTTGAGTCCCAAATCAAACACTGATCAAACTTCAAATGGCCCTAACTTCTACACGCTGCATCCTACATCTATCAAAGTTTGCCAGAATCGAATGCTTGTAACTTTTTACTGGAGCGTCATAAAACCTTGAAATTTTGTGACAACAAACAACTCGTGCCTCTTATCAATTTAAGCTATCGTTCATAGGTATGCTACCCTTGAGGCACAAATCAAACACTGATAAAACTTCAAATGGCCCTAACTTCTACACGCTGCATCCTGCATCTTTCAAAGTTTGCCAGAATCGAATGCTTGTAACTTTTTGCTGAAGCGTCATAAAAACTTGAAATTTTGTGACAATATAGTGCTCGAGCCTCTTATAAATTTAAGCTATCGCTCATAGCTAAGCTACCCTTGAGTCCCAAATCAAACACTGATCAAACTTCAAATGGCCCTAACTTCTACACGCTGCATCCTGCATCTATCAATGTTTGCCAGAATCGAATGCTTGTAACTTTTTACTGGAGCGTCATAAAACCTTGAAATTTTGTGACAATATAGTGCTCGAGCCTCTTATCAATTTAAGCTATCGCTCATAACTATGCTGCCCCTGAGTCCCAAATCAAACACTGATAAAACTTCAAATGGCCCTAACTTCTATACGGTGCGTCCTACACCTATCAAACTTTGCAACATTGAAATGCTTGTAACTTTTTACTGGAGCGTCATAAAACCTTGAAATTTATTAACAATAAAGTAGTCGAGCCTATTATCAATTTAAGTTATCGGTCACAGCTATGCTACACTTCAGTCCAAATCAAACACTGATAAAACTTCAAATGGTCCTAACTTCTATACGGTCCATCCTACACCTATCAATGTTTGCAACAATCAAATGCTGGAAACTTTTTACTGGAGCGTCATAAAACCTTGAAATTTTGTGATAATAAAGAACTCGTGCCTCTGATCAATTTAAGCTATCGTTCATAGCTATGCTACCCCTGAGTCCCAAATCAAACACTGATAAAACTTCAAATGGCCCTAACTTCTATACGGTGCGTCCTACACCTATCAAACTTTGCAACATTCAAATGCTTGTAACTTTTTACTGGAGCGTTATAAAACCTTGAAATTTTGTGACAATAAATTACTCGTACCTCTTATCAATTTAAGCTATCGCTCATTGCTAAGCTACCCTTGAGTCCCAAATCAAACACTGATCAAACTTCAAATGGCCCTAACTTCTACATGCTGCATCCTGCAAATATCAAAGTTTGCCAGAATCGAATGCTTGTAACTTTTTACTGGAGCGTCATAAAACCTTGAAATTTTGTGACAACAAACAACTCGTTATTCTTATCAATTTAAGCTATCGTTCATAGGTATGCTACCCTTGAGTCACAAATCAAACACTGATATAACTTTAAATGGTCCTAACTTCTATACGGTCCATCCTACACCTATCAATGTTTGCAACAATCAAATGCTGGAAACTTTTTACTGGAGCGTCATAAAACCTTGAAATTTTGTGACAATATAGTGCTCGAGCCTCTTATCAATTTAAGCTATCGCTCATAGCTATGCTACCCCTGAGTCCCAAATCAAACACTGATAAAACTTCAAATGGCCCTAACTTCTATACGGTGCGCCCTACACCTATCAAACTTTGCGACATTCAAATGCTTGTAACTTTTTACTGGAGCGTTATAAAACCTTGAAATTTTGTGACAATAAATTACTCGTACCTCTTATCAATTTAAGCTATCGCTCATAGCTATGCCACCCTTGAGTCCCAAATCAAACACTGATCAAACTTCAAATGGCCCTAACTTCTATACGGTGCGTCCTACACCTATCAAACTTTGCAACATTCAAATGCTTGTAGTTACAAGTTTTTTAAAAGTTTTTTACTGGAGCGTCATAAAACCTTGAAATTTTGTAACAATAAATTACTCGTACCTCTTATCAATTTAAGCTATCGTTCATAGCTATGCTACCCTTGAGTCCCAAATCAAACACTGATCAAACTTCAAATGGCCCTAACTTCTACACGCTACATCCTACATCTATCAAAGTTTGCCAGAATCGAATGCTTGTAACTTTTTACTGGAGCGTCATAAAACCTTGAAATTTTGTGACAACAAACAACTCGTGCCTCTTATCAATTTAAGCTATCGTTCATAGGTATGCTACCCTTGAGGCACAAATCAAACACTGATAAAACTTCAAATGGCCCTAACTTCTACACGCTGCATCCTGCATCTTTCAAAGTTTGCCAGAATCGAATGCTTGTAACTTTTTGCTGAAGCGTCATAAAAACTTGAAATTTTGTGACAATATAGTGCTCGAGCCTCTTATCAATTTAAGCTATCGCTCATAGCTATGCTACCCCTGAGTCCCAAATCAAACACTGATAAAACTTCAAATGGCCCTAACTTCTACACGCTGCATCCTGCATCTATCAAAGTTTGCCAGAATCGAATGCTTGTAACTTTTTACTGAAGCGTCATAAAAACTTGAAATTTTGTGACAATATAGTGCTCGAGCCTCTTATCAATTTAAGCTATCGCTCATAGCTATGCTACCCCTGAGTCCCAAATCAAACACTGATAAAACTTCAAACGGCCCTAACTTCTATACGGTGCGTCCTACACCTATCAAACTTTGCAACATTGAAATGCTTGTAACTTTTTACTGGAGCGTCATAAAACCTTGAAATTTATTGACAATAAAGTAGTCTAGCCTATTATCAATTTAAGTTATTGGTCACAGCTATGCTACCCTTCAGTCCAAATCAAACACTGATAAAACTTCAAATGGTCCTAACTTCTATACGGTCCATCCTACACCTATCAATGTTTGCAACAATCAAATGCTGGAAACTTTTTACTGGAGCGTCATAAAACCTTGAAATTTTGTGACAATATAGTGCTCGAGCCTCTTATCAATTTAAGCTATCGCTCATAGCTATGCTACCCCTGAGTCCCAAATCAAACACTGATAAAACTTCAAATGGCCCTAACTTCTATACGGTGCGTCCTACACCTATCAAACTTTGCAACATTCAAATGCTTGTAACTTTTTACTGGAGCGTTATAAAACCTTGAAATTTTGTGACAATAAATTACTCGTACCTCTTATCAATTTAAGCTATCGCTCATAGCTATGCTACCCTTGAGTCCCAAATCAAACACTGATCAAACTTCAAATGGCCCTAACTTCTACACGCTGCATCCTGCATCTATCAAAGTTTGCCAGAATCGAATGCTTGTAACTTTTTACTGGAGCGTCATAAAACCTTGAAATTTTGTGACAACAAACAACTCGTGCCTCTTATCAATTTAAGCTATCGTTCATAGGTATGCTACCCTTGAGTCACAAATCAAACACTGATAAAACTTCAAATGGCCCTAACTTCTACACGCTGCATCCTGCATCTATCAAAGTTTGCCAGAATCGAATGCTTGTAACTTTTTACTGAAGCGTCATAAAAACTTGAAATTTTGTGACAATATAGTGCTCGAGCCTCTTATCAATTTAAGCTATCGCTCATAGCTATGCTACCCCTGAGTCCCAAATCAAACACTGATAAAACTTCAAATGGCCCTAACTTCTATACGGTGCGTCCTACACCTATCAAACTTTGCAACATTGAAATGCTTGTAACTTTTTACTGGTGCGTCATGAAACCTTGAAATTTATTGACAATAAAGTAGTCGAGCCTATTATCAATTTAAGTTATCGGTCACAGCTATGCTACCCTTCAGTCCAAATCAAACACTGATAAAAACTTCAAATGGTCCTAACTTCTATGCGGTCCATCCTACACCTATCAATGTTTGCAACAATCAAATGCTGGAAACTTTTTACTGGAGCGTCATAAAACCTTGAAATTTTGTGACAATATAGTGCTCGAGCCTCTTATCAATTTAAGCTATCGCTCATAGCTATGCTACCCCTGAGTCCCAAATCAAACACTGATAAAACTTCAAATGGCCCTAAGTTCTACACGCTGCATCCTGCATCTATCAAACTTTGCCAGAATCGAATGCTTGTAACTTTTTACTGGAGCGTTATAAAACCTTGAAATTTTGTGAAAATAAATTACTCGTACCTCTTATCAATTTAAGCTATCGCTCATAGCTAAGCTACCCTTGAGTCCCAAATCAAACACTGTTCAAACTTCAAATGGCCCTAACTTCTACACGCTGCATCCTGCATCTATCAAAGTTTGCCAGAATCGAATGCTTGTAACTTTTTACTGGAGCGTCATAAAACCTTGAAATTTTGTGACAATATAGTGCTCGAGCCTCTTATCAATTTAAGCTATCGCTCATAGCTATGCTACCCCTGAGTCCCAAATCAAACACTGATAAAACTTCAAATGGCCCTAACTTCTATACGGTGCGTCCTACACCTATCAAACTTTGCAACATTCAAATGCTTGTAACTTTTTACTGGAGCGTTATAAAACCTTGAAATTTTGTGACAATAAATTACTCGTACCTCTTATCAATTTAAGCTATCGCTCATAGCTAAGCTACCCTTGAGTCCCAAATCAAACACTGATCAAACTTCAAATGGCCCTAACTTCTATATGGTGCGTCCTACACCTATCAAACTTTGCAACATTCAAATGCTTGTAGTTACAAGTTTTTTAAAAGTTTTTTACTGGAGCGTCATAAAACCTTGAAATTTTGTGACAATAAATTACTCGTACCTCTTATCAATTTAAGCTATAGTTCATAGCTATGCTACCCTTGAGTCCCAAATCAAACACTGATCAAACTTCAAATGGCCCTAACTTCTACACGCTGCATCCTACATCTATCAAAGTTTGCCAGAATCGAATGCTTGTAACTTTTTACTGGAGCGTCAGAAAACCTTGAAATTTTGTGACAATATATTACTCGTGCCTCTTATCAATTTAAGCTATCGTTCATAGGTATGCTACCCTTGAGGTACAAATCAAACACTGATAAAACTTCAAATGGCCCTAACTTCTACACGCTGCATCCTGCATCTTTCAAAGTTTGCCAGAATCGAATGCTTGTAACTTTTTGCTGAAGCGTCATAAAAACTTGAAATTTTGTGACAATATAGTGCTCGAGCCTCTTATCAATTTAAGCTATCGCTCATAGCTATGCTACCCCTGAGTCCCAAATCAAACACTGATAAAACTTCAAATGGCCCTAACTTCTACACGCTGCATCCTGCATCTATCAAAGTTTGCCAGAATCGAATGCTTGTAACTTTTTACTGAAGCGTCATAAAAACTTGAAATTTTGTGACAATATAGTGGTCGAGCCTCTTATCAATTTAAGCTATCGCTCATAGCTATGCTACCCCTGAGTCCCAAATCAAACACTGATAAAACTTCAAATGGCCCTAACTTCTATACGGTGCGTCCTACACCTATCAAGCTTTGCAACATTGAAATGCTTGTAACTTTTTACTGGAGCGTCATAAAACCTTGAAATTTATTGACAATAAAGTAGTCTAGCCTATTATCAATTTAAGTTATCGGTCACAGCTATGCTACCCTTCAGTCCAAATCAAACACTGATAAAACTTCAAATGGTCCTAACTTCTATACGGTCCATCCTACACCTATCAATGTTTGCAACAATCAAATGCTGGAAACTTTTTACTGGAGCGTCATAAAACCTTGAAATTTTGTGACAATATAGTGCTCGAGCCTCTTATCAATTTAAGCTATCGCTCATAGCTATGCTACCCCTGAGTCCCAAATCAAACACTGATAAAACTTCAAATGGCCCTAACTTCTATACGGTGCGTCCTACACCTATCAAACTTTGCAACATTCAAATGCTTGTAACTTTTTACTGGAGCGTTATAAAACCTTGAAATTTTTTGACAATAAATTACTCGTACCTCTTATCAATTTAAGCTATCGTTCATAGCTATGCTACCCTTGAGTCCCAAATCAAACACTGATCAAACATCAAATGGGAATAACTTCTACACGCTGCATCCTGCATCTATCAAAGTTTGCCAGATTCGAATGCTTGTAACTTTTTACTGGAGCGTCATAAAACCTTGAAATTTTGTGACAACAAACAACTCGTGCCTCTTATCAATTTAAGCTATCGTTCATAGGTATGCTACCCTTGAGGCACAAATCAAACACTGATAAAACTTCAAATGGCCCTAACTTCTACACGCTGCATCCTGCATCTTTCAAAGTTTGCCAGAATCGAATGCTTGTAACTTTTTACTGAAGCGTCATAAAAACTTGAAATTTTGTGACAATATAGTGCTCGAGCCTCTTATCAGTTTAAGCTATCGCTCATAGCTATGCTACCCCTGAGTCCCAAATCAAACACTGATAAAACTTCAAATGGCCCTAACTTCTACACGCTGCATCCTGCATCTATCAAAGTTTGCCAGAATCGAATGCTTGTACCTTTTTACTGAAGCGTCATAAAAACTTGAAATTTTGTGACAATATAGTGCTCGAGCCTCTTATCAATTTAAGCTATCGCTCATAGCTATGCTACCCCTGAGTCCCAAATCAAACACTGATAAAACTTCAAATGGCCCTAACTTCTATACGGTGCGTCCTACACCTATCAAACTGTGCAACATTGAAATGCTTGTAACTTTTTACTGGAGCGTCATAAAACCTTGAAATTTATTGACAATAAAGTAGTCGAGCCTATTATCAATTTAAGTTATCGGTCACAGCTATGCTACCCTTCAGTCCAAATCAAACACTGATAAAACTTCAAATGGTCCTAATTTCTATACGGTCCATCCTACACCTATCAATGTTTGCAACAATCAAATGCTGGAAACTTTTTACTGGAGCGTCATAAAACCTTGAAATTTTGTGACAATATAGTGCTCGAGCCTCTTATCAATTTAAGCTATCGCTCATAGCTATGCTACCCCTGAGTCCCAAATGAAACACTGATAAAACTTCAAATGGCCCTAACTTCTATACGGTGCGTCCTACACCTATCAAACTTTGCAACATTCAAATGCTTGTAACTTTTTACTGGAGCGTTATAAAACCTTGAAATTTTGTGACAATAAATTACTCGTACCTCTTATCAATTTAAGCTATCGCTCATAGCTAAGCTACCCTTGAGTCCCAAATCAAACACTGATCAAACATCAAATGGGAATAACTTCTACACGCTGCATCCTGCATCTATCAAAGTTTGCCAGATTCGAATGCTTGTAACTTTTTACTGGAGCGTCATAAAACCTTGAAATTTTGTGACAACAAACAACTCGTGCCTCTTATCAATTTAAGCTATCGTTCATAGGTATGCTACCCTTGAGGCACAAATCAAACACTGATAAAACTTCAAATGGCCCTAACTTCTACACGCTGCATCCTGCATCTATCAAAGTTTGCCAGATTCGAATGCTTGTAACTTTTTACTGAAGCGTCATAAAAACTTGAAATTTTGTGACAATATAGTGCTCGAGCCTCTTATCAGTTTAAGCTATCGCTCATAGCTATGCTACCCCTGAGTCCCAAATCAAACACTGATAAAACTTCAAATGGCCCTAACTTCTACACGCTGCATCCTGCATCTATCAAAGTTTGCCAGAATCGAATGCTTGTAACTTTTTACTGAAGCGTCATAAAAACTTGAAATTTTGTGACAATATAGTGCTCGAGCCTCTTATCAATTTAAGCTATCGCTCATAGCTATGCTACCCCTGAGTCCCAAATGAAACACTGATAAAACTTCAAATGGCCCTAACTTCTATACGGTGCGTCCTACACCTATCAAACTTTGCAACATTCAAATGCTTGTAACTTTTTACTGGAGCGTTATAAAACCTTGAAATTTTGTGACAATAAATTACTCGTACCTCTTATCAATTTAAGCTATCGCTCATAGCTAAGCTACCCTTGAGTCCCAAATCAAACACTGATCAAACATCAAATGGGAATAACTTCTACACGCTGCATCCTGCATCTATCAAAGTTTGCCAGATTCGAATGCTTGTAACTTTTTACTGGAGCGTCATAAAACCTTGAAATTTTGTGACAACAAACAACTCGTGCCTCTTATCAATTTAAGCTATCGTTCATAGGTATGCTACCCTTGAGGCACAAATCAAACACTGATAAAACTTCAAATGGCCCTAACTTCTACACGCTGCATCCTGCATCTTTCAAAGTTTGCCAGAATCGAATGCTTGTAACTTTTTACTGAAGCGTCATAAAAACTTGAAATTTTGTGACAATATAGTGCTCGAGCCTCTTATCAATTTAAGCTATCGCTCATAGCTATGCTACCCCTGAGTCCCAAATCAAACACTGATAAAACTTCAAATGGCCCTAACTTCTACACGCTGCATCCTGCATCTATCAAAGTTTGCCAGAATCGAATGCTTGTAACTTTTTACTGAAGCGTCATAAAAACTTGAAATTTTGTGACAATATAGTGCTCGAGCCTCTTATCAATTTAAGCTATCGCTCATAGCTATGCTACCCCTGAGTCCCAAATCAAACACTGATAAAACTTCAAATGGCCCTAACTTCTATACGGTGCGTCCTACACCTATCAAGCTTTGCAACATTGAAATGCTTGTAACTTTTTACTGGAGCGTCATAAAACCTTGAAATTTATTGACAATAAATTAGTCTAGCCTATTATCAATTTAAGTTATCGGTCACAGCTATGCTACCCTTCAGTCCAAATCAAACACTGATAAAACTTCAAATGGTCCTAACTTCTATACGGTCCATCCTACACCTATCAATGTTTGCAACAATCAAATGCTGGAAACTTTTTACTGGAGCGTCATAAAACCTTGAAATTTTGTGACAATATAGTGCTCGAGCCTCTTATCAATTTAAGCTATCGCTCATAGCTATGCTACCCCTGAGTCCCAAATCAAACACTGATAAAACTTCAAATGGCCCTAACTTCTATACGGTGCGTCCTACACCTATCAAACTTTGCAACATTCAAATGCTTGTAACTTTTTACTGGAGCGTTATAAAACCTTGAAATTTTGTGACAATAAATTACTCGTACCTCTTATCAATTTAAGCTATCGCTCATAGCTATGCTACCCTTGAGTCCCAAATCAAACACTGATCAAACTTCAAATGGCCCTAACTTCTATACGGTGCGTCCTATACCTATCAAAGTTTGCAACATTCAAATGCTTGTAACTTTTTACTGGAGCGTCATAAAACCTTGAAATTTTGTGACAATAAAGAACTCGTGCCTCTTATCAATTAAGGCTATCGCTCATAGCTATGCTACCCCTAAGTCCCAAATCAAACACTGATAAAACTTTAAATGGCCCTAACTTCTATACGGTGCGTCCTATACCTATCAAAGTTTGCAACATTCAAATGCTTGTAACTTTTTACTGGAGCGTCATAAAACCTTGAAATTTTGTGACAATAAAGAACTCGTGCCTCTTATCAATTAAGGCTATCGCTCATAGCTATGCTACCCCTGAGTCCCAAATCAAACACTGATAAAACTTCAAATGGCCCTAACTTCTATACGGTGCGTCCTACACCTATCAAACTTTGCAACATTCAAATGCTTGTAACTTTTTACTGGAGCGTCATAAAACCTTGAAATTTTGTGACAATAAATTACTCGTACCTCTTATCAATTTAAGCTATCGTTCATAGCTATGCTACCCTTGAGTCCCAAATCAAACACTGATCAAACATCAAATGGGCCTAACTTCTATATGGTGCGTCCTACACCTATCAAACTTTGCAACATTCAAATGCTTGTAACTTTTTACTGGAGCGTCATAAAACCTTGAAATTTTGTGACAATAAATTACTCGTACCTCTTATCAATTTAAGCTATCGTTCATAGCTATGCTACCCTTGAGTCCCAAATCAAACACTGATCAAACATCAAATGGGAATAACTTCTACACGCTGCATCCTGCATCTATCAAAGTTTGCCAGATTCGAATGCTTGTAACTTTTTACTGGAGCGTCATAAAACCTTGAAATTTTGTGACAACAAACAACTCGTGCCTCTTATCAATTTAAGCTATCGTTCATAGCTATGCTACCCTTGAGGCACAAATCAAACACTGATAAAACTTCAAATGGCCCTAACTTCTACACGCTGCATCCTGCATCTTTCAAAGTTTGCCAGAATCGAATGCTTGTAACTTTTTACTGAAGCGTCATAAAAACTTGAAATTTTGTGACAATATAGTGCTCGAGCCTCTTATCAGTTTAAGCTATCGCTCATAGCTATGCTACCCCTGAGTCCCAAATCAAACACTGATAAAACTTCAAATGGCCCTAACTTCTACACGCTGCATCCTGCATCTATCAAAGTTTGCCAGAATCGAATGCTTGTAACTTTTTACTGAAGCGTCATAAAAACTTGAAATTTTGTGACAATATAGTGCTCGAGCCTCTTATCAATTTAAGCTATCGCTCATAGCTATGCTACCCCTGAGTCCCAAATGAAACACTGATAAAACTTCAAATGGCCCTAATTTCTATACGGTGCGTCCTACACCTATCAAACTTTGCAACATTCAAATGCTTGTAACTTTTTACTGGAGCGTTATAAAACCTTGAAATTTTGTGACAATAAATTACTCGTACCTCTTATCAATTTAAGCTATCGCTCATAGCTAAGCTACCCTTGAGTCCCAAATCAAACACTGATCAAACATCAAATGGGAATAACTTCTACACGCTGCATCCTGCATCTATCAAAGTTTGCCAGATTCGAATGCTTGTAACTTTTTACTGGAGCGTCATAAAACCTTGAAATTTTGTGACAACAAACAACTCGTGCCTCTTATCAATTTAAGCTATCGTTCATAGGTATGCTACCCTTGAGGCACAAATCAAACACTGATAAAACTTCAAATGGCCCTAACTTCTACACGCTGCATCCTGCATCTTTCAAAGTTTGCCAGAATCGAATGCTTGTAACTTTTTACTGAAGCGTCATAAAAACTTGAAATTTTGTGACAATATAGTGCTCGAGCCTCTTATCAATTTAAGCTATCGCTCATAGCTATGCTACCCCTGAGTCCCAAATCAAACACTGATAAAACTTCAAATGGCCCTAACGGTGCGTCCTACACCTATCAAACTTTGCAACATTGAAATGCTTGTAACTTTTTACTGGAGCGTCATAAAACCTTGAAATTTATTGACAATAAAGTAGTCGAGCCTATTATCAATTTAAGTTATCGGTCAGAGCTATGCTACCCTTCAGTCCAAATCAAACACTGATAAAACTTCAAATGGTCCTAACTTCTATACGGTCCATCCTACACCTATCAATGTTTGCAACAATCAAATGCTGGAAACTTTTTACTGGAGCGTCATAAAACCTTGAAATTTTGTGACAATATAGTGCTCGAGCCTCTTATCAATTTAAGCTATCGCTCATAGCTATGCTACCCCTGAGTCCCAAATCAAACACTGATAAAACTTCAAATGGCCCTAACTTCTATACGGTGCGTCCTACACCTATCAAACTTTGCAACATTCAAATGCTTGTAACATTTTACTGGAGCGTTATAAAACCTTGAAATTTTGTGACAATAAATTACTCGTACCTCTTATCAATTTAAGCTATCGCTCATAGCTAAGCTACCCTTGAGTCCCAAATCAAACACTGATCAAACTTCAAATGGCCCTAACTTCTACACGCTGCATCCTGCATCTATCAAAGTTTGCCAGAATCGGTTGCTTGTAACTTTTTACTGGAGCGTCATAAAACCTTGAAATTTTGTAACAACAAACAACTCGTGCCTCTTATCAATTTAAGCTATCGTTCATAGGTATGCTACCCTTGAGTCATAAATCAAACACTGATAAAACTTCAAATGGCCCTAACTTCTACACGCTGCATCCTGCATCTTTCAATGTTTGCCAGAATCGAATGCTTGTAACTTTTTACTGAAGCGTCATACAAACTTGAAATTTTGTGACAATATAGTGTTAGAGCCTCTTATCAATTCAGGCTATCGCTCATAGCTATGCTACCCCTGAGTCCCAAATCAAACACTGATAAAACTTCAAATGGCCCTAACTTCTACACGCTGCATCCTGCATCTATCAAAGTTTGCCAGAATCGAATGCTTGTAACTTTTTACTGAAGCGTCATAAAAACTGGAAATTTTGTGACAATATAGTGCTCGAGCCTCTTATCAATTTAAGCTATCGCTCATAGCTATGCTACCCCTGAGCCCCAAATGAAACACTGATAAAGCTTCAAATGGCCCTAACTTCTATACAGTGCGTCCTACACCTATCAAACTTTGCAACATTGAAATGCTTGTAACTTTTTACCGGAGCGTCATAAAACCTTGAAATGTATTGACAATAAAGTAGTCGAGCCTATTATCAATTTAAGTTATCGGTCACAGCTATGCTACCCTTCAGTCCAAATCAAACACTGATAAAACTTCAAATGGTCCTAACTTCTATACGGTCCATCCTACACCTATCAATGTTTGCAACAATCAAATGCTGGAAACTTTTTACTGGAGCGTCATAAAACCTTGAAATTTTGTGACAAAAAATTACTCGTACCTCTTATCAATTTAAGCTATCGCTCATAGCTATGCTACCCCTGAGTCCCAAATCAAACACTGATAAAACTTCAAATGGCCCTAACTTCTATACGGTGCGTCCTACACCTATCAAACTTTGCAACATTCGAATGCTTGTAACTTTTTACTGGAGCGTTATAAAACCTTGAAATTTTGTGACAATAGATTACTCGTACCTCTTATCAATTTAAGCTATCGCTCATAGCTATGCTACCCTTGAGTCCCAAATCAAACACTGATCAAACTTCAAATGGCCCTAACTTCTATACGGTGCGTCCTATACCTCTCAAAGTTTGCAACATTCAAATGCTTGTAACTTTTTAGTGGAGCGTCATAAAACCTTGAAATTTTGTGACAATAAAGAACTCGTGCCTCTTATCAATTAAGGCTATCGCTCATAGCTATGCTACCCCTGAGTCCCAAATCAAACACTGATAAAACTTCAAATGGCCCTAACTTCTATACGGTGAGTCCTACACCTATCAAACTTTGCAACATTCAAATGCTTGTAACTTTTTACTGGAGCGTCATAAAACCTTGAAATTTTGTGACAATAAATTACTCGTACCTCTTATCAATTTAAGCTATCGTTCATAGCTATGCTACCCTTGAGTCCCAAATCAAACACTGATCAAACATCAAATGGGCCTAACTTCTATACGGTGCGTCCTACACCTATCAAACTTTGCAACATTCAAATGCTTGTAACTTTTTACTGGAGCGTCATAAAACCTTGAAATTTATTGACAATAAAGTAGTCGAGCCTATTATCAATTTAAGTTATCGGTCAGAGCTATGCTACCCTTCAGTCCAAATCAAACACTGATAAAACTTCAAATGGTCCTAACTTCTATACGGTCCATCCTACACCTATCAATGTTTGCAACAATCAAATGCTGGAAACTTTTTACTGGAGCGTCATAAAACCTTGAAATTTTGTGACAATATAGTGCTCGAGCCTCTTATCAATTTAAGCTATCGCTCATAGCTATGCTACCCCTGAGTCCCAAATCAAACACTGATAAAACTTCAAATGGCCCTAACTTCTATACGGTGCGTCCTACACCTATCAAACTTTGCAACATTCAAATGCTTGTAACATTTTACTGGAGCGTTATAAAACCTTGAAATTTTGTGACAATAAATTACTCGTACCTCTTATCAATTTAAGCTATCGCTCATAGCTAAGCTACCCTTGAGTCCCAAATCAAACACTGATCAAACTTCAAATGGCCCTAACTTCTACACGCTGCATCCTGCATCTATCAAAGTTTGCCAGAATCGAATGCTTGTAACTTTTTACTGGAGCGTCATAAAACCTTGAAATTTTGTAACAACAAACAACTCGTGCCTCTTATCAATTTAAGCTATCGTTCATAGGTATGCTACCCTTGAGTCATAAATCAAACACTGATAAAACTTCAAATGGCCCTAACTTCTACACGCTGCATCCTGCATCTTTCAATGTTTGCCAGAATCGAATGCTTGTAACTTTTTACTGAAGCGTCATACAAACTTGAAATTTTGTGACAATATAGTGTTAGAGCCTCTTATCAATTCAGGCTATCGCTCATAGCTATGCTACCCCTGAGTCCCAAATCAAACACTGATAAAACTTCAAATGGCCCTAACTTCTACACGCTGCATCCTGCATCTATCAAAGTTTGCCAGAATCGAATGCTTGTAACTTTTTACTGAAGCGTCATAAAAACTGGAAATTTTGTGACAATATAGTGCTCGAGCCTCTTATCAATTTAAGCTATCGCTCATAGCTATGCTACCCCTGAGCCCCAAATGAAACACTGATAAAACTTCAAATGGCCCTAACTTCTATACAGTGCGTCCTACACCTATCAAACTTTGCAACATTGAAATGCTTGTAACTTTTTACCGGAGCGTCATAAAACCTTGAAATGTATTGACAATAAAGTAGTCGAGCCTATTATCAATTTAAGTTATCGGTCACAGCTATGCTACCCTTCAGTCCAAATCAAACACTGATAAAACTTCAAATGGTCCTAACTTCTATACGGTCCATCCTACACCTATCAATGTTTGCAACAATCAAATGCTGGAAACTTTTTACTGGAGCGTCATAAAACCTTGAAATTTTGTGACAAAAAATTACTCGTACCTCTTATCAATTTAAGCTATCGCTCATAGCTATGCTACCCCTGAGTCCCAAATCAAACACTGATAAAACTTCAAATGGCCCTAACTTCTATACGGTGCGTCCTACACCTATCAAACTTTGCAACATTCGAATGCTTGTAACTTTTTACTGGAGCGTTATAAAACCTTGAAATTTTGTGACAATAGATTACTCGTACCTCTTATCAATTTAAGCTATCGCTCATAGCTATGCTACCCTTGAGTCCCAAATCAAACACTGATCAAACTTCAAATGGCCCTAACTTCTATACGGTGCGTCCTACACCTATCAAACTTTGCAACATTCAAATGCTTGTAACTTTTTACTGGAGCGTCATAAAACCTTGAAATTTTGTGACAATAAATTACTCGTACCTCTTATCAATTTAAGCTATCGTTCATAGCTATGCTACCCTTGAGTCCCAAATCAAACACTGATCAAACATCAAATGGGAATAACTTCTACACGCTGCATCCTGCATCTATCAAAGTTTGCCAGAATCGAATGCTTGTAACTTTTTACTGGAGTGTCATAAAACCTTGAAATTTTGTGACAACAAACAACTCGTGCCTCTTATCAATTTAAGCTATCGTTCATAGGTATGCTACCCTTGAGGCACAAATCAAACACTGATAAAACTTCAAATGGCCCTAACTTCTACACGCTGCATCCTGCATCTTTCAAAGTTTGCCAGAATCGAATGCTTGTAACTTTTTACTGAAGCGTCATAAAAACTTGAAATTTTGTGACAATATAGTGCTCGAGCCTCTTATCAATTTAAGCTATCGCTCATAGCTATGCTACCCCTGAGTCCCAAATCAAACACTGATAAAACTTCAAATGGCCCTAACTTCTACACGCTGCATCCTGCATCTATCAAAGTTTGCCAGAATCGAATGCTTGTAACTTTTTACTGAAGCGTCATAAAAACTTGAAATTTTGTGACAATATAGTGCTCGAGCCTCTTATCAATTTAAGCTATCTCTCATAGCTATGCTACCCCTGAGTCCCAAATCAAACACTGATAAAACTTCAAATGGCCCTAACTTCTATACGGTGCGTCCTACACCTATCAAACTTTGCAACATTGAAATGCTTGTAACTTTTTACTGGAGCGTCATAAAACCTTGAAATTTATTGACAATAAAGTAGTCGAGCCTATTATCAATTTAAGTTATCGGTCACAGCTATGCTACCCTTCAGTCCAAATCAAACACTGATAAAACTTCAAATGGTCCTAACTTCTATACGGTCCATCCTACACCTATCAATGTTTGCAACAATCAAATGCTGGAAACTTTTTACTGGAGCGTCAGAAAACCTTGAAATTTTGTGACAATATAGTGCTCGAGCCTCTTATTAATTTAAGCTATCGCTCATAGCTAGGCTACCCCTGAGTCCCATATCAAACACTGATAAAACTTCAAATGGCCCTAACTTCTATACGGTGCGTCCTACACCTATAAACTTTGCAACATTCAAATGCTTGTAACTTTTTACTGGAGCGTTATAAAACCTTGAAATTTTGTGACAATAAATTACTCGTACCTCTTATCAATTTAAGCTATCGCTCATAGCTATGCTACCCTTGAGTCCCAAATCAAACACTGATCAAACTTCAAATGGCCCTAACTTCTATACGGTGCGTCCTATACCTATCAAAGTTTGCAACATTCAAATGCTTGTAACTTTTTACTGGAGCGTCATAAAACCTTGAAATTTTGTGACAATAAAGAACTCGTGCCTCTTATCAATTAAGGCTATCGCTCATAGCTATGCTACCCCTGAGTCCCAAATCAAACACTGATAAAACTTCAAATGGCCCTAACTTCTATACGGTGCGTCCTACACCAATCAAACTTTGCAATATTCAAATGCTTGTAACTTTTTACTGGAGCGTTATAAAACCTTGAAATTTTGTGACAATAAATTACTCGTACCTCTTATCAATTTAAGCTATCGCTCATAGCTAAGCTACCCTTGAGTCCCAAATCAAACACTGATCAAACATCAAATGGGAATAACTTCTACACGCTGCATCCTGCATCTATCAAAGTTTGCCAGATTCGAATGCTTGTAACTTTTTACTGGAGCGTCATAAAACCTTGAAATTTTGTGACAGCAAACAACTCGTGCCTCTTATCAATTTAAGCTATCGCTCATAGCTATGCTACCCCTGAGTCCCAAATCAAACACTGACAAAACTTCAAATGGCCCTAACTTCTATACGGTGCTTCCTACACCTATCAAACTTTGCAACATTGAAATGCTTGTAACTTTTTACTGGAGCGTCATAAAACCTTGAAATTTATTGACAATAAAGTAGTCGAGCCTATTATCAATTTAAGTTATCGGTCACAGCTATGCTACCCTTCAGTCCAAATCAAACACTGATAAAACTTCAAATGGTCCTAACTTCTATACGGTCCATCCTACACCTATCAATGTTTGCAACAATCAAATGCTGGAAACTTTTTACTGGAGCGTCATAAAACCTTGAAATTTTGTGACAATATAGTGCTCGAGCCTCTTATCAATTTAAGCTATCGCTCATAGCTATGCTACCCCTGAGTCCCAAATCAAACACTGATAAAACTTCAAATGGCCCTAACTTCTATACGGTGCGTCCTACACCTATCAAACTTTGCAACATTCAAATGCTTGTAACTTTTTACTGGAGCGTTATAAAACCTTGAAATTTTGTGACAATAAATTACTCGTACCTCTTATCAATTTAAGCTATCGCTCATAGCTAAGCTACCCTTGAGTCCCAAACCAAACACTGATCAAACTTCAAATGGCCCTAACTTCTACACGCTGCATCCTGCATCTTTCAATGTTTGCCAGAATCGAATGCTTGTAACTTTTTACTGAAGCGTCATAAAAACTTGAAATTTTGTGACAATATAGTGCTCGAGCCTCTTATCAATTTAAGCTATCGCTCATAGCTATGCTACCCCTGAGTCCCAAATCAAACACTGATAAAACTTCAAATGGCCCTAACTTCTACACGCTGCATCCTGCATCAATCAAAGTTTGCCAGAATCGAATGCTTGTAACTTTTTACTGAAGCGTCATAAAAACTGGAAATTTTGTGACAATATAGTGCTCGAGCCTCTTATCAATTTAAGCTATCGCTCATAGCTATGCTACCCCTGAGTCCCAAATGAAACACTGATAAAACTTCAAATGGCCCTAATTTCTATACGGTGCGTCCTACACCTATCAAACTTTGCAACATTGAAATGCTTGTAACTTTTTACCGGAGCGTCATAAAACCTTTAAATTTATTGACAATAAAGTAGTGGAGCCTATTATCAATTTAAGTTATCGGTCACAGCTATGCTACCCTTCAGTCCAAATCAAACACTGATAAAACTTCAAATGGTCCTAACTTCTATACGGTCCATCCTACACCTATCAATGTTTGCAACAATCAAATGCTGGAAACTTTTTACTGGAGCGTCATAAAACCTTGAAATTTTGTGACAATATAGAGCTCGAGCCTCTTATCAATTTAAGCTATCGCTCATAGCTATGCTACCCCTGAGTCCCAAATCAAACACTGATAAAACTTCAAATGGCCCTAACTTCTATACGGTGCGTCCTACACCTATCAAACTTTGCAACATTCGAATGCTTGTAACTTTTTACTGGAGCGTTATAAAACCTTGAAATTTTGTGACAATAAATTACTCGTACCTCTTATCAATTTAAGCTATCGCTCATAGCTATGCTACCCTTGAGTCCCAAATCAAACACTGATCAAACATCAAATGGGCCTAACTTCTATACGGTGCGTCCTATACCTATCAAAGTTTGCAACATTCAAATGCTTGTAACTTTTTACTGGAGCGTCATAAAACCTTGAAATTTTGTGACAATAAAGAACTCGTGCCTCTTATCAATTTAAGCTATCGTTCATAGGTATGCTACCCTTGAGGCACAAATCAAACACTGATAAAACTTCAAATGGCCCTAACTTCTACACGCTGCATCCTGCATCTTTCAAAGTTTGCCAGAATCGAATGCTTGTAACTTTTTACTGAAGCGTCATAAAAACTTGAAATTTTGTGACAATATAGTGCTCGAGCCTCTTATCAATTTAAGCTATCGCTCATAGCTATGCTACCCCTGAGTCCCAAATCAAACACTGATAAAACTTCAAATGGCCCTAACTTCTACACGCTGCATCCTGCATCAATCAAAGTTTGCCAGAATCGAATGCTTGTAACTTTTTACTGAAGCGTCATAAAAACTTGAAATTTTGTGACAATATAGTGCTCGAGCCTCTTATCAATTTAAGCTATCGCTCATAGCTATGCTACCCCTGAGTCCCAAATCAAACACTGATAAAACTTCAAATGGCCCTAACTTCTATACGGTGCGTCCTACACCTATCAGACTTTGCAACATTGAAATGCTTGTAACTTTTTACTGGAGCGTCATAAAACCTTGAAATTTATTGACAATAAAGTAGTCGAGCCTATTATCAATTTAAGTTATCGGTCACAGCTATGCTACCCTTCAGTCCAAATCAAACACTGATAAAACTTCAAATGGTCCTAACTTCTATACGGTCCATCCTACACCTATCAATGTTTGCAACAATCAAATGCTGGAAACTTTTTACTGGAGCGTCATAAAACCTTGAAATTTTGTGACAATATAGTGCTCGAGCCTCTTATCAATTTAAGCTATCGCTCATAGCTATGCTACCCCTGAGTCCCAAATCAAACACTGATAAAACTTCAAATGGCCCTAACTTCTATACGGTGCGTCCTACACCTATCAAACTTTGCAACATTCAAATGCTTGTAACTTTTTACTGGAGCGTTATAAAACCTTGAAATTTTGTGACAATAAATTACTCGTACCTCTTATCAATTTAAGCTATCGCTCATAGCTAAGCTACCCTTGAGTCCCAAACCAAACACTGATCAAACTTCAAATGGCCCTAACTTCTACACGCTGCATCCTGCATCTTTCAATGTTTGCCAGAATCGAATGCTTGTAACTTTTTACTGAAGCGTTATAAAACCTTGAAATTTTGTGACAATAAATTACTCGTACCTCTTATCAATTTAAGCTATCGCTCATAGCTATGCTACCCTTGAGTCCCAAATCAAACACTGATCAAACATCAAATGGGCCTAACTTCTATACGGTGCGTCCTATACCTATCAAAGTTTGCAACATTCAAATGCTTGTAACTTTTTACTGGAGCGTCATAAAACCTTGAAATTTTGTGACAATAAAGAACTCGTGCCTCTTATCAATTTAAGCTATCGTTCATAGGTATGCTACCCTTGAGGCACAAATCAAACACTGATAAAACTTCAAATGGCCCTAACTTCTACACGCTGCATCCTGCATCTTTCAAAGTTTGCCAGAATCGAATGCTTGTAACTTTTTACTGAAGCGTCATAAAAACTTGAAATTTTGTGACAATATAGTGCTCGAGCCTCTTATCAATTTAAGCTATCGCTCATAGCTATGCTACCCCTGAGTCCCAAATCAAACACTGATAAAACTTCAAATGGCCCTAACTTCTACACGCTGCATCCTGCATCAATCAAAGTTTGCCAGAATCGAATGCTTGTAACTTTTTACTGAAGCGTCATAAAAACTTGAAATTTTGTGACAATATAGTGCTCGACCCTTTTATCAATTTAAGCTATCGCTCATAGCTATGCTACCCCTGAGTCCCAAATCAAACACTGATAAAACTTCAAATGGCCCTAACTTCTATACGGTGCGTCCTACACCTATCAGACTTTGCAACATTGAAATGCTTGTAACTTTTTACTGGAGCGTCATAAAACCTTGAAATTTATTGACAATAAAGTAGTCGAGCCTATTATCAATTTAAGTTATCGGTCACAGCTATGCTACCCTTCAGTCCAAATCAAACACTGATAAAACTTCAAATGGTCCTAACTTCTATACGGTCCATCCTACACCTATCAATGTTTGCAACAATCAAATGCTGGAAACTTTTTACTGGAGCGTCATAAAACCTTGAAATTTTGTGACAATATAGTGCTCGAGCCTCTTATCAATTTAAGCTATCGCTCATAGCTATGCTACCCCTGAGTCCCAAATCAAACACTGATAAAACTTCAAATGGCCCTAACTTCTATACGGTGCGTCCTACACCTATCAAACTTTGCAACATTCAAATGCTTGTAACTTTTTACTGGAGCGTTATAAAACCTTGAAATTTTGTGACAATAAATTACTCGTACCTCTTATCAATTTAAGCTATCGCTCATAGCTAAGCTACCCTTGAGTCCCAAACCAAACACTGATCAAACTTCAAATGGCCCTAAATTCTACACGCTGCATCCTGCATCTTTCAATGTTTGCCAGAATCGAATGCTTGTAACTTTTTACTGAAGCGTCATAAAAACTTGAAATTTTGTGACAATATAGTGCTCGAGCCTCTTATCAATTTAAGCTATCGCTCGTAGCTATGCTACCCCTGAGTCCCAAATCAAACACTGATAAAACTTCAAATGGCCCTAACTTCTACACGCTGCATCCTGCATCTATCAAAGTTTGCCAGAATCGAATGCTTGTAACTTTTTACTGAAGTGTCATAAAAACTGGAAATTTTGTGACAATATAGTGCTCGAGCCTCTTATCAATTTAAGCTATCGCTCATAGCTATGCTACCCCTGAGTCCCAAATGAAACACTGATAAAACTTCAAATGGCCCTAACTTCTATACGGTGCGTCCTACACCTATCAAACTTTGCAACATTGAAATGCTTGTAACTTTTTACCGGAGCGTCATAAAACCTTGAAATTTACTGACAATAAAGTAGTCGAGCCTATTATCAATTTAAGTTATCGGTCACAGCTATGCTACCCTTCAGTCCAAATCAAACACTGATAAAACTTCAAATGGTCCTAACTTCTATATGGTCCATCCTACACCTATCAATGTTTGCAACAATCAAATGCTGGAAACTTTTTACTGGAGCGTCATAAAACCTTGAAATTTTGTGACAATATAGTGCTCGAGCCTCTTATAAATTTAAGCTATCGCTCATAGCTATGCTACCCCTGACTCCCAAATCAAACACTGATAAAACTTCAAATGGCCCTAACTTCTATACGGTGCGTCCTACACCTATCAACCTTTGCAACATTCAAATGCTTGTAACTTTTTACTGGAGCGTTATAAAACCTTGAAATTTTGTGACAATAAATTACTCGTACCTCTTATCAATTTAAGCTATCGCTCATAGCTAAGCTACCCTTGAGTCCCAAATCAAACACTGATCAAACTTCAAATGGCCCTAACTTCTACACGCTGCATCCTGCATCTATCAAAGTTTGCCAGAATCGAATGCTTGTAACTTTTTACTGGAGCGTCATAAAACCTTGAAATTTTGTGACAACAAAACAACTCGTGCCTCTTATCAATTTAAGCTATCGTTCATAGGTATGCTACCCTTGAGTCACAAATCAAACACTGATAAAACTTCAAATGGCCCTAACTTCTACACGCTGCATCCTGCATCTTTCAATGTTTGCCAGAATCGAATGCTTGTAACTTTTTATTGAAGCGTCATAAAAACTTGAAATTTTGTGACAATATAGTGCTCGAGCCTCTTATCAATTTAAGCTATCGCTCATAGCTATGCTACGCCTGAGTCCCAAATCAAACACTGATAAAACTTCAAATGGCCCTAACTTCTACACGCTGCATCCTGCATCTATCAAAGTTTGCCAGAATCGAATGGTTGTAACTTTTTACTGAAGCGTCATAAAAACTGGAAATTTTGTGACAATATAGTGCTCGAGCCTCTTATCAATTTAAGCTATCGCTCATAGCTATGCTACCCCTGAGTCCCAAATGAAACACTGATAAAACTTCAAATGGCCCTAACTTCTATACGGTGCGTCCTACACCTATCAAACTTTGCAACATTGAAATGCTTGTAACTTTTTACCGGAGCGTCATAAAACCTTGAAATTTATTGACAATAAAGTAGTCGAGCCTATTATCAATTTAAGTTATCGGTCACAGCTATGCTACCCTTCAGTCCAAATCAAACACTGATAAAACTTCAAATGGTCCTAACTTCTATACGGTCCATCCTACACCTATCAATGTTTGGAACAATCAAATGCTGGAAACTTTTTACTGGAGCGTCATAAAACCTTGAAATTTTGTGACAATATAGTGCTCGAGCCTCTTATCAATTTAAGCTATCGCTCATAGCTATGCTACCCCTGATTCCCAAATCAAACACTGATAAAACGTCAAATGGCCCTAACTTCTATACGGTGCGTCCTACACCTATCAAACTTTGCAACATTCAAATGCTTGTAACTTTTTACTGGAGCGTTATAAAACCTTGAAATTTTGTGACAATAAACTACTCGTACCTCTTATCAATTTAAGCTATCGCTCATAGCTATGCTACCCTTGAGTCCCAAATCAAACACTGATCAAACTTCAAATGGCCCTAACTTCTATACGGTGCGTCCTATACCTATCAAAGTTTGCAACATTCAAATGCTTGTAACTTTTTACTGGAGCGTCATAAAACCTTGAAATTTTGTGACAATAAATTACTCGTGCCTCTTATCAATTAAGGCTATCGCTAATAGCTATGCTATCCCTGAGTCCCAAATCAAACACTGATATAACTTCAAATGGCCCTAACTTCTATACGGTGCGTCCTACACCTATCAAAGTTTGCAACATTCAAATGCTTGTAACTTTTTACTGGAGCGTCATAAAACCTTGAAATTTTGTGACAATAAAGAACTCGTGCCTCTTATCAATTAAGGCTATCGCTCATAGCTATGCTACCCCTGAGTCCCAAATCAAACACTGATAAAACTTCAAATGGCCCTAACTTCTATACGGTGCGTCCTACACCTATCAAACTTTGCAACATTCAAATGCTTGTAACTTTTTACTGGAGCGTCATAAAACCTTGAAATTTTGTGACAATAAATTACTCGTACCTCTTATCAATTTAAGCTATCGCTCATAGCTAAGCTACCCTTGAGTCCCAAATCAAACACTGATCAAACTTCAAATGGCCCTAACTTCTACACGCTGCATCCTGCATCTATCAAAGTTTGCCAGAATCGAATGCTTGTAACTTTTTACTGGAGCGTCATAAAACCTTGAAATTTTGTGACAAGAAACAACTCGTGCCTCTTATCAATTTAAGCTATCGTTCATAGCTATGCTACCCTTGAGTCCCAAATTAAACACTGATCAAACATCAAATGGGAATAACTTCTACACGCTGCATCCTGCATCTATAAAAGTTTGCCAGAATCGAATGCTTGTAACTTTTTACTGGAGCGTCATAAAACCTTGAAATTTTGTGACAACAAACAACTCGTGCCTCTTATCAATTTAAGCTATCGTTCATAGGTATGCTACCCTTGAGGCACAAATCAAACACTGATAAAACTTCAAATGGCCCTAACTTCTACACGCTGCATCCTGCATCTTTCAAAGTTTGCCAGAATCGAATGCTTGTAACTTTTTACTGAAGCGTCATAAAAACTTGAAATTTTGTGACAATATAGTGCTCGAGCCTCTTATCAATTTAAGCTATCGCTCATAGCTATGCTACCCCTGAGTCCCAAATCAAACACTGATAAAACTTCAAATGGCCCTAACTTCTACACGCTGCATCATGCATCTATCAAAGTTTGCCAGAATCGAATGCTTGTAACTTTTTACTGAAGCGTCATAAAAACTTGAAATTTTGTGACAATATAGTGCTCGAGCCTCTTATCAATTTAAGCTATCGCTCATAGCTATGCTACCCCTGAGTCCCAAATCAAACACTGATAAAACTTCAAATGGCCCTGACTTCTATACGGTGCGTCCTACACCTATCAAACTTTGCAACATTGAAATGCTTGTAACTTTTTACCGGAGCGTCATAAAACCTTGAAATTTATTGACAATAAAGTAGTCGAGCCTATTATCAATTTAAGTTATCGGTCACAGCTATGCTACCCTTCAGTCCAAATCAAACACTGATAAAACTTCAAATGGTCCTAACTTCTATACGGTCCATCCTACACCTATCAATGTTTGCAACAATCAAATGCTGGAAACTTTTTACTGGAGCGTCATAAAACCTTGAAATTTTGTGACAATATAGTGCTCGAGCCTCTTATCAATTTAAGCTATCGCTCATAGCTATGCTACCCCTGAGTCCCAAATCAAACACTGATAAAACTTCAAATGGCCCTAACTTCTATACGGTGCGTCCTACACCTATCAAACTTTGCAACATTCAAATGCTTGTAACTTTTTACTGGAGCGTTATAAAACCTTGAAATTTTTTGACAATAAATTACTCGTACCTCTTATCAATTTAAGCTATCGCTCATAGCTAAGCTACCCTTGAGTCCCAAATCAAACACTGATCAAACTTCAAATGGCCCTAACTTCTACACGCTGCATCCTGCATCTATCAAAGTTTGCCAGAATCGAATGCTTGTAACTTTTTACTGGAGCGTCATAAAACCTTGAAATTTTGTGACAACAAACAACTCGTGCCTCTTATCAATTTAAGCTATCGTTCATAGGTATGCTACCCTTGAGTCACAAATCAAACACTGATAAAACTTCAAATGGCCCTAACTTCTACACGCTGCATCCTGCATCTTTCAATATTTGCCAGAATCGAATGCTTGTAACTTTTTACTGAAGCGTCATAAAAACTTGAAATTTTGTGACAATATAGTGCTCGAGCATCTTATCAATTTAAGCTATCGCTCATAGCTATGCTACCCCTGAGTCCCAAATCAAACACTGATAAAACTTCAAATGGCCCTAACTTCTACACGCTGCATCCTGCATCTATCAAAGTTTGCCAGAATCGAATGCTTGTAACTTTTTACTGAAGCGTCATAAAACCTTGAAATTTTGTGACAATAAATTACTCGTACCTCTTATCAATTTAAGCTATCGCTCATAGCTAAGCTACCCTTGAGTCCCAAATCAAACACTGATCAAACTTCAAATGGCCCTAACTTCTATACGGTGCGTCCTACACCTATCAAACTTTGCAACATTCAAATGCTTGTAACTTTTTACTGGAGCGTTATAAAACCTTGAAATTTTGTGACAATAAACTACTCGTACCTCTTATCAATTTAAGCTATCGCTCATAGCTATGCTACCCTTGAGTCCCAAATCAAACACTGATCAAACTTCAAATGGCCCTAACTTCTATACGGTGCGTCCTATACCTATCAAAGTTTGCAACATTCAAATGCTTGTAACTTTTTACTGGAGCGTCATAAAACCTTGAAATTTTGTGACAATAAATTACTCGTGCCTCTTATCAATTAAGGCTATCGCTCATAGCTATGCTACCCCTGAGTCCCAAATCAAACACTGATAAAACTTCAAATGGCCCTAACTTCTATACGGTGCGTCCTACACCTATCAAAGTTTGCAACATTCAAATGCTTGTAACTTTTTACTGGAGCGTCATAAAACCTTGAAATTTTGTGACAATAAAGAACTCGTGCCTCTTATCAATTAAGGCTATCGCTCATAGCTATGCTACCCCTGAGTCCCAAATCAAACACTGATCAAACATCAAATGGGAATAACTTCTACACGCTGCATCCTGCATCTATCAAAGTTTGCCAGAATCGAATGCTTGTAACTTTTTACTGGAGCGTCATAAAACCTTGAAATTTTGTGACAACAAACAACTCGTGAATCTTATCAATTTAAGCTATCGTTCATAGGTATGCTACCCTTGAGGCACAAATCAAACACTGATAAAACTTCAAATGGCCCTAACTTCTACACGCTGCATCCTGCATCTTTCAAAGTTTGCCAGAATCGAATGCTTGTAACTTTTTACTGAAGCGTCATAAAAACTTGAAATTTTGTGACAATATAGTGCTCGAGCCTCTTATCAATTTAAGCTATCGCTCATAGCTATGCTACCCCTGAGTCCCAAATCAAACACTGATAAAACTTCAAATGGCCCTAACTTCTACACGCTGCATCCTGCATCTATCAAAGTTTGCCAGAATCGAATGCTTGTAACTTTTTACTGAAGCGTCATAAAAACTTGAAATTTTGTGACAATATAGTGCTCGAGCCTCTTATCAATTTAAGCTATCGCTCATAGCTATGCTACCCCTGAGTCCCAAATCAAACACTGATAAAACTTCAAATGGCCCTGACTTCTATACGGTGCGTCCTACACCTATCAAACTTTGCAACATTGAAATGCTTGTAACTTTTTACCGGAGCGTCATAAAACCTTGAAATTTATTGACAATAAAGTAGTCGAGCCTATTATCAATTTAAGTTATCGGTCACAGCTATGCTACCCTTCAGTCCAAATCAAACACTGATAAAACTTCAAATGGTCCTAACTTCTATACGGTCCATCCTACACCTATCAATGTTTGCAACAATCAAATGCTTGTAACTTTTTACTGGAGCGTTATAAAACCTTGAAATTTTGTGACAATAAATTACTCGTACCTCTTATCAATTTAAGCTATCGCTCATAGCTAAGCTACCCTTGAGTCCCAAATCAAACACTGATCAAACTTCAAATGGCCCTAACTTCTTCACGCTGCATCCTGCATCTATCAAAGTTTGCCAGAATCGAATGCTTGTAACTTTTTACTGGAGCGTCATAAAACCTTGAAATTTTGTGACAACAAACAACTCGTGCCTCTTATCAATTTAAGCTATCGTTCATAGGTATGCTACCCTTGAGTCACAAATCGAACACTGATAAAACTTCAAATGGCCCTAACTTCTACACGCTGCATCCTGCATCTTTCAATGTTTGCCAGAATCGAATGCTTGTAACTTTTTACTGAAGCGTCATAAAAACTTGAAATTTTGTGACAATATAGTGCTCGAGCCTCTTATCAATTTAAGCTATCGCTCATAGCTATGCTACCCCTGAGTCCCAAATCAAACACTGATAAAACTTCAAATGGCCCTAACTTCTACACGCTGCATCCTGCATCTATCAAAGTTTGCCAGAATCGAATGCTTGTAACTTTTTACTGAAGCGTCATAAAAACTTGAAATTTTGTGACAATAAATTACTCGTACCTCTTATCAATTTAAGCTATCGTTCATAGCTATGCTACCCTTGAGTCCCAAATCAAACACTGATCAAACTTCAAATGGCCCTAACTTCTATACGGTGCGTCCTATACCTATCAAAGTTTGCAACATTCAAATGCTTGTAACTTTTTACTGGAGCGTCATAAAACCTTGAAATTTTGTGACAATAAAGAACTCGTGCCTCTTATCAATTAAGGCTATCGCTCATAGCTATGCTACCCCTGATTCCCAAATCAAACACTGATAAAACTTCAAATGGCCCTAACTTCTATACGGTGCGTCCTACACCTATCAAACTTTGCAACATTCAAATGCTTGTAACTTTTTACTGGAGCATCATAAAACCTTGAAATTTTGTGACAATATATTACTCGTACCTCTTATCAATTTAAGCTATCGTTCATAGCTATGCTACCCTTGAGTCCCAAATCAAACACTGATCAAACATCAAATGGGCCTAACTTCTACACGCTGCATCCTGCATCTTTCAAAGTTTGCCAGAATCGAGTGCTTGTAAATTTTTACTGGAGCGTCATAAAACCTTGAAATTTTGTGACAATAAAGAACTCGTGCCTCTTACCAATTTAAGCTATCGCTCATAGCTATGCTACCCCTGAGTCCCAAATCAAACACTGATAAAACTTCAAATGGCCCTAACATCTATACGGTGCATCCTATACGTATCAAAGTTTGCAACATTCAAATGCTTGTAACTTTTTACTGGAGCGTCATAAAACCTTGAAATTTTGTGACAATAAAGTACTCGAGCCTCTTATCAATTTAAGCTATGCTACCCTTGATTCCAAACTAAAACACTGATAAAATTTCAAATGGCCCTAACTTCTACACGGTGCGTCCTACACCTATCAAACTTTGCAACATTCAAATGCTTGTAGCTTTTTACTGGAGCGTCATAAAACCTTGAAATTTATTGACAATAAAGTAGTCGAGCCTATTATCAATTTTAGTTATCGGTCACAGCTCTGCTACCCTTCAGTCCAAATCAAACACTGATAAAACTTCAAATGGTCCTAGCTTCTATACGGTCCATCCTACACCTATCAATGTTTGCAACAATCAAATGCTGGAAACTTTTTACTGGAGCGTCATAAAACCTTGAAATATTGTGACAATATAGTGCTCGAGCCTCTTATCAATTTAAGCTATCGCTCATAGCTATGCTACCCCAGAGTCCCAAATCAAACACTGATAAAACTTCAAATGGCCCTAACTTCTACACGCTGCACCCTACACCTATCAAACTTTGCAACATTCAAATGCTTGTAACTTTTTACTGGAGCGTCATAAAACCTTGAAATTTTGTGACAATAAATTACTCGTGCCTCTTATCAATTTAAGCTATCGCTCATAGCTATGCTACCCCTGAGTCCCAAATCAAACACTGATAAAACTTCAAATGGCCCTAACATCTATACGGTGCATCCTATACGTATCAAAGTTTGCAACATTCAAATGCTTGTAACTTTTTACTGGAGCGTCATAAAACCTTGAAATTTTGTGACAATAAAGTACTCGAGCCTCTTATCAATTTAAGCTATCGCTCATAGCTATGCTACCCTTGATTCCAAACTAAAACACTGATAAAATTTCAAATGGCCCTAACTTCTACACGGTGCGTCCTACACCTATCAAACTTTGCAACATTCAAATGCTTGTAGCTTTTTACTGGAGCGTCATAAAACCTTGAAATTTATTGACAATAAAGTCGTCGAGCCTATTATCAATTTTAGTTATCGGTCACAGCTCTGCTACCCTTCAGTCCAAATCAAACACTGATAAAACTTCAAATGGTCCTAGCTTCTATACGGTCCATCCTACACCTATCAATGTTTGCAACAATCAAATGCTGGAAACTTTTTACTGGAGCGTCATAAAACCTTGAAATATTGTGACAATATAGTGCTCGAGCCTCTTATCAATTTAAGCTATCGCTCATAGCTATGCTACCCCAGAGTCCCAAATCAAACACTGATAAAACTTCAAATGGCCCTAACTTCTACACGCTGCACCCTACACCTATCAAACTTTGCAACATTCAAATGCTTGTAACTTTTTACTGGAGCGTCATAAAACCTTGAAATTTTGTGACAATAAATTACTCGTACCTCTTATCAATTTAAGCTATCGTTCATAGCTATGCTACCCTTGAGTCCCAAATCAAACACTGATAAAATTTCAAATGGCCCTAACTTCTATACGGTGCGTCCTACACCTATCAAACTTTGCAACATTCAAATGCATGTAACTTTTTACTGGAGCGTCATAAAACCTTGAAATTTTGTGACAATAAAGAACTCGTGCCTCTTATCAATTTAAGCTATCGCTCATAGCTATGCTACCCCAGAGTCCCAAATCAAACACTGATAAAACTTCAAATGGCCCTAACTTCTATACGGTGCGTCCTATACCTATCAAAGTTTGCAACATTCAAATGCTTGTAACTTTTTACTGGAGCGTCATAAAACCTTGAAATTTTGTGACAATAAATTACTCGTACCTCTTATCAATTTAAGCTATCGTTCATAGCTATGCTACCCTTGAGTCCCAAATCAAACACTGATAAAATTTCAAATGGCCCTAACTTCTACACGCTGCATCCTGCATCTTTCAAAGTTTGTCAGAATCGAATGCTTGTAACTTTTTACTGGAGCCTCATAAAACCTTGAAATTTTGTGACAATATAGTGCTCGAGCCTCTTATCAATTTAAGCTATCGTTCATAGCTATGCTACCCTTGAGTCCCAAATCAAACACTGATAAAACTTCAAATGGCCCTAACTTCTACACGCTGCATCCTGCATCTATCAAACTTTTCCAGAATCGAATGCTTGTAACTTTTTACTGGAGCGTCAGAAAACCTTGAAATTTTGTGACAATAAATTACTCGTACCTCTTATCAATTTAATCTATCGTTCATAGCTATGCTACCCTTGAGTCCCAAATCAAACACTGATCAAACTTCAAATGGCCCTAACTTCTATACGGTGCGTCCTACACCTATCAAACTTTGCAACATTCCAATGCTTGTAACTTTTTACTGGAGCGTCATAAAACCTTGATATTTTGTGACAATAAATTACTCGTACCTCTTATCAATTTAAGCCATCGTTCATAGGTATGCTACCCTTGAGTCCCAAATCAAACACTGATAAAACTTCAAATGGCCCTAACTTCTACACGCTGCATCCTGCATCTATCAAAGTTTGCCAGAATCGAATGCTTGTAACTTTTTACTGGAGCGTCAGAAAACCTTGAAATTTTGTGACAATAAAGAACTCGTGCCTCTTATCAATTTAAGCTATCGCTCATAGCTATGCTACCCCTGAGTCCCAAATCAAACACTGATAAAACTTCAAATGGCCCTAACTTCTATACGGTGCGTCCTACACCTATCAAACTTTGCAACATATAAATGCTTGTAACTTTTTACTGGAACGTCATAAAACCTTGAAATTTTGTGACAATAAATTACTCGTACCTCTTATCAATTTAAGCTATCGTTCATAGCTTGCTACCCTTGAGTCCCAAATCAAACACTGATAAAACTTCAAATGGCCCTAACTTCTACACGCTGCATCCTGCATCTATCAAAGTTTGCCAGAATCGAATGCTTGTAACTTTTTACTGGAGCGTCATAAAGCCTTGAAATTTTGTGACAACAAACAACTCGTGCCTCTTCTCAATTTAAGCTATCGTTCATAGGTATGCTACCCTTGAGTCACAAATCAAACACTGATAAAACTTCAAATGGCCCTAACTTCTACACGCTGCATCCTGCATCTATCAAAGTTTGCCAGAATCAAATGCTTGTAACTTTTTACTGAAGCGTCATAAAAACTTAAAATTTTGTGACAATATAGTGCTCGAGCCTCTTATCAATTTAAGCTATCGCTCATAGCTATGCTACCCCTGAGTCCCAAATCAAACACTGATAAAACTTTAAATGGCCCTAACTTCTATACGGTGCGTCCTACACCTATCAAACTTTGCAACATTGAAATGCTTGTAACTTTTTACTGGAGCGTCATAAAACCTTGAAATTTTAGACAATAAATTACTCGTACCTCTTATCAATTTAAGCTATCGTTCATAGCTATGCTACCCTTGAGTCCCAAATCCAACACTGATCAAACTTCAAATGGCCCTAACTTCTACACGCTGTATCCTGCATCTATCAAAGTTTGCCAGAATCGAATGCTTGTAACTTTTTACTGGAGCGTCATAAAACCTTGAAATTTTGTGACAATAAAGAACTCGTGCCTCTTATCAATTTAAGCTATCGTTCATAGGTATGCTACCCTTGAGTCCCAAATCAAACACTGATAAAACTTCAAATGGCCCTAACTTCTACACGCTGCATCCTGCATCTATCAAAGTTTGCCAGAATCGAATGCTTGTAACTTTTTACTGGAGCGTCAGAAAACCTTGAAATTTTGTGACAATAAAGAACTCGTGCCTCTTATCAATTTAAGCTATTGCTCATAGCTATGCTACCCCTGAGTCCCAAATCAAACACTGATAAAACTTCAAATGGCCCTAACTTCTATACGGTGCGTCCTACACCTATCAAACTTTGCAACATATAAATGCTTGTAACTTTTTACTGGAACGTCATAAAACCTTGAAATTTTGTGACAATAAATTACTCGTACCTCTTATCAATTTAAGCTATCGTTCATAGCTATGCTACCCTTGAGTCCCAAATCAAACGCTGATAAAACTTCAAATGGCCCTAACTTCTACACGCTGCATCCTGCATCTATCAAAGTTTGCCAGAATCGAATGCTTGTAACTTTTTGCTGGAGCGTCATAAAACCTTGAAATTTTGTGACAACAAACAACTCGTGCCTCTTATCAATTTAAGCTATCGTTCATAGGTATGCTACCCTTGAGTCACAAATCAAACACTGATAAAACTTCAAATGGCCCTAACTTCTACACGCTGCATCCTGCATCTATCAAAGTTTGCCAGAATCGAATGCTTGTAACTTTTTACTGAAGCGTCATAAAAACTTGAAATTTTGTGACAATATAGTGCTCGAGCCTCTTATCAATTTAAGCTATCGCTCATAGCTATGCTACCCCTGAGTCCCAAATCAAACACTGATAAAACTTTAAATGGCCCTAACTTCTATACGGTGCGTCCTACACCTATCAAACTTTGCAACATTCAAATGCTTGTAACTTTTTACTGGAGCGTCATAAAACCTTGAAATTTTAGACAATAAATTACTCGTACCTCTTATCAATTTAAGCTATCGTTCATAGCTATGCTACCCTTGAGTCCCAAATCAAACACTAATCAAACTTCAAATGGCCCTAACTTCTACACGCTGTATCCTGCATCTATCAAAGTTTGCCAGAATCGAATGCTTGTAACTTTTTACTGGAGCGTCATAAAACCTTGAAATTTTGTGATAATAAAGAACTCTTGCCTCTTATCAATTTAAGCTATCGTTCATAGGTATGCTACCCTTGAGTCCCAAATCAAACACTGATAAAACTTCAAATGGCCCTAACTTCTACACGCTGCATCCTGCATCTATCAAAGTTTGCCAGAATCGAATGCTTGTAACTTTTTACTGGAGCGTCAGAAAACCTTGAAATTTTGTGACAATAAAGAACTCGTGCCTCTTATCAATTTAAGCTATCGCTCATAGCTATGCTACCCCTGAGTCCCAAATCAAACGCTGATAAAACTTCAAATGGCCCTAACTTCTATACGGTGCGTCCTATACCTATCAAAGTTTGCAACATTCAAATGCTTGTAACTTTTTACTGGAGCGTCAGAAAACCTTGAAATTTTGTGACAATAAAGTCCTCGAGCCCCTTATCAATTTAAGCTATCGCTCATAGCTATGCTACCCCTGAGTCCCAAATCAAACACTGATAAAACTTCAAATGGCCCTAACTTCTATACGGTGCGTCCTACACCTATCAAACTTTGCAACATTAAAATGCTTGTAACTTTTTACTGGAGCGTCATAAAACCTTGAAATTTTGTGACAATAAATTACTCGTACCTCTTATCAATTTAAGCTATCGTTCATAGCTATGCTACCCTTGAGTCCCAAATCAAACACTGATCAAACTTCAAATGGCCCTAACTTCTACACGCTGCATCCTGCATCTTTCAAAGTTTGTCAGGATCGAATGCTTGTAACTTTTTACTGGAGCGTCATAAAACCTTGAAATTTTGTGACAATATAGTGCTCGAGCCTCTTATCAATTTAAGCTATCGTTCATAGCTATGCTACCCTTGAGTCCCAAATCAAACACTGATAAAACTTCAAATGGCCCTAACTTCTACACGCTGCATCCTGCATCTATCAAACTTTGCCAGAATCGAATGCTTGTAACTTTTTACTGGAGCGTCAGAAAACCTTGAAATTTTGTGACAATAAATTACTCGTACCTCTTATCAATTTAAGCTATCGTTCATAGCTATGCTACCCTTGAGTCCCAAATCAAACACTGATCAAACTTCAAATGGCCCTAACTTCTATACGGTGCGTCCTACACCTATCAAACTTTGCAACATATAAATGCTTGTAACTTTTTACTGGAACGTCAAAAAACCTTGAAATTTTGTGACAATAAATTACTCGTACCTCTTATCAATTTGAGCTATCGTTCATAGCTATGCTACCCTTGAGTCCCAAATCAAATACTGATAAAACTTCAAATGGCCCTTACTTCTACACGCTGCATCCTGCATCTATCAAAGTTTGCCAAAATCGAATGCTTGTAACTTTTTACTGGAGCGTCATAAAACCTTGAAATTTTGTGACAACAAACAACTCGTGCCTCTTATCAATTTAAGCTATCGTTCATAGGTATGCTACCCTTGAGTCACAAATCAAACACTGATAAAACTTCAAATGGCCCTAACTTCTACACGCTGCATCCTGCATCTATCAAAGTTTGCCAGAATCGAATGCTTGTAACTTTTTACTGAAGCGTCATAAAAACTTGAAATTTTGTGACAATATAGTGCTCGAGCCTCTTATCAATTTAAGCTATCGCTCATAGCTATGCTACCCCTGAGTCCCAAATCAAACACTGATAAAACTTTAAATGGCCCTAACTTCTATACGGTGCGTCCTACACCTATCAAACTTTGCAACATTCAAATGCTTGTAACTTTTTACTGGAGCGTCATAAAACCTTGAAATTTTAGACAATAAATTACTCGTACCTCTTATCAATTTAAGCTATCGTTCATAGCTATGCTACCCTTGAGTCCCAAATCAAACACTAATCAAACTTCAAATGGCCCTAACTTCTACACGCTGTATCCTGCATCTATCAAAGTTTGCCAGAATCGAATGCTTGTAACTTTTTACTGGAGCGTCATAAAACCTTGAAATTTTGTGATAATAAAGAACTCGTGCCTCTTATCAATTTAAGCTATCGTTCATAGGTATGCTACCCTTGAGTCCCAAATCAAACACTGATAAAACTTCAAATGGCCCTAACTTCTACACGCTGCATCCTGCATCTATCAAAGTTTGCCAGAATCGAATGCTTGTAACTTTTTACTGGAGCGTCAGAAAACCTTGAAATTTTGTGACAATAAAGAACTCGTGCCTCTTATCAATTTAAGCTATCGCTCATAGCTATGCTACCCCTGAGTCCCAAATCAAACACTGATAAAACTTCAAATGGCCCTAACTTCTATACGGTGCGTCCTATACCTATCAAAGTTTGCAACATTCAAATGCTTGTAACTTTTTACTGGAGCGTCAGAAAACCTTGAAATTTTGTGACAATAAAGTCCTCGAGCCCCTTATCAATTTAAGCTATCGCTCATAGCTATGCTACCCCTGAGTCCCAAATCAAACACTGATAAAACTTCAAATGGCCCTAACTTCTATACGGTGCGTCCTACACCTATCAAACTTTGCAACATTAAAATGCTTGTAACTTTTTACTGGAGCGTCATAAAACCTTGAAATTTTGTGACAATAAATTACTCGTACCTCTTATCAATTTAAGCTATCGTTCATAGCTATGCTACCCTTGAGTCCCAAATCAAACACTGATCAAACTTCAAATGGCCCTAACTTCTACACGCTGCATCCTGCATCTTTCAAAGTTTGTCAGGATCGAATGCTTGTAACTTTTTACTGGAGCGTCATAAAACCTTGAAATTTTGTGACAATATAGTGCTCGAGCCTCTTATCAATTTAAGCTATCGTTCATAGCTATGCTACCCTTGAGTCCCAAATCAAACACTGATAAAACTTCAAATGGCCCTAACTTCTACACGCTGCATCCTGCATCTATCAAACTTTGCCAGAATCGAATGCTTGTAACTTTTTACTGGAGCGTCAGAAAACCTTGAAATTTTGTGACAATAAATTACTCGTACCTCTTATCAATTTAAGCTATCGTTCATAGCTATGCTACCCTTGAGTCCCAAATCAAACACTGATCAAACTTCAAATGGCCCTAACTTCTATACGGTGCGTCCTACACCTATCAAACTTTGCAACATATAAATGCTTGTAACTTTTTACTGGAACGTCAAAAAACCTTGAAATTTTGTGACAATAAATTACTCGTACCTCTTATCAATTTGAGCTATCGTTCATAGCTATGCTACCCTTGAGTCCCAAATCAAATACTGATAAAACTTCAAATGGCCCTTACTTCTACACGCTGCATCCTGCATCTATCAAAGTTTGCCAAAATCGAATGCTTGTAACTTTTTACTGGAGCGTCATAAAACCTTGAAATTTTGTGACAACAAACAACTCGTGCCTCTTATCAATTTAAGCTATCGTTCATAGGTATGCTACCCTTGAGTCACAAATCAAACACTGATAAAACTTCAAATGGCCCTAACTTCTACACGCTGCATCCTGCATCTATCAAAGTTTGCCAGAATCGAATGCTTGTAACTTTTTACTGAAGCGTCATAAAAACTTGAAATTTTGTGACAATATAGTGCTCGAGCCTCTTATCAATTTAAGCTATCGCTCATAGCTATGCTACCCCTGAGTCCCAAATAAAACACTGATAAAACTTCAAATGGCCCTAACTTCTAAACGCTGCATCCTGCATCTATCAAAGTTTGCCAGAATCGAATGCTTGTAACTTTTTACTGGAGCGTCAGAAAACCTTGAAATTTTGTGACAATAAATTACTCGTACCTCTTATCAATTTAAGCTATCGTTCATAGCTATGCTACCCTTGAGTCCCAAATCAAACACTGATCAAACTTCAAATGGCCCTAACTTCTATACGGTGCGTCCTACACCTATCAAACTTTGCAACATATAAATGCTTGTAACTTTTTACTGGAACGTCAAAAAACCTTGAAATTTTGTGACAATAAATTACTCGTACCTCTTATCAATTTGAGCTATCGTTCATAGCTATGCTACCCTTGAGTCCCAAATCAAATACTGATAAAACTTCAAATGGCCCTTACTTCTACACGCTGCATCCTGCATCTATCAAAGTTTGCCAAAATCGAATGCTTGTAACTTTTTACTGGAGCGTCATAAAACCTTGAAATTTTGTGACAACAAACAACTCGTGCCTCTTATCAATTTAAGCTATCGTTCATAGGTATGCTACCCTTGAGTCACAAATCAAACACTGATAAAACTTCAAATGGCCCTAACTTCTACACGCTGCATCCTGCATCTATCAAAGTTTGCCAGAATCGAATGCTTGTAACTTTTTACTGAAGCGTCATAAAAACTTGAAATTTTGTGACAATATAGTGCTCGAGCCTCTTATCAATTTAAGCTATCGCTCATAGCTATGCTACCCCTGAGTCCCAAATAAAACACTGATAAAACTTCAAATGGCCCTAACTTCTAAACGCTGCATCCTGCATCTATCAAAGTTTGCCAGAATCGAATGCTTGTAACTTTTTACTGGAGCGTCAGAAAACCTTGAAATTTTGTGATAATAAAGAACTCGTGCCTCTGATCAATTTAAGCTATCGCTCATAGCTATGCTACCCCTGAGTCCCAAATCAAACACTGATAAAACTTCAAATGGCCTTAACTTCTATACGGTGCGTCCTACACCTATTAAACTTTGCAACATTCAAATGCTTCTAACTTTTTACTGGAGCGTCATAAAACCTTGAAATTTTGTGACAATAAATTACTCGTACCTCTTATCAATTTAAGCTATCGTTCATATGCTACCCTTGAGTCCCAAATCAAACACTGATAAAATTTCAAATGGCCCTAACTTCTACACGCTGCATCCTGCATCTATCAAAGTTTGCCAGAATCGAATGCTTGTAACTTTTTACTGGAGCGTCATAAAACCTTGAAATTTTGTGATAATAAAGAACTCGTGCCTCTGATCAATTTAAGCTATCGTTCATAGGTATGCTACCCTTGAGTCCCAAATCAAACACTGATAAAACTTCAAATGGCCCTAACTTCTACACGCTGCATCCTGCATCTATCAAAGTTTGCCAGAATCGAATGCTTGTAACTTTTTACTGGAGCGTCAGAAAACCTTGAAATTTTGTGACAATAAAGAACTCGTGCCTCTTATCAATTTAAGCTATCGCTCATAGCTATGCTACCCCTGAGTCCCAAATCAAACACTGATAAAACTTCAAATGGCCCTAACTTCTATACGGTGCGTCCTATACCTATCAAAGTTTGCAACATTCAAATGCTTGTAACTTTTTACTGGAGCGTCATAAAACCTTGAAATTTTGTGACAATAAAGTCCTCGAGCCCCTTATCAATTTAAGCTATCGCTCATAGCTATGCCACCCCTGAGTCCCAAATCAAACACTGCTAAAACTTCAAATGGCCCTAACTTCTATACGGTGCGTCCTACACCTATCAAACTTTGCAACATTAAAATGCTTGTAACTTTTTACTGGAGCGTCATAAAACCTTGAAATTTTGTGACAATAAATTACTCGTACCTCTTATCAATTTAAGCTATCGTTCATAGCTATGCTACCCTTGAGTCCCAAATCAAACACTGATCAAACTTCAAATGGCCCTAGCTTCTACACGCTGCATCCTGCATCTTTCAAAGTTTGTCAGGATCGAATGCTTGTAACTTTTTACTGGAGCGTCATAAAACCTTGAAATTTTGTGACAATAAAGAACTCGTGCCTCTGATCAATTTAAGCTATCGTTCATAGGTATGCTACCCTTGAGTCCCAAATCAAACACTGATAAAACTTCAAATGGCCCTAACTTCTACACGCTGCATCCTGCATCTATCAAAGTTTGCCAGAATCGAATGCTTGTAACTTTTTACTGGAGCGTCAGAAAACCTTGAAATTTTGTGACAATAAAGAACTCGTGCCTCTTATCAATTTAAGCTATCGCTCATAGCTATGCTACCCCTGAGTCCCAAATCAAACACTGATAAAACTTCAAATGGCCCTAACTTCTATACGGTGCGTCCTACACCTATCAAACTTTGCAACATTAAAATGCTTGTAAGCTATCGCTCATAGCTATGCTACCCCTGAGTCCCAAATCAAACACTGATAAAACTTCAAATGGCCCTAACTTCTATACGGTGCGTCCTACACCTATCAAACTTTGCAACATTGAAATGCTTGTAACTTTTTACTGGAGCGTCATAAAACCTTGAAATTTATTGACAATAAAGTAGTCGAGCCTATTATCAATTTAAGTTATCGGTCACAGCTATGCTACCCTTCAGTCCAAATCAAACACTGATAAAACTTCAAATGGTCCTAACTTCTATACGGTCCATCCTACACCTATCAATGTTTGCAACAATCAAATGCTGGAAACTTTTTACTGGAGAGTCATAAAACCTTGAAATTTTGTGACAATATAGTGCTCGAGCCTCTTATCAATTTAAGCTATCGCTCATAGCTATGCTACCCCTGAGTCCCAACTCAAACACTGATAAAACTTCAAATGGCCCTAACTTCTATACGGTGCGTCCTATACCTATCAAAGTTTGCAACATTCAAATGCTTGTAACTTTTTACTGGAGCGTCATAAAACCTTGAAGTTTTGTGACAATAGAGTTCTCGAGCCTCTTATCAATTTAAGCTATCGCTCATAGCTATGCTACCCCTGAGTCCCAAATAAAACACTGATAAAACTTCAAATGGCCCTAACTTCTATACGGTGCGTCCTACACCTATCAAACTTTGCAACATTAAAATGCTTGTAACTTTTTACTGGAGCGTCATAAAACCTTGAAATTTTGTGACAATAAATTACTCGTACCTCTTATCCATTTAAGCTATCGTTCATAGCTATGCTACCCTTGAGTCCCAAATCAAACACTGATCAAACTTCAAATGGCCCTAACTTCTACACGCTGCATCCTGCATCTATCAAAGTTTGCCAGAATCGAATGCTTGTAACTTTTTACTGGAGCGTCATAAAACCTTGAAATTTTGTGACAATAAAGAACTCGTGCCTCTGATCAATTTAAGCTATCGTTCATAGCTATGCTACCCTTGAGTCCCAAATCAAACACTGATAAAACTTCAAATGGCCCTAACTTCTACACGCTGCATCCTGCATCTATCAAACTTTGCCAGAATCGAATGTTTGTAACTTTTTACTGGAGCGTCAGAAAACCTTGAAATTTTGTGACAATAAATTACTCGTACCTCTTATCAATTTAAGCTATCGTTAATAGCTATGCTACCCTTGAGTCCCAAATCAAACACTGATCAAACTTCAAATGGCCCTAACTTCTATACGGTGCGTCCTACACCTATCAAACTTTGCAACATTCAAATGCTTGTAACTTTTTACTGGAGCGTCATAAAACCTTGAAATTTTGTGACAATAAATTACTCGTAACTCTTATCAATTTAAGCCATCGTTCATAGCAATGCTACCCTTGAGTCCCAAATCAAACACTGATCAAACTTCAAATGGCCCTAACTTCTACACGCTGCATCCTGCATCTATCAAAGTTTGCCAGAATCGAATGCTTGTAACTTTTTACTGGAGCGTCATAAAACCTTGAAATTTTGTGACAATAAAGAACTCGTGCCTCTGATCAATTTAAGCTATCGTTCATAGGTATGCTACCCTTGAGTCCCAAATCAAACACTGATAAAACTTCAAATGGCCCTAACTTCTACACGCTGCATCCTGCATCTATCAAAGTTTGCCAGAATCGAATGCTTGTAACTTTTTACTGGAGCGTCAGAAAACCTTGAAATTTTGTGACAATAAAGAACTCGTGCCTCTTATCAATTTAAGCTATCGCTCTTAGCTATGCTACCCCTGAGTCCCAAATCAAACACTGATCAAACTTCAAATGGCCCTAACTTCTATACGGTGCGTCCTAAACCTATCAAACTTTGCAACATTCAAATGCTTGTAACTTTTTACTGGAGCGTCATAAAACCTTGAAATTTTGTGACAATAAGTTACTCGTACCTCTTATCAATTTAAGCCATCGTTCATAGCAATGCTACCCTTGAGTCCCAAATCAAACACTGATCAAACTTCAAATGGCCCTAACTTCTACACGCTGCATCCTGCATCTATCAAAGTTTGCCAGAATCGAATGCTTGTAACTTTTTACTGGAGCGTCATAAAACCTTGAAATTTTGTGACAATAAAGAACTCGTGCCTCTGATCAATTTAAGCTATCGTTCATAGGTATGCTACCCTTGAGTCCCAAATCAAACACTGATAAAACTTCAAATGGCCCTAACTTCTACACGCTGCATCCTGCATCTATCAAAGTTTGCCAGAGTCGAATGCTTGTAACTTTTTACTGGAGCGTCAGAAAACCTTGAAATTTTGTGACAGTAAAGAACTCGTGCCTCTTATCAATTTAAGCTATCGCTCATAGCTATGCTACCCCTGAGTCCCAAATCAAACACTGATAAAACTTCAAAAGGCCCTAACTTCTATACGGTGCGTCCTACACCTGTCAAACTTTGCAACATTAAAATGCTTGTAACTTTTTACTATAGCGTCATAAAACCTTGAAATTTTGTGACAATAAAGTACTCGAGCCTCTTATCAATTTAAGCTATCGCTCATAGCTATGCTACCCCTGAGTCCCAAATCAAACACTGATAAAACTTCAAATGGCCCTAACTTCTATACGGTGCGTCCTACACCTATCAAACTTTGCAACATTAAAATGCTTGTAACTTTTTACTGGAGCGTCATAAAACCTTGAAATTTTGTGACAATAAATTACTCGTACCTCTTATCCATTTAAGCTATCGTTCATAGCTATGCCACCCTTGAGTCCCAAATCAAACACTGATAAAACTTCAAATGGCCCTAATTTCTACACGCTGCATCCTGCATCTATCAAAGTTTGCCAGAATCGAATGCTTGTAACTTTTTACTGAAGCGTCATAAAAACTTGAAATTTTGTGACAATATAGTGCTCGAGCCTCTTATCAATTTAAGCTATCGCTCATAGCTATGCTACCCCTGAGTCCCAAATCAAACACTGATAAAACTTCAAATGGCCCTAACTTCTATACGGTGCGTCCTACACCTATCAAACTTTGCAACATTAAAATGCTTGTAACTTTTTACTGGAGTGTCATAAAGCCTTGAAATTTTGTGACAATAAATTACTCGTACCTCTTATCCATTTAAGCTATCGTTCATAGCTATGCTACCCTTGAGTCCCAAATCAAACACTGATCAAACTTCAAATGGCCCTAACTTCTACACGCTGCATCCTGCATCTTTCAAAGTTTGTCAGAATCGAATGCTTGTAACTTTTTACTGGAGCGTCATAAAACCTTGAAATTTTGTGACAATATAGTGCTCGAGCCTCTTATCAATTTAAGCTATCGTTCATAGCTATGCTACCCTTGAGTCCCAAATCAAACACTGATAAAACTTCAAATGGCCCTAACTTCTACACGCTGCATCCTGCATCTATCAAACTTTGCCAGAATCGAATGCTTGTAACTTTTTACTGAAGCGTCATAAAAACTTGAAATTTTGTGACAATATAGTGCTCGAGCCTCTTATCAATTTAAGCTATCGCTCATAGCTATGCTACCCCTGAGTCCCAAATCAAACACTGATAAAACTTCAAATGGCCCTAACTTCTATACGGTGCGTCCTGCATCTATCAAACTTTGCCAGAATCGAATGTTTGTAACTTTTTACTGGAGCGTCAGAAAACCTTGAAATTTTGTGACAATAAATTACTCGTACCTCTTATCAATTTAAGCTATCGTTAATAGCTATGCTACCCTTGAGTCCCAAATCAAACACTGATCAAACTTCAAATGGCCCTAACTTCTATACGGTGCGTCCTACACCTATCAAACTTTGCAACATTCAAATGCTTGTAACTTTTTACTGGAGCGTCATAAAACCTTGAAATTTTGTGACAATAAATTACTCGTACCTCTTATCAATTTAAGCCATCGTTCATAGCAATGCTACCCTTGAGTCCCAAATCAAACACTGATCAAACTTCAAATGGCCCTAACTTCTACACGCTGCATCCTGCATCTATCAAAGTTTGCCAGAATCGAATGCTTGTAACTTTTTACTGGAGCGTCATAAAACCTTGAAATTTTGTGACAATAAAGAACTCGTGCCTCTGATCAATTTAAGCTATCGTTCATAGGTATGCTACCCTTGAGTCCCAAATCAAACACTGATAAAACTTCAAATGGCCCTAACTTCTACACGCTGCATCCTGCATCTATCAAAGTTTGCAACATTAAAATGCTTGTAACTTTTTACTATAGCGTCATAAAACCTTGAAATTTTGTGACAATAAAGTACTCGAGCCTCTTATCAATTTAAGCTATCGCTCATAGCTATGCTACCCCTGAGTCCCAAATCAAACACTGATAAAACTTCAAATGGCCCTAACTTCTATACGGTGCGTCCTACACCTATCAAACTTTGCAACATTAAAATGCTTGTAACTTTTTACTGGAGCGTCATAAAACCTTGAAATTTTGTGACAATAAAGAACTCGTGCCTCTTATCAATTTAAGCTATCGCTCATAGCTATGCTACCCCTGAGTCCCAAATCAAACACTGATAAAACTTCAAATGTCCCTAACTTCTATACGGTGCGTCCTACACCTATCAAACTTTGCAACATTAAAATGCTTGTAACTTTTTACTATAGCGTCATAAAACCTTGAAATTTTGTGACAATAAAGTACTCGAGCCTCTTATCAATTTAAGCTATCGCTCATAGCTATGCTACCCCTGAGTCCCAAATCAAACACTGATAAAACTTCAAATGGCCCTAACTTCTATACGGTGCGTCCTACACCTATCAAACTTTGCAACATTAAAATGCTTGTAACTTTTTACTGGAGCGTCATAAAACCTTGAAATTTTGTGACAATAAATTACTCGTACCTCTTATCCATTTAAGCTATCGTTCATAGCTATGCCACCCTTGAGTCCCAAATCAAACACTGATAAAACTTCAAATGGCCCTAATTTCTACACGCTGCATCCTGCATCTATCAAAGTTTGCCAGAATCGAATGCTTGTAACTTTTTACTGAAGCGTCATAAAAACTTGAAATTTTGTGACAATATAGTGCTCGAGCCTCTTATCAATTTAAGCTATCGCTCATAGCTATGCTACCCCTGAGTCCCAAATCAAACACTGATAAAACTTCAAATAGCCCTAACTTCTATACGGTGCGTCCTACACCTATCAAACTTTGCAACATTAAAATGCTTGTAACTTTTTACTGGAGCGTCATAAAACCTTGAAATTTTGTGACAATAAATTACTCGTACCTCTTACCCATTTAAGCTATCGTTCATAGCTATGCTACCCTTGAGTCCCAAATCAAACACTGATCAAACTTCAAATGGCCCTAACTTCTACACGCTGCATCCTGCATCTTTCAAAGTTTGTCAGAATCGAATGCTTGTAACTTTTTACTGGAGCGTCATAAAACCTTGAAATTTTGTGACAATATAGTGCTCGAGCCTCTTATCAATTTAAGCTATCGTTCATAGCTATGCTACCCTTGAGTCCCAAATCAAACACTGATAAAACTTCAAATGGCCCTAACTTCTACACGCTGCATCCTGCATCTATCAAACTTTGCCAGAATCGAATGCTTGTAACTTTTTACTGAAGCGTCATAAAAACTTGAAATTTTGTGACAATATAGTGCTCGAGCCTCTTATCAATTTAAGCTATCGCTCATAGCTATGCTACCCCTGAGTCCCAAATCAAACACTGATAAAACTTCAAATGGCCCTAACTTCTATACGGTGCGTCCTACACCTATCAAACTTTGCAACATTGAAATGCTTGTAACTTTTTACTGGAGCGTCATAAAACCTTGAAATTTATTGACAATAAAGTAGTCGAGCCTATTATCAATTTAAGTTATAGGTCACAGCTATGCTACCCTTCAGTCCAAATCAAACACTGATAAAACTTCAAATGGTCCTAACTTCTATACGGTCCATTATACACCTATCAATGTTTGCAACAATCAAATGCTGGAAACTTTTTACTGGAGCGTCATAAAACCTTGAAATTTTGTGACAATATAGTGCTCGAGCCTCTTATCAATTTAAGCTATCGCTCATAGCTATGCTACCCCTGAGTCCCAAATCAAACACTGATAAAACTTCAAATGGCCCTAACTTCAATACGGTGCGTCCTATACCTATCAAAGTTTGCAACATTCAAATGCTTGTAACTTTTTACTATAGCGTCATAAAACCTTGAAATTTTGTGACAATAAAGTACTCGAGCCTCTTATCAATTTAAGCTATCGCTCATAGCTATGCTACCCCTGAGTCCCAAATCAAACACTGATAAAACTTCAAATGGCCCTAACTTCTATACGGTGCGTCCTACACCTATCAAACTTTGCAACATTTAAATGCTTGTAACTTTTTACTGGAGCGTCATAAAACCTTGAAATTTTGTGACAATAAATTACTCGTACCTCTTATCCATTTAAGCTATCGTTCATAGCTATGCTACCCTTGAGTCCCAAATCAAACACTGATCAAACTTCAAATGGCCCTAACTTCTACACGCTGCTTCCTGCATCTATCAAAGTTTGCCAGAATCGAATGCTTGTAACTTTTTACTGGAGCGTCAGAAAACCTTGAAATTTTGTGACAATAAAGAACTCGTGCCTCTTATCAATTTAAGCTATCGCTCATAGCTATGCTACCCCTAAGTCCCAAATCAAACACTGATAAAACTTCAAATGGCCCTAACTTCTATACGGTGCGTCCTACACCTATCAAACTTTGCAATATATAAATGCTTGTAACTTTTTACTGGAACGTCATAAAACCTTGAAATTTTGTGACAATAAACTACTCGTACCTCTTATCAATTTAAGCTATCGTTCATAGCTATGCTACCCTTGAGTCCCAAATCAAACACTGATAAAACTTCAAATGGCCCTAACTTCTACACGCTGCATCCTGCATCTATCAAAGTTTGCCAGAATCGAATGCTTGTAACTTTTTACTGGAGCGTCATAAAACTTTGAAATTTTGTGATAACAAACAACTCGTGCCTCTTATCAATTTAAGCTGTCGTTCATAGGTATGCTACCCTTGAGTCACAAATCAAACACTGATAAAACTTCAAATGGCCCTAACTTCTACACACTGCATCCTGCATCTATCAAAGTTTGCCAGAATCGAATGCTTGTAACTTTTTACTGAAGCGTCATAAAAACGTGAAATTTTGTGACAATATAGTGCTCGAGCCTCTTATCAATTTAAGCTATCGCTCATAGCTATGCTACCCCTGAGTCCCAAATCAAACACTGATAAAACTTCAAATGGCCCTAACTTCTATACGGTGCGTCCTACACCTATCAAACTTTGCAACATTGAAATGCTTGTAACTTTTTACTGGAGCGTCATAAAACCTTGAAATTTATTGACAATAAAGTAGTCGAGCCTATTATCAATATAAGTTATCGGTCACAGCTATGCTACCCTTCAGTCCAAATCAAACACTGATAAAACTTCAAATGGTCCTAACTTCTATACGGTCCATCCTACACCTATCAATTTTTGCAACAATCAAATGCTGGAAACTTTTTACTGGAGCGTCATAAAACCTTGAAATTTTGTGACAATATAGTGCTCGAGCCTCTTATCAATTTAAGCTATCGCTCATAGCTATGCTACCCCTGAGTCCCAAATCAAACACTGATAAAACTTCAAATGGCCCTAACTTCTATACGGTGCGTCCTATACCTATCAAAGTTTGCAACATTCAAATGCTTGTAACTTTTTACTATAGCGTCATAAAACTTTGAAATTTTGTGACAATAAAGTACTCGAGCCTCTTATCAATTTAAGCTATCGCTCATAGCTATGCTACCCCTGAGTCCCAAATCAAACACTGATAAAACTTCAAATGGCCCTAACTTCTATACGGTGCGTCCTACACCTATCAAACTTTGCAACATTAAAATGCTTGTAACTTTTTACTGGAGCGTCATAAAACCTTGAAATGTTTTGACAATAAATTACTCGTACCTCTTATCCATTTAAGCTATCGTTCATAGCTATGCCACCCTTGAGTCCCAAATCAAACACTGATAAAACTTCAAATGGCCCTAACTTCTACACGCTGCATTCTGCATCTTTCAAAGTTTGTCAGAATCGAATGCTTGTAACTTTTTACTGGAGCGTCATAAAACCTTGAAATTTTGTGACAATATAGTGCTCGAGCCTCTTATTAATTTAAGCTATCGTTCATAGGTATGCTACCCTTGAGTCCCAAATCAAACACTGATAAAACTTCAAATGGCCCTCACTTCTACACGCTGCATCCTGCATCTATCAAAGTTTGCCAGAATCGAATGCTTGTAACTTTTTACTGGAGCGTCAGAAAACCTTGAAATTTTGTGACAATAAAGAACTCGTGCCTCTTATCAATTTAAGCTATCGCTCATAGCTATGCTACCCCTGAGTCCCAAATCAAACACTGATAAAACTTCAAATGGCCCTAACTTCTATACGGTGCGTCCTACACCTATCAAACTTTGCAACATTCAAATGCTTGTAACTTTTTACTGGAGCGTCATAAAACCTTGAAATTTTGTGACAATAAATTACTCGTAACTCTTATCAATTTAAGGTATCGTTCATAGCTATGCTACCCTTGAGTCCCAAATCAAACACTGATCAAACATCAAATGGGCCTAACTTCTACACGCTGCATCCTGCATCTTTCAAAGTTTGCCAGAATCGAGTGCTTGTAACTTTTTACTGGAGCGTCATAAAACCTTGAAATTTTGTGACAATAAAGAACTCGTGCCTCTTATCAATTTAAGCTATCGCTCATAGCTATGCTACCCCTGAGTCCCAAATCAAACACTGATAAAACTTCAAATGGCCCTAACATCTATACGGTGCATCCTATACGTATCAAAGTTTGCAACATTCAAATGCTTGTAACTTTTTACTGGAGCGTCATAAAACCTTGAAATTTTGTAACAATAAAGTACTCGAGCCTCTTATCAATTTCAGCTATCGCTCATAGCTATGCTACCCTTGATTCCAAACTAAAACACTGATAAAATTTCAAATGGCCCTAACTTCTACACGGTGCGTCCTACACCTATCAAACTTTGCAACATTCAAATGCTTGTAGCTTTTTACTGGAGCGTCATAAAACCTTGAAATTTATTGACAATAAAGTAGTCGAGCCTATTATCAATTTTAGTTATCGGTCACAGCTATGCTACCCTTCAGTCCAAATCAAACACTGATAAAACTTCAAATGGTCCTAGCTTCTATACGGTCCATCCTACACTTATCAATGTTTGCAACAATCAAATGCTGGAAACTTTTTACTGGAGCGTCATAAAACCTTGAAATATTGTGACAATATAGTGCTCGAGCCTCTTATCAATTTAAGCTATCGCTCATAGCTATGCTAAACCTGAGTCCCAAATCAAACACTGATAAAACTTGAAATGGCCCTAACTTCTATACGGTGCGTCCTACACCTATCAAATTTTGCAACATTCAAATGCTTGTAACTTTTTATTGGAGCGTTATAAAACCTTGAAATTTTTTGATAATAAATTACTCGTACCTCTTATCAATTTAAGCTATCGTTCATAGCTATGCTACCCTTGAGTCCCAAATCAAACACTGATCAAACTTCAAATGGCCCCAACTTCTACACGCTGCACCCTACACCTATCAAACTTTGCAACATTCAAATGCTTGTAACTTTTTACTGGAGCGTCATAAAACCTTGAAATTTTGTGACAATAAATTACTCGTACCTCTTATCAATTTAAGCTATCGTTCATAGCTATGCTACCCTTGAGTCCCAAATCAAACACTGATCAAACTTCAAATGGCCCTAACTTCTACACGCTGCATCCTGCATCTTTCAAAGTTTGCCAGAATCGAGTGCTTGTAACTTTTTACTGGAGCGTCATAAAACCTTGAAATTTTGTGACAATAAAGAACTCGTGCCTCTTATCAATTTAAGCTATCGCTCATAGCTATGCTACCCCTGAGTAACAAATACAACACTGATAAAACTTCAAATGGCCCTAACTTCTATACGGTGCATCCTATACCTATCAAACTTTGCAACATTCAAATGCTTGTAACTTTTTACTGGAGCGTCATAAAACCTTGAAATTTTGTGACAATAAAGTACTCGAGCCTCTTATCAATTTAAGCTATCGCTCATAGCTATGATACCCTTGATTCCAAACTAAAACACTGATAAAATTTCAAATGGCCCTAACTTCTACAAAGTGCGTCCTACACCTATCAAACTTTGCAACATTCAAATGCTTGTAGCTTTTTACTGGAGCGTCATAAAACCTTGAAATTTATTGACAATAAAGTAGTCGAGCCTATTATCAATTTTAGTTATCGGTCACAGCTATGCTACCCTTCAGTCCAAATCAAACACTGATAAAAATTCAAATGGTCCTAGCTTCTATACGGTCCATCCTACACCTATCAATGTTTGCAAAAATCAAATGCTGGATACTTTTTACTGGAGCGTCATAAAACCTTGAAATATTGTGACAATATAGTGCTCGAGCCTCTTATCAATTTAAGCTATCGCTCATAGCTATGCTACCCCTGAGTCCCAAATCAAACACTGATAAAACTTCAAATGGCCCTAACTTCTATACGGTGCGTCCTACACCTATCAAATTTTGCAACATTCAAATGCTTGTAACTTTTTATTGGATCGTTATAAAACCTTGAAATTGTTTGACAATAAATTACTCGTACCTCTTATCAATTTAAGCTATCGTTCATAGCTATGCTACCCTTGAGTCCCAAATCAAACACTGATCAAACTTCAAATGGCCCTAACTTCTACACGCTGCACCCTACACCTATCAAACTTTGCAACATTCAAATGCTTGTAACTTTTTACTGGAGCGTCATAAAACCTTGAAATTTTGTGACAATAAATTACTCGTACCTCTTATCAATTTAAGCTATCGCTCATAGCTATGCTACCCCTGAGTAACAAATACAACACTGATAAAACTTCAAATGGCCCTAACTTCTATACGGTGCATCCTATACCTATCAAACTTTGCAACATTCAAATGCTTGTAACTTTTTACTGGAGCGTCATAAAACCTTGAAATTTTGTGACAATAAAGTACTCGAGCCTCTTATCAATTTAAGCTATCGCTCATAGCTATGATACCCTTGATTCCAAACTAAAACACTGATAAAATTTCAAATGGCCCTAACTTCTACAAAGTGCGTCCTACACCTATCAAACTTTGCAACATTCAAATGCTTGTAGCTTTTTACTGGAGCGTCATAAAACCTTGAAATTTATTGACAATAAAGTAGTCGAGCCTATTATCAATTTTAGTTATCGGTCACAGCTATGCTACCCTTCAGTCCAAATCAAACACTGATAAAAATTCAAATGGTCCTAGCTTCTATACGGTCCATCCTACACCTATCAATGTTTGCAAAAATCAAATGCTGGATACTTTTTACTGGAGCGTCATAAAACCTTGAAATATTGTGACAATATAGTGCTCGAGCCTCTTATCAATTTAAGCTATCGCTCATAGCTATGCTACCCCTGAGTCCCAAATCAAACACTGATAAAACTTCAAATGGCCCTAACTTCTATACGGTGCGTCCTACACCTATCAAATTTTGCAACATTCAAATGCTTGTAACTTTTTATTGGATCGTTATAAAACCTTGAAATTGTTTGACAATAAATTACTCGTACCTCTTATCAATTTAAGCTATCGTTCATAGCTATGCTACCCTTGAGTCCCAAATCAAACACTGATCAAACTTCAAATGGCCCTAACTTCTACACGCTGCACCCTACACCTATCAAACTTTGCAACATTCAAATGCTTGTAACTTTTTACTGGAGCGTCATAAAACCTTGAAATTTTGTGACAATAAATTACTCGTACCTCTTATCAATTTAAGCTATCGTTCATAGCTATGCTACCCTTGAGTCACAAATCAAACACTGATCAAACTTCAAATTGCCCTAACTTCTACACGCTGCATCCTGCATCTTTCAAAGTTTGCCAGAATCGAGTGCTTGTAACTTTTTACTGGAGCGTCATAAAACCTTGAAATTTTGTGACAATAAAGAACTCGTGCCTCTTATCAATTTAAGCTATCGCTCATAGCTATGCTACCCTTGATTCCAAACTAAAACACTGATAAAATTTCAAATGGCCCTAACTTCTACACGGTGCGTCCTACACCTATCAAACTTTGCAACATTCAAAAGCTTGTAACTTTTTACTGGAGCGTCATAAAACGTTGAAATTTATTGACAATAAAGTATTCGAGCCTATTATCAATTTAAGTTATCGGTCACAGCTATGCTACCCTTCAGTCCAAATCAAACACTGATAAAACTTCAACTGGTCCTAGTTTCTATACGGTCCATCCTACACCTATCAATGTTTGCAACAATCAAATGCTGGAAACTTTTTACTGGAGCGTCATAAAACCTTGAAATTTTGTGACAACAAACAACTCGTGCCTCTTATCAATTTAAGCTATCGTTCATAGGTATGCTACCCTTGAGTCACAAATCAAACACTGATAAAACTTCAAATGGCCCTAACTTCTACACGCTGCATCCTGCATCTTTCAAAGTTTGCCAGAATCGAATGCTTGTAACTTTTTACTGAAGCGTCATAAAAACCTTGAAATTTTGTGACAATATAGTGCTCGAGCCTCTTATCAATTTAAGCTATCGCTCATAGCTATGCTACCCCTGAGTCCCAAATGAAACACTGATAAAACTTCAAATGGCCCTAACTTCTATACGGTGCGTCCTACACCTATCAAACTTTGCAACTTTGAAATGCTTGTAACTTTTTACCGGAGCGTCATAAAACCTTGAAATTTATTGACAATAAAGTAGTCGAGCCTATTATCAATTTAAGTTATCGGTCACAGCTATGCTACCCTTCAGTCCAAATCAAACACTGATAAAACTTCAAATTGTCCTAACTTCTATACGGTCCATTCTACACCTATCAATGTTTGCAGCAATCAAATGCTGGAAACTTTTTACTGGAGCGTCATAAAACCTTGAAATTTTGTGACAATATAGTGCTCGAGCCTCTTATCAATTTAAGATATCGCTCATAGCTATGCTACCCTTGAGTCCCAAATCAAACACTGATCAAACTTCAAATGGCCCTAACTTCTACACGCTGCATCCTGCATCTTTCAAAGTTTGCCAGAATCGAGTGCTTGTAACTTTTTACTGGAGCGTCATAAAACGTTGAAATTTATTGACAATAAAGTAGTCGAGCCTATTATCAATTTAAGCTATCGCTCATAGCTATGCTACCCTTGATTCCAAACTAAAACACTGATAAAATTTCAAATGGCCCTAACTTCTACACGGTGCGTCCTACACCTATCAAACTTTGCAACATTCAAAAGCTTGTAACTTTTTACTGGAGCGTCATAAAACGTTGAAATTTATTGACAATAAAGTAGTCGAGCCTATTATCAATTTAAGTTATCGGTCACAGCTATGCTACCCTTCAGTCCAAATCAAACACTGATAAAACTTCAACTGGTCCTAGTTTCTATACGGTCCATCCTACACCTATCAATGTTTGCAACAATCAAATGCTGGAAACTTTTTACTGGAGCGTCATAAAACCTTGAAATTTTGTGACAACAAACAACTCGTGCCTCTTATCAATTTAAGCTATCGTTCATAGGTATGCTACCCTTGAGTCACAAATCAAACACTGATAAAACTTCAAATGGCCCTAACTTCTACACGCTGCATCCTGCATCTTTCAAAGTTTGCCAGAATCGAATGCTTGTAACTTTTTACTGAAGCGTCATACAAACCTTGAAATTTTGTGACAATATAGTGCTCGAGCCTCTTATCAATTTAAGCTATCGCTCATAGCTATGCTACCCCTGAGTCCCAAATGAAACACTGATAAAACTTCAAATGGCCCTAACTTCTATACGGTGCGTCCTACACCTATCAAACTTTGCAACTTTGAAATGCTTGTAACTTTTTACCGGAGCGTCATAAAACCTTGAAATTTATTGACAATAAAGTAGTCGAGCCTATTATCAATTTAAGTTATCGGTCACAGCTATGCTACCCTTCAGTCCAAATCAAACACTGATAAAACTTCAAATTGTCCTAACTTCTATACGGTCCATTCTACACCTATCAATGTTTGCAGCAATCAAATGCTGGAAACTTTTTACTGGAGCGTCATAAAACCTTGAAATTTTGTGACAATATAGTGCTCGAGCCTCTTATCAATTTAAGATATCGCTCATAGCTATGCTACCCTTGAGTCCCAAATCAAACACTGATCAAACTTCAAATGGCCCTAACTTCTACACGCTGCATCCTGCATCTTTCAAAGTTTGCCAGAATCGAGTGCTTGTAACTTTTTACTGGAGCGTCATAAAACCTTGAAATTTTGTGACAATAAAGAACTCGTGCCTCTTATCAATTTAAGCTATCGCTCATAGCTATGCTACCCCTGAGTAACAAATACAACACTGATAAAACTTCAAATGGCCCTAACTTCTATACGGTGCATCCTACACCTATCAAACTTTGCAACATTCAAATGCTTGTAACTTTTTACTGGAGCGTCATAAAACCTTGAAATTTTGTGACAATAAAGTACTCGAGCCTCTTATCAATTTAAGCTATCGCTCATAGCTATGATACCCTTGATTCCAAACTAAAACACTGATAAAATTTCAAATGGCCCTAACTTCTACAAGGTGCGTCCTACACCTATCAAACTTTGCAACATTCAAATGCTTGTAGCTTTTTACTGGAGCGTCATAAAACCTTGAAATTTATTGACAATAAAGTAGTCGAGCCTATTATCAATTTTAGTTATCGGTCACAGCTATGCTACCCTTCAGTCCAAATCAAACACTGATAAAACTTCAAATGGTCCTAGCTTCTATACGGTCCATCCTACACCTATCAATGTTTGCAAAAATCAAATGCTGGATACTTTTTACTGGAGCGTCATAAAACCTTGAAATATTGTGACAACAAACAACTCGTGCCTCTTATCAATTTAAGCTATCGTTCATAGGTATGCTACCCTTGAGTCACAAATCAAACACTGATAAAACTTCAAATGGCCCTAACTTCTACACGCTGCATCCTGCATCTTTCAAAGTTTGCCAGAATCGAATGCTTGTAACTTTTTACTGAAGCGTCATAAAAACTTGAAATTTTGTGACAATATAGTGCTCGAGCCTCTTATCAATTTAAGCTATCGCTCATAGCTATGCTACCCCTGAGTCCCAAATGAAACACTGATAAAACTTCAAATGGCCCTAACTTCTATACGGTGCGTCCTACACCTATCAAACTTTGCAACATTGAAATGCTTGTAACTTTTTACCGGAGCGTCATAAAACCTTGAAATTTATTGACAATAAAGTAGTCGAGCCTATTATCAATTTAAGTTATCGGTCACAGCTATGCTACCCTTCAGTCCAAATCAAACACTGATAAAACTTCAAATTGTCCTAACTTCTATACGGTCCATTCTACACCTATCAATGTTTGCAGCAATCAAATGCTGGAAACTTTTTACTGGAGCGTCATAAAACCTTGAAATTTTGTGACAATATAGTGCTCGAGCCTCTTATCAATTTAAGATATCGCTCATAGCTATGCTACCCCTGAGTTCCAAATCAAACACTGATAAAACTTCAAATGGCCCTAACTTCTATACGGTGCGTCCTACACCTATCAAACTTTGCAACATTCAAATGCTTGTAACTTTTTACTGGAGCGTTATAAAACCTTGAAATTTTGTGACAATAAATTACTCGTACCTCTTATCAATTTAAGCTATCGCTCATAGCTATGCTACCCTTGAGTCCCAAATCAAACACTGATCAAACTTCAAATGGCCCTAACTTCTATACGGTGCGTCCTACACCTATCAAACTTTGCAACATTCAAATGCTTGTAACTTTTTACTGGAGCGTCATAAAACCTTGAAATTTTGTGACAATAAATTACTCGTACCTCTTATCAATTTAAGCTATCGTTCATAGCTATGCTACCCTTGAGTCCCAAATCAAACACTGATCAAACTTCCAATGGCCCTAACTTCTACACGCTGCATCCTGCATCTTTCAAAGTTTGCCAGAATCGACTGCTTGTAACTTTTTACTGGAGCGTCATAAAACCTTGAAATTTTGTGACAATAAAGAACTCGAGCCTCTTATCAATTTAAGCTATCGCTCATAGCTATGCTACCCCTGAGTCCCAAATCATACACTGATAAAATTTCAAATGGCCCTAAGTTCTATACGGTGCGTCCTATACCTATCAAAGTTTGCAACATTCAAATGCTTGCAACTTTTTACTGGAGCGTCATAAAACCTTGAAATTTTGTGACAATAAAGAACTCGTGCCTCTTATCAATTAAGGCTATCGCTCATAGCTATGCTACCCCTGAGTCCCAAATCAAACACTGATAAAACTTCAAATGGCCCTAACTTCTATACGGTGCGTCCTACACCTATCAAACTTTACAACATTCAAATGCTTGTAACTTTTTACTGGAGCGTCATAAAACCTTGAAATTTTGTGACAATAAATTACTCGTACCTCTTATCAATTTAAGCTATCGTTCATAGCTATGCTACCCTTGAGTCCCAAATCAAACACTGATCAAACATCAAATGGGCCTAACTTCTACACGCTGCATCCTGCATCTTTCAAAGTTTGCCAGAATCGAGTGCTTGTAACTTTTTACTGGAGCGTCATAAAACCTTCAAATTTTGTGACAATAAAGAACTCGTGCCTCTTATCAATTTAAGCTATCGCTCATAGCTATGCTACCCCTGAGTCCCAAATCAAACACTGATAAAACTTCAAATGGCCCTAACATCTATACGGTGCATCCTATACGTATCAAAGTTTGCAACATTCAAATGCTTGTAACTTTTTACTGGAGCGTCATAAAACCTTGAAATTTTGTGACAATAAAGTACTCGAGCCTCTTATCAATTTAAGCTATCGCTCATAGCTATGCTACCGTTGATTCCAAACTAAAACACTGATAAAATTTCAAATGGCCCTAACTTCTACACGGTGCGTCCTACACCTATCAAACTTTGCAACATTCAAATGCTTGTAGCTTTTTACTGGAGCGTCATAAAACCTTGAAAATTATTGACAATAAAGTAGTCGAGCCTATTATCAATTTTAGTTATCGGTCACAGCTATGCTACCCTTCAGTCCAAATCAAACACTGATAAAACTTCAAATGGTCCTAGCTTCTATACGGTCCATCCTACACCTATCAATGTTTGCAACAATCAAATGCTGTAAACTTTTTACTGGAGCGTCATAAAACCTTGAAATATTGTGACAATATAGTGCTCGAGCCTCTTATCAATTTAAGCTATCGCTCATAGCTATGCTACCCCTGAGTCCCAAATCAAACACTGATAAAACTTCAAATGGCCCTAACTTCTATACGGTGCGTCCTACACCTATCAAACTTTGCAACATTCAAATGCTTGTAACATTTTATTGGAGCGTTATAAAACCTTGAAATTTTGTGACAATAAATTACTCGTACCTCTTATCAATTTAAGCTATCGTTCATAGCTATGCTACCCTTGAGTCACAAATCAAACACTGATCAAACTTCAAATTGCCCTAACTTCTACACGCTGCATCCTGCATCTTTCAAAGTTTGCCAGAATCGAGTGCTTGTAACTTTTTACTGGAGCGTCATAAAACCTTGAAATTTTGTGACAATAAAGAACTCGTGCCTCTTGTCAATTTAAGCTATCGCTCATAGCTATGCTACCCTTGATTCCAAACTAAAACACTGATAAAATTTCAAATGGCCCTAACTTCTACACGGTGCGTCCTACACCTATCGAACTTTGCAACATTCAAAAGCTTGTAACTTTTTACTGGAGCGTCATAAAACGTTGAAATTTATTGACAATAAAGTAGTCGAGCCTATTATCAATTTAAGTTATCGGTCACAGCTATGCTACCCTTCAGTCCAAATCAAACACTGATAAAACTTCAACTGGTCCTAGTTTCTATACGGTCCATCCTACACCTATCAATGTTTGCAACAATCAAATGCTGGAAACTTTTTACTGGAGCGTCATAAAACCTTGAAATTTTGTGACAATAAATTACTCGTACCTCTTATAAACTTAAGCTATCGTTCATAGCTATGCTACCCTTGAGTCCCAAATCAAACACTGATAAAACTTCAAATGGCCCTAACTTCTATACGGTGCGTCCTACACCTATCAAACTTTGCAACATATAAATGCTTGTAACTTTTTACTGGAGCGTTATAAAACCTTGAAATTTTGTGACAATAAATTACTCGTACCTCTTATCAATTTAAGCTATCGCTCATAGCTAAGCTACCCTTGAGTCCCAAATCAAACACTGATAAAACTTCAAATGGCCCTAACTTCTACACGTTGCATCCTGCATCTATCAAAGTTTGCCAGAATCGAATGCTTGTAACTTTTTACTGGAGCGTCATAAAACCTTGAAATTTTGTGACAACAAACAACTCGTGCCTCTTATCAATTTAAGCTATCGTTCATAGGTATGCTACCCTTGAGTCACAAATCAAACACTGATAAAACTTCAAATGGCCCTAACTTCTACACGCTGCATCCTGCATCTTTCAAAGTTTGCCAGAATCGAATGCTTGTAACTTTTTACTGAAGCGTCATAAAAACTTGAAATTTTGTGACAATATAGTGCTCGAGCCTCTTATCAATTTAAGCTATCGCTCATAGCTATGCTACCCCTGAGTCCCAAATGAAACACTGATAAAACTTCAAATGGCCCTAACTTCTATACGGTGCGTCCTACACCTATCAAACTTTGCAACATTGAAATGCTTGTAACTTTTTACCGGAGCGTCATAAAACCTTGAAATTTATTGACAATAAAGTAGTCGAGCCTATTATCAATTTAAGTTATCGGTCACAGCTATGCTACCCTTCAGTCCAAATCAAACACTGATAAAACTTCAAATTGTCCTAACTTCTATACGGTCCATTCTACACCTATCAATGTTTGCAGCAATCAAATGCTGGAAACTTTTTACTGGAGCGTCATAAAACCTTGAAATTTTGTGACAATAAATTACTCGTACCTCTTATAAACTTAAGCTATCGTTCATAGCTATGCTACCCTTGAGTCCCAAATCAAACACTGATAAAACTTCAAATGGCCCTAACTTCTATACGGTGCGTCCTACACCTATCAAACTTTGCAACATATAAATGCTTGTAACTTTTTACTGGAACGTCATAAAACCTTGAAATTTTGTGACAATAAATTACTCGTACCTCTTATCAATTTAAGCTATCGTTCATAGCTATGCTACCCTTGAGTCCCAAATCAAACACTGATAAAACTTCAAATGGCCCTAACTTCTACACGCTGCATCCTGCATCTATCAAAGTTTGCCAGAATCGAATGCTTGTAACTTTTTACTGGAGCGTCATAAAACCTTGAAATTTTGTGACAACAAACAACTCGTGCCTCTTATCAATTTAAGCTATCGTTCATAGGTATGCTACCCTTGAGTCACAAATCAAACACTGGTAAAACTTCAAATGGCCCTAACTTCTACACGCTGCATCCTGCATCTATCAAAGTTTGCCAGAATCGAATGCTTGTAACTTTTTACTGAAGCGTCATAAAAACTTGAAATTTTGTGACAATATAGTGCTCGAGCCTCTTATCAATTTAAGCTATCGCTCATAGCTATGCTACCCCTGAGTCCCAAATCAAACAATGATAAAACTTCAAATGGCCCTAACTTCTATACGGTGCGTCCTACACCTATCAAACTTTGCAACATTCAAATGCTTGTAACTTTTTACTGGAGCGTTATAAAACCTTGAAATTTTGTGACAATAAATTACTCGTACCTCTTATCAATTTAAGCTATCGCTCATAGCTAAGCTACCCTTGAGTCCCAAATCAAACACTGATAAAACTTCAAATGGCCCTAACTTCTACACGTTGCATCCTGCATCTATCAAAGTTTGCCAGAATCGAATGCTTGTAACTTTTTACTGGAGCGTCATAAAACCTTGAAATTTTGTGACAACAAACAACTCGTGCCTCTTATCAATTTAAGCTATCGTTCATAGGTATGCTACCCTTGAGTCACAAATCAAACACTGATAAAACTTCAAATGACCCTAACTTCTACACGCTGCATCCTGCATCTTTCAAAGTTTGCCAGAATCGAATGCTTGTAACTTTTTACTGAAGCGTCATAAAAACTTGAAATTTTGTGACAATATAGTGCTCGAGCCTCTTATCAATTTAAGCTATCGCTCATAGCTATGCTACCCCTGAGTCCCAAATGAAACACTGATAAAACTTCAAATGGCCCTAACTTCTATACGGTGCGTCCTACACCTATCAAACTTTGCAACATTCAAATGCTTGTAACTTTTTACTGGAGCGTTATAAAACCTTGAAATTTTGTGACAATAAAGTAGTCGTACCTCTTATCAATTTAAGCTATCGCTCATAGCTAAGCTACCCTTGAGTCCCAAATCAAACACTGATAAAACTTCAAATGGCCCTAACTTCTACACGTTGCATCCTGCATCTATCAAAGTTTGCCAGAATCGAATGCTTGTAACTTTTTACTGGAGCGTCATAAAACCTTGAAATTTTGTGACAACAAACAACTCGTGCCTCTTATCAATTTAAGCTATCGTTCATAGGTATGCTACCCTTGAGTCACAAATCAAACACTGATAAAACTTCAAATGGCCCTAACTTCTACACGCTGCATCCTGCATCTTTCAAAGTTTGCCAGAATCGAATGCTTGTAACTTTTTACTGAAGCGTCATAAAAACTTGAAATTTTGTGACAATATAGTGCTCGAGCCTCTTATCAATTTAAGCTATCGCTCATAGCTATGCTACCCCTGAGTCCCAAATGAAACACTGATAAAACTTCAAATGGCCCTAACTTCTATACGGTGCGTCCTACACCTATCAAACTTTGCAACATTGAAATGCTTGTAACTTTTTACCGGAGCGTCATAAAACCTTGAAATTTATTGACAATAAAGTAGTCGAGCCTATTATCAATTTAAGTTATCGGTCACAGCTATGCTACCCTTCAGTCCAAATCAAACACTGATAAAACTTCAAATTGTCCTAACTTCTATACGGTCCATTCTACACCTATCAATGTTTGCAGCAATCAAATGCTGGAAACTTTTTACTGGAGCGTCATAAAACCTTGAAATTTTGTGACAATATAGTGCTCGAGCCTCTTATCAATTTAAGCTATCGCTCATAGCTATGCTACCCCTGAGTCCCAAATCAAACACTGATAAAACTTCAAATGGCCCTAACTTCTATACGGTGCGTCCTACACCTATCAAACTTTGCAACATTCAAATGCTTGTAACTTTTTACTGGAGCGTTATAAAACCTTGAAATTTTGTGACAATAAATTACTCGTACCTCTTATCAATTTAAGCTATCGTTCATAGCTATGCTACCCTTGAGTCCCAGATCAAACACTGATCAAACTTCAAATGGCCCTAACTTCTACACGCTGCATCCTGCATCTTTCAAAGTTTGCCAGAATCGAATGCTTGTAACTTTTTACTGGAGCGTCATAAAACCTTGAAATTTTGTGACAATAAAGAACTCGTGCATCTTATCAATTTAAGCTATCGCTCATAGCTATGTTACCCCTGAGTCCCAAATCAAACACTGATAAAACTTTAAATGGCCCTAACTTCTATACGGTGCGTCCTACACCTATCAAACTTTGCAACATTCAAATGCATGTAACTTTTTACTGGAGCGTCATAAAACCTTGAAATTTTTTTTACAATAAATTACTCGTACCTCTTATCAATTTAAGCTATCGTTCATAGCTATGCTACCCTTGAGTCCCAAATCAAACACTGATCAAACTTCAAATGGCCCTAACTTCTATACGGTGCGTCCTACACCTATCAAACTTTGCAACATTCAAATGCTTGTAACTTTTTACTGGAGCGTTATAAAACCTTGAAATTTTGTGACAATAAAGAACTCGTACCTCTTATCAATTTAAGCTATCGCTCATAGCTATGCTACCCTTGAGTCCCAAATCAAACACTGATCAAACTTCAAATGGCCCTAACTTCTATACGGTGCGTCCTACACCTATCAAACTTTGCAACATTCAAATGCTTGTAACTTTTTACTGGAGCGTCATAAAACCTTGAAATTTTGTGACAATAAATTACTCGTACCTCTTATCAATTTAAGCTATCGTTCATAGCTATGCTACCCTTGAGTCCCAAATCAAACACTGATCAAACTTCCAATGGCCCTAACTTCTACACGCTGCATCCTGCATCTTTCAAAGTTTGCCAGAATCGAGTGCTTGTAACTTTTTACTGGAGCGTCATAAAACCTTGAAATTTTGTGACAATAAAGAACTCGAGCCTCTTATCAATTTAAGCTATCGCTCATAGCTATGCTACCCCTGAGTCCCAAATCATACACTGATAAAACTTCAAATGGCCCTAACTTCTATACGGTGCGTCCTATACCTATCAAAGTTTGCAACATTCAAATGCTTGCAACTTTTTACTGGAGCGTCATAAAACCTTGAAATTTTGTGACAATAAAGAACTCGTGCCTCCTATCAATTAAGGCTATCGCTCATAGCTATGCTACCCCTGAGTCCCAAATCAAACACTGATAAAACTTCAAATGGCCCTAACTTCTATACGGTGCGTCCTACACCTATCAAACTTTGCAACATTCAAATGCTTGTAACTTTTTACTGGAGCGTCATAAAACCTTGAAATTTTGTGACAATAAATTACTCGTACCTCTTATCAATTTAAGCTATCGTTCATAGCTATGCTACCCTTGAGTCCCAAATCAAACACTGATCAAACATCAAATGGGCCTAACTTCTACACGCTGCATCCTGCATCTTTCAAAGTTTGCCAGAATCGAGTGCTTGTAACTTTTTACTGGAGCGTCATAAAACCTTCAAATTTTGTGACAATAAAGAACTCGTGCCTCTTATCAATTTAAGCTATCGCTCATAGCTATGCTACCCCTGAGTCCCAAGTCAAACACTGATAAAACTTCAAATGGCCCTAACATCTATACGGTGCATCCTATACGTATCAAAGTTTGCAACATTCAAATGCTTGTAACTTTTTACTGGAGCGTCATAAAACCTTGAAATTTTGTGACAATAAAGTACTCGAGCCTCTTATCAATTTAAGCTATCGCTCATAGCTATGCTACCGTTGATTCCAAACTAAAACACTGATAAAATTTCAAATGGCCCTAACTTCTACACGGTGCGTCCTACACCTATCAAACTTTGCAACATTCAAATGCTTGTAGCTTTTTACTGGAGCGTCATAAAACCTTGAAAATTATTAACAATAAAGTAGTCGAGCCTATTATCAATTTTAGTTATCGGTCACAGCTATGCTACCCTTCAGTCCAAATCAAACACTGATAAAACTTCAAATGGTCCTAGCTTCTATACGGTCCATCCTACACCTATCAATGTTTGCAACAATCAAATGCTGGAAACTTTTTACTGGAGCGTCATAAAACCTTGAAATATTGTGACAATATAGTGCTCGAGCCTCTTATCAATTTAAGCTATCGCTCATAGCTATGCTACCCCTGAGTCCCAAATCAAACACTGATAAAACTTCAAATGGCCCTAACTTCTATACGGTGCGTCCTACACCTATCAAACTTTGCAACATTCAAATGCTTGTAACTTTTTATTGGAGCGTTATAAAACCTTGAAATTTTGTGACAATAAATTACTCGTACCTCTTATCAATTTAAGCTATCGTTCATAGCTATGCTACCCTTGAGTCCCAAATCAAACACTGATCAAACTTCAAATGGCCCTAACTTCTACACGCTGCATCCTGCATCTTTCAAAGTTTGCCAGAATCGAATGCTTGTAACTTTTTACTGGAGCGTCATAAAACCTTGAAATTTTGTGACAATAAAGAACTCGTGCATCTTATCAATTTAAGCTATCGCTCATAGCTATGTTACCCCTGAGTCCAAAATCAAACACTGATAAAACTTTAAATGGCCCTAACTTCTATACGGTGCGTCCTACACCTATCAAACTTTGCAACATTCAAATGCATGTAACTTTTTACTGGAGCGTCATAAAACCTTGAAATTTTTTTTACAATAAATTACTCGTACCTCTTATCAATTTAAGCTATCGTTCATAGCTATGCTACCCTTGAGTCCCAAATCAAACACTGATCAAACTTCAAATGGCCCTAATTTCTATACGGTGCGTCCTACACCTATCAAACTTTGCAACATTCAAATGCTTGTAACTCTTTACTGGAGCGTCATAAAACCTTGAAATTTTGTGACAATAAAGAACTCGTGCCTCTTATCATTTTAAGCTATCGTTCATAGCTATGTTACCCTTGAGTCCCAAATGAAACACTGATAAAACTTCAAATGGCCCTAACTTCTACACGCTGCATCCTGCATCTATCAAAGTTTGCCAGAATCGAATGCTTGTAACTTTTTACTGGAGCGTCATAAAACCTTGAAATTTTGTGACAATAAAGAACTCGTGCCTCTTATCAATTTAAGCTATCGCTCATAGCTATGCTACCCCTGAGTCCCAAATCAAACACTGATAAAACTTCAAATGGCCCTAACTTCTATACGGTGCATCCTCTTCGTATCAAAGTTTGCAAGATTCAAATGCTTGTAACTTTTTACTGGAGCGTCATAAAACCTTGAAATTTTGTGACAATAAAGAACTCGTGCCTCTTATCAATTTAAGCTATCGCTCATAGCTATGCTACCCCTGAGTCCCAAATCAAACACTGATAAAACTTCAAATGGCCCTAACGTCTATACGGTGCATCCTATACGTATCAAAGTTTGCAAGATTCAAATGCTTGTAACTTTTTACTGGAGCGTCATAAAACCTTGAAATTTTGTGACAATAAAGTACTCGAGCCTCTTATCAATTAAAGATATCGCTCATAGCTATGCTACCCTTGATTCCAAACTAAAACACTGATAAAATTTCAAATGGCCCTAACTTCTACACGGTGCGTCCTACACCTATCAAACTTTGCAACATTCAAATGCTTGTAACTTTTTACTGGAGCGTCATAAAACCTTGAAATTTTGTGACAATAAATTACTCGTACCTCTTATCAATTTAAGTTATCGCTCATAGCTATGCTACCCCTGAGTCCCAAATCAAACACTGATAAAACTTCAAATGGCCCTAACGTCTATACGGTGCATCCTATACGTATCAAAGTTTGCAAGATTCAAATGCTTGTAACTTTTTACTGGAGCGTCATAAAACCTTGAAATTTTGTGACAATAAAGTACTCGAGCCTCTTATCAATTAAAGATATCGCTCATAGCTATGCTACCCTTGATTCCAAACTAAAACACTGATAAAATTTCAAATGGCCCTAACTTCTACACGGTGCGTCCTACACCTATCAAACTTTGCAACATTCAAATGCTTGTAACTTTTTACTGGAGCGTCATAAAACCTTGAAATTTTGTGACAATAAATTACTCGTACCTCTTATCAATTTAAGCTAAGTTTGCCAGAATCGAATGCTTGTAGCTTTTTACTGGAGCGTCATAAAACCTTGAAATTTTGTGACAATAAAGAAGTCGTGCCTCTTATCAATTTAAGCTATCGCTCATAGCTATGCTACCCCTGAGTCCCAAATCAAACACTGATAAAACTTCAAATGGTCCTAACTTCTATATGGTCCATCCTACACCTATCAATGTTTGCAACAATCAAATGCTGGAAACTTTTTACTGGAGCGTCATAAAACCTTGAAATTTTGTGACAATATAGTGCTTGAGCCTCTTATCAATTTAAGCTATCGCTCATAGCTATGCTACCCCTGAGTCCCAAATCAAACAATGATAAAACTTCAAATGGCCCTAACTTCTATACGGTGCGTCCTACACCTATCAAACTTTGCAACATTCAAATGCTTGTAACTTTTTACTGGAGCGTCATAAAACCTTGAAATTTTGTGACAGTACATTACTCGTACCTCTTATCAATTTAAGCTATCGTTCATAGCTATGCTACCCTTGAGTCCCAAATCAAACACTGAGCAAACTTCAAATGGCCCTAACTTCTACACGCTGCATCCTGCATCTTTCAAAGTTTGCCAGAATCGAATGCTTGTAACTTTTTACTGGAGCGTCATAAAACCTTGAAATTTTGTGACAATAAAGAACTCGTGCCTCTTATCAATTTAAGCTATCGCTCATAGCTATGCTACCCCTGAGTCCCAAATCAAACACTGATAAAACTTCAAATGGCCCTAACTTTTATACGGTGCGTCCTACACCTATCAAACTTTGCAACATTCAAATGCTTGTAACTTTTTACTGGAGCGTTATAAAACCTTGAAATTTTGTGACAATAAATTACTCGTACCTCTTATCAATTTAAGCTATCGCTCATAGCTATGCTACCCTTGATTCCCAAATCAAACACTGATGAAACTTCAAATGGCCCTAACTTCTATACGTTGCGACCTACACCTATCAAACTTTGCAACATTCAAATGCTTGTAACTTTTTACTGGAGCGTCATAAAACCTTGAAATTTTGTGACAATAAATTACTCGTACCTCTTATCAATTTAAGCTATCGTTCATAGCTATGCTACCCTTGAGTCCCAAATCAAACACTGATGAAACATCAAATGGGCCTAACTTCTACACGCTGCATCCTGCATCTTTCAAAGATTGCCAGAATCGAGTGCTTGTAACTTTTTATTGGAGCGTCATAAAACCTTGAAATTTTGTGACAATAAAGAACTCGTGCCTCTTATCAATTTAAGCTATCGCTCATAGCTATGCTACCCCTGAGTCCCAAATCAAACACTGATAAAACTTCAAATGACCCTAACATCTATACGGTGCATCCTATATGTATCAAAGTTTACAACATTCAAATGCTTGTAACTTTTTACTGGAGCGTCATAAAACCTTGAAATTTTGTGACAATAAAGTACTCGAGCCTTTTATCAATTTAAGCTATCGTTCGTAGCTATGCTACCCTTGAGTCCCAAATCAAACACTGATAAAATTTCAAATGGCCCTAATTTCTACACGGTGCGTCCTACACCTATCCAACTTTGCAACATTCAAATGCTTGTAAATTTTTACTGGAGCGTCATAAAACCTTGAAATTTATTGACAATAAAGTAGTCGAGCCTATTATCAATTTTAGTTATCGGTCACAGCTATGCTACCCTTCAGTCCAAATCAAACACTGATAAAACTTCAAATGGTCCTAGCTTCTATACGGTCCATCCTACACTTATCAATGTTTGCAACAATCAAATGCTGGAAACTTTTTACTGGAGCGTCATAAAACCTTGAAATTTTGTGACAATAAAGTACTCGAGCCTCTTATCAATTTAAGCTATCGTTCATAGCTATGCTACCCTTGAGTCCCAAATCAAACACTGATCAAACTTCAAATGGCCCTAACTTCTACACGCTGCATCCTGCATCTTTCAAAGTTTGCCAGAATCGAATGATTGTAACTTTTTACTGGAGCGGCATAAAACCTTGAAATTTTGTGACAATAAAGAACTCGTGCCTCTTATCAATTTAAGCTATCGCTCATAGCTATGCTACCCCTGAGTCCCAAATCAAACACTGATAAAACTTCAAATGGCCCTAACTTTTATACGGTGCGTCCTACACCTATCAAACTTTGCAACATTCAAATGCTTGTAACTTTTCACTGGAGCGTTATAAAACCTTGAAATTTTGTGAAAATAAATTACTCGTACCTCTTATCAATTTAAGCTATCGCTCATAGCTATGCTACCGTTGAGTCCCAAATCAAACACTGATGTAACTTCAAATGGCCCTAACTTCTATACGGTGCGACCTACACCTATCAAACTGTGCAACATTCAAATGCTTGTAACTTTTTACTGGAGCGTCATAAAACCTTGAAATTTTGTGACAATAAATTACTCGTACCTCTTATCAATTTAAGCTATCGCTCATAGCTATGCTACCCCTGAGTCCCAAATCAAACACTGATAAAACTTCAAATGGCCCTAACATCTATACGGTGCATCCTATACGTATCAAAGTTTGCAACATTCAAATGCTTGTAACTTTTTACTGGAGCGTCATAAAACCTTGAAATTTTGTGACAATAAAGAACTCGCGCCTCTTATCAATTTAAGCTATCGCTCATAGCTATGCTACCCCTGAGTCCCAAATCAAACACTGATAAAACTTCAAATGGCCCTAATTTCTACACGGTGCGTCCTACACCTATCCAACTTTGCAACATTCAAATGCTTGCAAATTTTTACTGGAGCGTCATAAAACCTTGAAATTTATTGACAATAAAGTAGTCGAGCCTATTATCAATTTTAGTTATCGGTCACAGCTATGCTACCCTTCAGTCCAAATCAAACACTGATAAAACTTCAAATGGTCCTAGCTTCTATACGGTCCATCCTACACCTATCAATGTTTGCAACAATCAAATGCTGGAAACTTTTTACTGGAGCGTCATAAAACCTTGAAATATTGTGACAATATAGTGCTCGAGCCTCTTATCAATTTAAGCTATCGCTCATAGCTATGCTACCCCTGAGTCCCAAATCAAACACTGATAAAACTTCAAATGGCCCTAACTTCTATACGGTGCGTCCTACACCTATCAAACTTTGCAACATGCAAATGCTTGTAACTTTTTACTGGAGCGTAATAAAACCTTGAAATTTTGCGACAATAAATTACTCGTACCTCTTATCAATTTAAGCTATCGTTCAGAGCTATGCTACCCTTCAGTACCAAATCAAACACTGATCAAACTTCAAATGGCCCTAACTTCTACACGCTGCATCCTGCATCTTTCAAAGTTTGCCAGAATCGAATGCTTGTAACTTTTTACTGGAGCGTCATAAAACCTTGAAATTTTGTGACAATAAAGAACTCGTGCCTCTTATCAATTTAAGCTATCGCTCATAGCTATGCTACCCCTGAGTCCCAAATCAAACACTGATAAAACTTCAAATGGCCCTAACTTTTATACGGCGCGTCCTATACCTATCAAATTTTGCAACATTCAAATGCTTGTAACTTTTTACTGGAGCGTCATAAAACCTTGAAATTTTGTGACAATAAAGAACACGTGCCTCTTATCAATTAAGGCTATCGCTCATAGCTATGCTTCCCCTGAGTCCCAAATCAAACACTAATAAAACTTCAAATGGCCCTAACATCTATACGGTGCATCCTATACGTATCAAAGTTTGCAACATTCAAATGCTTGTAACTTTTTACTGGAGCGTCATAAAACCTTGAAATTTTGTGACAATAAAGTACTCGAGCCTCTTACCAATTTAAGCTATGGCTCATAGCTATGCTACCCTTGATTCCAAACGAAAACACTGATAAAATTTCAAATGGCCCTAACTTATACACGGTGCGTCCTACACCTATCCAACTTTGCAACATTCAAATGCTTGTAAATTTTTACTGGAGCGTCATAAAACCTTGAAATTTATTGACAATAAAGTAGTCGAGCCTATTATCAATTTTAGTTATCGGTCACAGCTATGCTACCCTTCAGTCCAAATCAAACACTGATAAAACTTCAAATGGTCCTAGCTTCTATACGGTCCATCCTACAACTATCAATGTTTGCAACAATCAAATGCTGGAAACTTTTTACTGGAGCGTCATAAAACCTTGAAATATTGTGACAATATAGTGCTCGAGCCTCTTATCAATTTAAGCTATCGCTCATAGCTATGCTACCCCTGAGTCCCAAATCAAACACTGATAAAACTTCAAATGGCCCTAACTTCTATACGGTGCGTCCTACACCTATCAAACTTTGCAACATGCAAATGCTTGTAACTTTTAACTGGAGCGTCATAAAACCTTGAAATTTTGTGACAATAAATTACTCGTACCTCTTATCAATTTAAGCTATCGTTCAGAGCTATGCTACCCTTCAGTACCAAATCAAACACTGATCAAACTTCAAATGGCCCTAACTTCTACACGCTGCATCCTGCATCTTTCAAAGTTTGCCAGAATCGAATGCTTGTAACTTTTTACTGGAGCGTCATAAAACCTTGAAATTTTGTGACAATAAAGAACTCGTGCCTCTTATCAATTTAAGCTATCGCTCATAGCTATGCTACCCCTGAGTCCCAAATCAAACACTGATAAAACTTCAAATGGCCCTAACTTTTATACGGCGCGTCCTATACCTATCAAATTTTGCAACATTCAAATGCTTGTAACTTTTTACTGGAGCGTCATAAAACCTTGAAATTTTGTGACAATAAAGAACACGTGCCTCTTATCAATTAAGGCTATCGCTCATAGCTATGCTACCCCTGAGTCCCAAATCAAACACTGATAAAACTTCAAATGGCCCTAACATCTATACGGTGCATCCTATACGTATCAAAGTTTGCAACATTCAAATGCTTGTAACTTTTTACTGGAGCGTCATAAAACCTTGAAATTTTGTGACAATAAAGTACTCGAGCCTCTTATCAATTTAAGATATGGCTCATAGCTATGCTACCCTTGATTCCAAACGAAAACACTGATAAAATTTCAAATGGCCCTAACTTCTACACGGTGCGTCCTACACCTATCCAACTTTGCAACATTCAAATGCTTGTAAATTTTTACTGGAGCGTCATAAAACCTTGAAATTTATTGACAATAAAGTAGTCGAGCCTATTATCAATTTTAGTTATCGGTCACAGCTATGCTACCTTTCAGTCCAAATCAAACACTGATAAAACTTCAAATGGTCCTAGCTTCTATACGGTCCATCCTACAACTATCAATGTTTGCAACAATCAAATGCTGGAAACTTTTTACTGGAGCGTCATAAAACCTTGAAATATTGTGACAATATAGTGCTCGAGCCTCTTATCAATTTAAGCTATCGCTCATAGCTATGCTACCCCTGAGTCCCAAATCAAACACTGATAAAACTTCAAATGGCCCTAACTTCTATACGGTGCGTCCTACACCTATCAAACTTTGCAACATTCAAATGCTTGTAACTTTTTATTGGAGCGTCATAAAACCTTGAAATTTTGTGACAATAAATTACTCGTACCTCTTATCAATTTAAGCTATCGTTCAGAGCTATGCTACCCTTCAGTCCCAAATCAAACACTGATCAAACTTCAAATGGCCCTAACTTCTACACGCTGCATCCTGCATCTATCAAAGTTTGCCAGAATCGAATGCTTGTAACTTTTTACTGGAGCGTTATAAAACCTTGAAATTTTGTGACAATAAAGAACTCGTGCCTCTTATCAATTTAAGCTATCGCTCATAGCTATGCGACCCCTGAGTCCCAAATCAAACACTGATAAAACTTCAAATGGCCCTAACTTCTATACGGTGCGTCCTACACCTATCAAACTTTGCAACATTCAAATGCTTGTAACTTTTTACTGGAGCGTCATAAAACCTTGCAATTTTGTGACAATAAATTACTCGTACCTCTTATCAATTTAAGCTATCGTTCAGAGCTGTGCTACCCTTCAGTCCCAAATCAAACACTGATCAAACTTCAAATGGCCCTAACTTCTACACGCTGCATCCTGCATCTTTCAAAGTTTGCCAGAATCGAATGCTTGTAACTTTTTACTGGAGCGTCATAAAACCTTGAAATTTTGTGACAATAAAGAAGTCGTGCCTCTTATCAATTTAAGCTATCGCTCATAGCTATGCTACCCCTGAGTCCCAAATCAAACACTGATAAAACTTCAAATGGTCCTAACTTCTATACGGTCCATCCTACACCTATCAATGTTTGCAACAATCAAATGCTGGAAACTTTTTACTGGAGCGTCATAAAACCTTGAAATTTTGTGACAATATAGTGCTTGAGCCTCTTATCAATTTAAGCTATCGCTCATAGCTATGCTACCCCTGAGTCCCAAATCAAACAATGATAAAACTTCAAATGGCCCTAACTTCTACACGGTGCGTCCTACACCTATCAAACTTTGCAACATTCAAATGCTTGTAACTTTTTACTGGAGCGTCATAAAACCTTGAAATTTTGTGACAATAAATTACTCGTACCTCTTATCAATTTAAGCTATCGTTCATAGCTATGCTACCCTTGAGTCCCAAATCAAACACTGATCAAACTTCAAATGGCCCTAACTTCTATACGGTGCGTCCTACACCTATCAAACTTTGCAACATTCAAATGCTTGTAACTTTTTACTGGAGCGTCATAAAACCTTGAAATTTTGTGACAGTAAATTACTCGTACCTCTTATCAATTTAAGCTATCGTTCATAGCTATGCTACCCCTGAGTCCCAAATCAAACACTGATAAAACTTCAAATGGCCCTAACTTTTATACGGTGCGTCCTACACCTATCAAACTTTGCAACATTCAAATGCTTGTAACTTTTTACTGGAGCGTTATAAAACCTTGAAATTTTGTGACAATAAATTACTCGTACCTCTTATCAATTTAAGTTATCGCTCATAGCTATGCTACCCTTGATTCCCAAATCAAACACTGATGAAACTTCAAATGGCCCTAACTTCTATACGGTGCGACCTACACCTATCAAACTTTGCAACATTCAAATGCTTGTAACTTTTTACTGGAGCGTCATAAAACCTTGAAATTTTGTGACAATAAATTACTCGTACCTCTTATCAATTTAAGCTATCGTTCATAGCTATGCTACCCTTGAGTCCCAAATCAAACACTGATCAAACATCAAATGGGCCTAACTTCTACACGCTGCATCCTGCATCTTTCAAAGATTGCCAGAATCGAGTGCTTGTAACTTTTTACTGGAGCGTCATAAAACCTTGAAATTTTGTGACAATAAAGAACTCGTGCCTCTTATCAATTTAAGCTATCGCTCATAGCTATGCTACCCCTGAGTCCCAAATCAAACACTGATAAAACTTCAAATGGCCCTAACATCTATACGGTGCATCCTATACGTATCAAAGTTTACAACATTCAAATGCTTGTAACTTTTTACTGGAGCGTCATAAAACCTTGAAATTTTGTGACAATAAAGTACTCGAGCCTCTTATCAATTTAAGCTATCGTTCATAGCTATGCTACCCTTGAGTCCCAAATCAAACACTGATAAAATTTCAAATGGCCCTAATTTCTACACGGTGCGTCCTACACCTATCCAACTTTGCAACATTCAAATGCTTGTAAATTTTTACTGGAGCGTCATAAAACCTTGAAATTTATTGACAATAAAGTAGTCGAGCCTATTATCAATTTTAGTTATCGGTCACAGCTATGCTACCCTTCAGTCCAAATCAAACACTGATAAAACTTCAAATGGTCCTAGCTTCTATACGGTCCATCCTACACCTATCAATGTTTGCAACAATCAAATGCTGGAAACTTTTTACTGGAGCGTCATAAAACCTTGAAATATTGTGACAATATAGTGCTCGAGCCTCTTATCAATTTAAGCTATCGCTCATAGCTATGATACCCCTGAGTCCCAAATCAAACACTGATAGAACTTCAAGTGGCCCTAACTTCTATACGGTGCGTCCTACACCTATCAAACTTTGCAACATGCAAATGCTTGTAACTTTTTACTGGAGCGTCATAAAACCTTGAAATTTTGTGACAATAAATTACTCGTACCTCTTATCAATTTAAGCTATCGTTCATAGCTATGCTACCCTTGAGTCCCAAATCAAACACTGATCAAACTTCAAATGGTCCTAACTTCTATACGGTCCATCCTACACCTATCAATGTTTGCAACAATCAAATGCTGGAAACTTTTTACTGGAGCGTCATAAAACCTTGAAATTTTGTGACAATATAGTGCTTGAGCCTCTTATCAATTTAAGCTATCGCTCATAGCTATGCTACCCCTGAGTCCCAAATCAAACAATGATAAAACTTCAAATGGCCCTAACTTCTACACGGTGCGTCCTACACCTATCAAACTTTGCAACATTCAAATGCTTGTAACTTTTTACTGGAGCGTCATAAAACCTTGAAATTTTGTGACAATAAATTACTCGTACCTCTTATCAATTTAAGCTATCGTTCATAGCTATGCTACCCTTGAGTCCCAAATCAAACACTGATCAAACTTCAAATGGCCCTAACTTCTATACGGTGCGTCCTACACCTATCAAACTTTGCAACATTCAAATGCTTGTAACTTTTTACTGGAGCGTCATAAAACCTTGAAATTTTGTGACAGTAAATTACTCGTACCTCTTATCAATTTAAGCTATCGTTCATAGCTATGCTACCCTTGAGTCCCAAATCAAACACTGAGCAAACTTCAAATGGCCCTAACTTCTACACGCTGCATCCTGCATCTTTCAAAGTTTGCCAGAATCGAATGCTTGTAACTTTTTACTGGAGCGTCATAAAACCTTGAAATTTTGTGACAATAAAGAACTCGTGCCTCTTATCAATTTAAGCTATCGCTCATAGCTATGCTACCCCTGAGTCCCAAATCAAACACTGATAAAACTTCAAATGGCCCTAACTTTTATACGGTGCGTCCTACACCTATCAAACTTTGCAACATTCAAATGCTTGTAACTTTTTACTGGAGCGTTATAAAACCTTGAAATTTTGTGACAATAAATTACTCGTACCTCTTATCAATTTAAGTTATCGCTCATAGCTATGCTACCCTTGATTCCCAAATCAAACACTGATGAAACTTCAAATGGCCCTAACTTCTATACGGTGCGACCTACACCTATCAAACTTTGCAATATTCAAATGCTTGTAACTTTTTACTGGAGCGTCATAAAACCTTGAAATTTTGTGACAATAAATTACTCGTACCTCTTATCAATTTAAGCTATCGTTCATAGCTATGCTACCCTTGAGTCCCAAATCAAACACTGATCAAACATCAAATGGGCCTAACTTCTACACGCTGCATCCTGCATCTTTCAAAGATTGCCAGAATCGAGTGCTTGTAACTTTTTACTGGAGCGTCATAAAACCTTGAAATTTTGTGACAATAAAGAACTCGTGCCTCTTATCAATTTAAGCTATCGCTCATAGCTATGCTACCCCTGAGTCCCAAATCAAACACTGATAAAACTTCAAATGACCCTAACATCTATACGGTGCATCCTATACGTATCAAAGTTTACAACATTCAAATGCTTGTAACTTTTTACTGGAGCGTCATAAAACCTTGAAATTTTGTGACAATAAAGTACTCGAGCCTCTTATCAATTTAAGCTATCGTTCATAGCTATGCTACCCTTGAGTCCCAAATCAAACACTGATAAAATTTCAAATGGCCCTAATTTCTACACGGTGCGTCCTACACCTACCCAACTTTGCAACATTCAAATGCTTGTAAATTTTTACTGGAGCGTCATAAAACCTTGAAATTTATTGACAATAAAGTAGTCGAGCCTATTATCAATTTTAGTTATCGGTCACAGCTATGCTACCCTTCAGTCCAAATCAAACACTGATAAAACTTCAAATGGTCCTAGCTTCTATACGGTCCATCCTACACCTATCAATGTTTGCAACAATCAAATGCTGGAAACTTTTTACTGGAGCGTCATAAAACCTTGAAATATTGTGACAATATAGTGCTCGAGCCTCTTATCAATTTAAGCTATCGCTCATAGCTATGATACCCCTGAGTCCCAAATCAAACACTGATAGAACTTCAAGTGGCCCTAACTTCTATACGGTGCGTCCTACACCTATCAAACTTTGCAACATGCAAATGCTTGTAACTTTTTACTGGAGCGTCATAAAACCTTGAAATTTTGTGACAATAAATTACTCGTACCTCTTATCAATTTAAGCTCTCGTTCATAGCTATGCTACCCTTGAGTCCCAAATCAAACACTGATCAAACTTCAAATGGCCCTAACTTCTACACGCTGCATCCTGCATCTTTCAAAGTTTGCCAGAATCGAATGCTTGTAACTTTTTACTGGAGCGTTATAAAACCTTGAAATTTTGTGACAATAAATTACTCGTACCTCTTATCAATTTAAGCTATCGCTCATAGCTATGCTACCCTTGAGTCCCAAATCAAACACTGATGAAACTTCAAATGGCCCTAACTTCTATACGGTGCGACCTACACCTATCAAACTTTGCAACATTCAAATGCTTGTAACTCTTTACTGGAGCGTCATAAAACCTTGAAATTTTGTGACAATAAATTACTCGTACCTCTTATCAATTTAAGCTATCGTTCAGAGCTATGCTACCCTTCAGTCCCAAATCAAACACTGATCAAACTTCAAATGGCCCTAACTTCTACACGCTGCATTATGCATCTTTCAAAGTTTGCCAGAATCGAATGCTTGTAACTTTTTACTGGAGCGTCATAAAACCTTGAAATTTTGTGACAATAAAGAAGTCGTGCCTCTTATCAATTTAAGCTATCGCTCATAGCTATGCTACCCCTCAGTCCCAAATCAAACACTGATAAAACTTCAAATGGTCCTAACTTCTATACGGTCCATCCTACACCTATCAATGTTTGCAACAATCAAATGCTGGAAACTTTTTACTGGAGCGTCATAAAACCTTGAAATTTTGTGACAATATAGTGCTTGAGCCTCTTATCAATTTAAGCTATCGCTCATAGCTATGCTACCCCTGAGTCCCAAATCAAACAATGATAAAACTTCAAATGGCCCTAACTTCTATACGGTGCGTCCTACACCTATCAAACTTTGCAACATTCAAATGCTTGTAACTTTTTACTGGAGCGTCATAAAACCTTGAAATTTTGTGACAATAAATTACTCGTACCTCTTATCAATTTAAGCTATCGTTCATAGCTATGCTACCCTTGAGTCCCAAATTAAACACTGATCAAACTTCAAATGGCCCTAACTTCTATACGGTGCGTCCTACACCTATCAAACTTTGCAACATTCAAATGCTTGTAACTTTTTACTGGAGCGTCATAAAACCTTGAAATTTTGTGACAGTAAATTACTCGTACCTCTTATCAATTTAAGCTATCGTTCATAGCTATGCTACCCTTGAGTCCCAAATCAAACACTGAGCAAACTTCAAATGGCCCTAACTTCTACACGCTGCATCCTGCATCTTTCAAAGTTTGCCAGAATCGAATGCTTGTAACTTTTTACTGGAGCGTCATAAAACCTTGAAATTTTGTGACAATAAAGAACTCGTGCCTCTTATCAATTTAAGCTATCGCTCATAGCTATGCTACCCCTGAGTCCCAAATCAAACACTGATAAAACTTCAAATGGCCCTAACTTTTATACGGTGCGTCCTACACCTATCAAACTTTGCAACATTCAAATGCTTGTAACTTTTTACTGGAGCGTTATAAAACCTTGAAATTTTGTGACAATAAATTACTCGTACCTCTTATCAATTTAAGCTATCGCTCATAGCTATGCTACCCTTGATTCCCAAATCAAACACTGATGAAACTTCAAATGGCCCTAACTTCTATACGGTGCGACCTACACCTATCAAACTTTGCAACATTCAAATGCTTGTAACTTTTTACTGGAGCGTCATAAAACCTTGAAATTTTGTGACAATAAATTACTCGTACCTCTTATCATTTAAGCTATCGTTCATAGCTATGCTACCCTTGAGTCCCAAATCAAACACTGATCAAACATCAAATGGGCCTAACTTCTACACGCTGCATCCTGCATCTTTCAAAGATTGCCAGAATCGAGTGCTTGTAACTTTTTACTGGAGCGTCATAAAACCTTGAAATTTTGTGACAATAAAGAACTCGTGATTCTTATCAATTTAAGCTATCGCTCATAGCTATGCTACCCCTGAGTCCCAAATCAAACACTGATAAAACTTCAAATGACCCTAACATCTATACGGTGCATCCTATACGTATCAAAGTTTACAACATTCAAATGCTTGTAACTTTTTACTGGAGCGTCATAAAACCTTGAAATTTTGTGGCAATAAAGTACTCGAGCCTCTTATCAATTTAAGCTATCGTTCATAGCTATGCTACCCTTGAGTCCCAAATCAAACACTGATCAAACATCAAATGGGCCTAACTTCTACACGCTGCATCCTGCATCTTTCAAAGTTTGCCAGAATCGAATGCTTGTAACTTTTTACTGGAGCGTCATAAAACCTTGAAATTTTGTGACAATAAAGAAGTCGTGCCTCTTATCAATTTAAGCTATCGCTCATAGCTATGCTACCCCTGAGTCCCAAATCAAACACTGATAAAACTTCAAATGGTCCTAACTTCTATACGGTCCATCCTACACCTATCAATGTTTGCAACAATCAAATGCTGGAAACTTTTTACTGGAGCGTCATAAAACCTTGAAATTTTGTGACAATATAGTGCTTGAGCCTCTTATCAATTTAAGCTATCGCTCATAGCTATGCTACCCCTGAGTCCCAAATCAAACAATGATAAAACTTCAAATGGCCCTAACTTCTACACGGTGCGTCCTACACCTATCAAACTTTGCAACATTCAAATGCTTGTAACTTTTTACTGGAGCGTCATAAAACCTTGAAATTTTGTGACAATAAATTACTCGTACCTCTTATCAATTTAAGCTATCGTTCATAGCTATGCTACCCTTGAGTCCCAAATCAAACACTGATCAAACATCAAATGGGCCTAACTTCTACACGCTGCATCCTGCATCTTTCAAAGATTGCCAGAATCGAGTGCTTGTAACTTTTTACTGGAGCGTCATAAAACCTTGAAATTTTGTGACAATAAAGAACTCGTGCCTCTTATCAATTTAAGCTATCGCTCATAGCTATGCTACCCCTGAGTCCCAAATCAAACACTGATAAAACTTCAAATGACCCTAACATCTATACGGTGCATCCTATACGTATCAAAGTTTACAACATTCAAATGCTTGTAACTTTTTACTGGAGCGTCATAAAACCTTGAAATTTTGTGACAATAAAGTACTCGAGCCTCTTATCAATTTAAGCTATCGTTCATAGCTATGCTACCCTTGAGTCCCAAATCAAACACTGATAAAATTTCAAATGGCCCTAATTTCTACACGGTGCGTCCTACACCTATCCAACTTTGCAACATTCAAATGCTTGTAAATTTTTACTGGAGCGTCATAAAACCTTGAAATTTATTGACAATAAAGTAGTCGAGCCTATTATCAATTTTAGTTATCGGTCACAGCTATGCTACCCTTCAGTCCAAATCAAACACTGATAAAACGTCAAATGGTCCTAGCTTCTATACGGTCCATCCTACACCTATCAATGTTTGCAACAATCAAATGCTGGAAACTTTTTACTGGAGCGTCATAAAACCTTGAAATATTGTGACAATATAGTGCTCGAGCCTCTTATCAATTTAAGCTATCGCTCATAGCTATGATACCCCTGAGTCCCAAATCAAACACTGATAGAACTTCAAGTGGCCCTAACTTCTATACGGTGCGTCCTACACCTATCAAACTTTGCAACATGCAAATGCTTGTAACTTTTTACTGGAGCGTCATAAAACCTTGAAATTTTGTGACAATAAATTACTCGTACCTTTTATCAATTTAAGCTATCGTTCATAGCTATGCTACCCTTGAGTCCCAAATCAAACACTGATCAAACTTCAAATGGCCCTAACTTCTACACGCTGCATCCTGCATCTTTCAAAGTTTGCCAGAATCGAATGCTTGTAACTTTTTACTGGAGCGTTATAAAACCTTGAAATTTTGTGACAATAAATTACTCGTACCTCTTATCAATTTAAGCTATCGCTCATAGCTATGCTACCCTTGAGTCCCAAATCAAACACTGATGAAACTTCAAATGGCCCTAACTTCTATACGGTGCGACCTACACCTATCAAACTTTGCAACATTCAAATGCTTGTAACTCTTTACTGGAGCGTCATAAAACCTTGAAATTTTGTGACAATAAATTACTCGTACCTCTTATCAATTTAAGCTATCGTTCAGAGCTATGCTACCCTTCAGTCCCAAATCAAACACTGATCAAACTTCAAATGGCCCTAACTTCTACACGCTGCATCCTGCATCTTTCAAAGTTTGCCAGAATCGAATGCTTGTAACTCTTTACTGGAGCGTCATAAAACCTTGAAATTTTGTGACAATAAAGAAGTCGTGCCTCTTATCAACTTAAGCTATCGCTCATAGCTATGCTACCCCTCAGTCCCAAATCAAACACTGATAAAACTTCAAATGGTCCTAACTTCTATACGGTCCATCCTACACCTATCAATGTTTGCAACAATCAAATGCTGGAAACTTTTTACTGGAGCGTCATAAAACCTTGAAATTTTGTGACAATATAGTGCTTGAGCCTCTTATCAATTTAAGCTATCGCTCATAGCTATGCTACCCCTGAGTCCCAAATCAAACAATGATAAAACTTCAAATGGCCCTAACTTCTACACGGTGCGTCCTACACCTATCAAACTTTGCAACATTCAAATGCTTGTAACTTTTTACTGGAGCGTCATAAAACCTTGAAATTTTGTGACAATAAATTACTCGTACCTCTTATCAATTTAAGCTATAGTTCATAGCTATGCTACCCTTGAGTCCCAAATCAAACACTGATCAAACTTCAAATGGCCCTAACTTCTATACGGTGCGTCCTACACCTATCAAACTTTGCAACATTCAAATGCTTGTAACTTTTTACTGGAGCGTCATAAAACCTTGAAATTTTGTGACAGTAAATTACTCGTACCTCTTATCAATTTAAGCTATCGTTCATAGCTATGCTACCCTTGAGTCCCAAATCAAACACTGAGCAAACTTCAAATGGCCCTAACTTCTACACGCTGCATCCTGCATCTTTCAAAGTTTGCCAGAATCGAATGCTTGTAACTTTTTACTGGAGCGTCATAAAACCTTGAAATTTTGTGACAATAAAGAACTCGTGCCTCTTATCAATTTAAGCTATCGCTCATAGCTATGCTACCCCTGAGTCCCAAATCAAACACTGATAAAACTTCAAATGGCCCTAACTTTTATACGGTGCGTCCTACACCTATCAAACTTTGCAACATTCAAATGCTTGTAACTTTTTACTGGAGCGTAATAAAACCTTGAAATTTTGTGACAATAAATTACTCGTACCTCTTATCAATTTAAGCTATCGCTCATAGCTATGCTACCCTTGATTCCCAAATCAAACACTGATGAAACTTCAAATGGCCCTAACTTCTATACGGTGCGACCTACACCTATCAAACTTTGCAACATTCAAATGCTTGTAACTTTTTACTGGAGCGTCATAAAACCTTGAAATTTTGTGACAATAAATTACTCGTACCTCTTATCATTTAAGCTATCGTTCATAGCTATGCTACCCTTGAGTCCCAAATCAAACACTGATCAAACATCAAATGGGCCTAACTTCTACACGCTGCATCCTGCATCTTTCAAAGATTGCCAGAATCGAGTGCTTGTAACTTTTTACTGGAGCGTCATAAAACCTTGAAATTTTGTGACAATAAAGAACTCGTGCCTCTTATCAATTTAAGCTATCGCTCATAGCTATGCTACCCCTGAGTCCCAAATCAAACACTGATAAAACTTCAAATGACCCTAACATCTATACGGTGCATCCTATACGTATCAAAGTTTACAACATTCAAATGCTTGTAACTTTTTACTGGAGCGTCATAAAACCTTGAAATTTTGTGGCAATAAAGTACTCGAGCCTCTTATCAATTTAAGCTATCGTTCATAGCTATGCTACCCTTGAGTCCCAAATCAAACACTGATCAAACATCAAATGGGCCTAACTTCTACACGCTGCATCCTGCATCTTTCAAAGTTTGCCAGAATCGAATGCTTGTAACTTTTTACTGGAGCGTCATAAAACCTTGAAATTTTGTGACAATAAAGAAGTCGTGCCTCTTATCAATTTAAGCTATCGCTCATAGCTATGCTACCCCTGAGTCCCAAATCAAACACTGATAAAACTTCAAATGGTCCTAACTTCTATACGGTCCATCCTACACCTATCAATGTTTGCAACAATCAAATGCTGGAAACTTTTTACTGGAGCGTCATAAAACCTTGAAATTTTGTGACAATATAGTGCTTGAGCCTCTTATCAATTTAAGCTATCGCTCATAGCTATGCTACCCCTGAGTCCCAAATCAAACAATGATAAAACTTCAAATGGCCCTAACTTCTACACGGTGCGTCCTACACCTATCAAACTTTGCAACATTCAAATGCTTGTAACTTTTTACTGGAGCGTCATAAAACCTTGAAATTTTGTGACAATAAATTACTCGTACCTCTTATCAATTTAAGCTATCGTTCATAGCTATGCTACCCTTGAGTCCCAAATCAAACACTGATCAAACTTCAAATGGCCCTAACTTCTATACGGTGCGTCCTACACCTATCAAACTTTGCAACATTCAAATGCTTGTAACTTTTTACTGGAGCGTCATAAAACCTTGAAATTTTGTGACAGTAAATTACTCGTACCTCTTATCAATTTAAGCTATCGTTCATAGCTTTGCTACCCTTGAGTCCCAAATCAAACACTGAGCAAACTTCAAATGGCCCTAACTTCTACACGCTGCATCCTGCATCTTTCAAAGTTTGCCAGAATCGAATGCTTGTAACTTTTTACTGGAGCGTCATAAAACCTTGAAATTTTGTGACAATAAAGAACTCGTGCCTCTTATCAATTTAAGCTATCGCTCATAGCTATGCTACCCCTGAGTCCCAAATCAAACACTGATAAAACTTCAAATGGCCCTAACTTTTATACGGTGCGTCCTACACCTATCAAACTTTGCAACATTCAAATGCTTGTAACTTTTTACTGGAGCGTTATAAAACCTTGAAATTTTGTGACAATAAATTACTCGTACCTCTTATCAATTTAAGCTATCGCTCATAGCTATGCTACCCTTGATTCCCAAATCAAACACTGATGAAACTTCAAATGGCCCTAACTTCTATACGGTGCGACCTACACCTATCAAACTTTGCAACATTCAAATGCTTGTAACTTTTTACTGGAGCGTCATAAAACCTTGAAATTCTGTGACAATAAATTACTCGTACCTCTTATCAATTTAAGCTATCGTTCATAGCTATGCTACCCTTGAGTCCCAAATCAAACACTGATCAAACATCAAATGGGCCTAACTTCTACACGCTGCATCCTGCATCTTTCAAAGATTGCCAGAATCGAGTGCTTGTAACTTTTTACTGGAGCGTCATAAAACCTTGAAATTTTGTGACAATAAAGAACTCGTGCCTCTTATCAATTTAAGCTATCGCTCATAGCTATGCTACCCCTGAGTCCCAAATCAAACACTGATAAAACTTCAAATGACCCTAACATCTATACGGTGCATCCTATACGTATCAAAGTTTACAACATTCAAATGCTTGTATTTTTTTAGTGGAGCGTCATAAAACCTTGAAATTTTGTGGCAATAAAGTACTCGAGCCTCTTATCAATTTAAGCTATCGTTCATAGCTATGCTACCCTTGAGTCCCAAATCAAACACTGATAAAATTTCAAATGGCCCTAATTTCTACACGGTGCGTCCTACACCTATCCAACTTTGCAACATTCAAATGCTTGTAAATTTTTACTGGAGCGTCATAAAACCTTGAAATTTATTGACAATAAAGTAGTCGAGCCTATTATCAATTTTAGTTATCGGTCACAGCTATGCTACCCTTCAGTCCAAATCAAACACTGATAAAACTTCAAATGGTCCTAGCTTCTATACGGTCCATCCTACACCTATCAATGTTTGCAACAATCAAATGCTGGAAACTTTTTACTGGAGCGTCATAAAACCTTGAAATATTGTGACAATATAGTGCTCGAGCCTCTTATCAATTTAAGCTATCGCTCAGAGCTATGCTACCCCTGAGTCCCAAATCAAACACTGATAGAAATTCAAATGGCCCTAACTTCTATACGGTGCGTCCTACACCTATCAAACTTTGCAACATGCAAATGCTTGTAACTTTTTACTGGAGCGTCATAAAACCTTGAAATTTTGTGACAATAAATTACTCGTACCTCTTATCAATTTAAGCTATCGTTCATAGCTATGCTACCCTTGAGTCCCAAATCAAACACTGATCAAACTTCAAATGGCCCTAACTTCTACACGCTGCATCCTGCATCTTTCAAAGTTTGCCAGAATCGAATGCTTGTAACTTTTTACTGGAGCGTCATAAAACCTTGAAATTTTGTGACAATAAAGAACTCGTGCCTCTTATCAATTTAAGCTATCGCTCATAGCTATGCTACCCCTGAGTCACAAATCAAACACTGATAAAACTTCAAATGGCCCTAACTTTTATACGGTGCGTCCTACACCTATCAAACTTTGCAACATTCAAATGCTTGTAACTTTTTACTGGAGCGTTATAAAACCTTGAAATTTTGTGACAATAAATTACTCGTACCTCTTATCAATTTAAGCTATCGCTCATAGCTATGCTACCCTTGAGTCCCAAATCAAACACTGATGAAACTTCAAATGGCCCTAACTTCTATACGGTGCGACCTACACCTATCAAACTTTGCAACATTCAAATGCTTGTAACTTTTTACTGGAGCGTCATAAAACCTTGAAATTTTGTGACAATAAATTACTCGTACCTCTTATCAATTTAAGCTATCGTTCATAGCTATGCTACCCTTGAGTCCCAAATCAAACACTGATCAAACTTCAAATGGCCCTAACTTCTACACGCTGCATCCTGCATCTTTCAAAGTTTGCCAGAATCGAGTGCTTGTAACTTTTTACTGGAGCGTCATAAAACCTTGAAATTTTGTGACAATAAAGAACTCGAGCCTCTTATCAATTTAAGCTATCGCTCATAGCTATGCTACCCCTGAGTCCCAAATCAAACACTGATAAAACTTCAAATAGCCCTAACTTCTATACGGTGCGTCCCATACCTATCAAAGTTTGCAACATTCAAATGCTTGTAACTTTTTACTGGAGCGTCATAAAACCTTGAAATTTTGTGACAATAAAGAACTCGTGCCTCTTATCAATTAAGGCTATCGCTCATAGCTATGCTACCCCTGAGTCCCAAATCACACACTGATAAAACTTCAAATGGCCCTAACTTCTATACGGTGCGTCCTACACCTATCAAACTTTGCAACATTCAAATGCTTGTAACTTTTTACTGGAGCGGCATAAAACCTTGAAATTTTGTGACAATAAATTACTCGTACCTCTTATCAATTTAAGCTATCGTTAATAGCTATGCTACCCTTGAGTCCCAAATCAAACACTGATCAAACATCAAATGGGCCTAACTTCTACACGCTGCATCCTGCATCTTTCAAAGATTGCCAGAATCGAGTGCTTGTAACTTTTTACTGGAGCGTCATAAAACCTTGAAATTTTGTGCTAATAAAGAACTCGCGCCTCTTATCAATTTAAGCTATCGCTCATAGCTATGCTACCCCTGAGTCCCAAATCAAACACTGATAAAACTTCAAATGGCCCTAACATCTATACGGTGCATCCTATACGTATCAAAGTTTGCAACATTCAAATGCTTGTAACTTTTTACTGGAGCGTCATAAAACCTTGAAATTTTGTGACAATAAAGTACTCGAGCCTCTTATCAATTTAAGCTATCGCTCATAGCTATGCTACCCTTGATTCCAAACTAAAACACTGATAAAATTTCAAATGGCCCTAATTTCTACACGGTGCGTCCTACACCTATCCAACTTTGCAACATTCAAATGCTTGCAAATTTTTACTGGAGCGTCATAAAACCTTGAAATTTATTGACAATAAAGTAGTCGAGCCTATTATCAATTTTAGTTATCGGTCACAGCTATGCTACCCTTCAGTCCAAATCAAACACTGATAAAACTTCAAATGGTCCTAGCTTCTATACGGTCCATCCTACACCTATCAATGTGTGCAACAATCAAATGCTGGAAACTTTTTACTGGAGCGTCATAAAACCTTGAAATATTGTGACAATATAGTGCTCGAGCCTCTTATCAATTTAAGCTATCGCTCATAGCTATGCTACCCCTGAGTCCCAAATCAAACACTGATAAAACTTCAAATGGCCCTAACTTCTATACGGTGCGTCCTACACCTACCAAACTTTGCAACATGCAAATGCTTGTAACTTTTTACTGGAGCGTCATAAAACCTTGAAATTTTGTGACAATAAATTACTCGTACCTCTTATCAATTTAAGCTATCGTTCAGAGCTATGCTACCCTTCAGTACCAAATCAAACACTGATCAAACTTCAAATGGCCCTAACTTCTACAGGCTGCATCCTGCATCTTTCAAAGTTTGCCAGAATCGAATGCTTGTAACTTTTTACTGGAGCGTCATAAAACCTTGAAATTTTGTGACAATAAAGAAGTCGTGCCTCTTATCAATTTAAGCTATCGCTCATAGCTATGCTACCCCTGAGTCCCAAATCAAACACTGATAAAACTTCAAATGGTCCTAACTTCTATACGGTCCATCCTACACCTATCAAACTTTGCAACATTCAAATGCTTGTAACTTTTTACTGGAGCGTCATAAAACCTTGAAATTTTGTGACAATAAATTACTCGTACCTCTTATCAATTTAATCTATCGTTCATAGCTATGCTACCCTTGAGTCACAAATCAAACACTGATCAAACTTCAAATGGCCCTAACTTCTACACGCTGCATCCTGCATCTTTCAAAGATTGCCAGAATCGAGTGCTTGTAACTTTTTACTGGAGCGTCATAAAACCTTGAAATTTTGTGACAATAAAGAACTCGTGCCTCTTATCAATTTAAGCTATCGCTCATAGCTATGCTACCCCTGAGTCCCAAATCAAACACTGATAAAACTTCAAATGGCCCTAACATCTATACGGTGCATCCTATACGTATGAAAGTTTGCAACATTCAAATGCTTGTAACTTTTTACTGGAGCGTCATAAAACCTTGAAATTTTGTGACAATAAAGTACTCGAGCCTCTTATCAATTTAAGCTATCGCTCATAGCTATGCTACCCTTGATACCAAACTAAAACACTGATAAAATTTCAAATGGCCCTTATTTCTACACGGTGCGTCCTACACCTATCCAACTTTGCAACATTCAAATGCTTGTAAATTTTTACTGGAGCGTCATAAAACCTTGAAATTTATTGACAATAAAGTAGTCGAGCCTATTATCAATTTTAGTTATCGGTCACAGCTATGCTACCCTTCAGTCCAAATCAAACACTGATAAAACTTCAAATGGTCCTAGCTTCTATACGGTCCATCCTACACCTATCAATGTTTGCAACAATCAAATGCTGGAAACTTTTTACTGGAGCGTCATAAAACCTTGAAATATTGTGACAATATAGTGCTCGAGCCTCTTATCAATTTAAGCTATCGCTCATAGCTATGCTACCCCTGAGTCCCAAATCAAACACTGATAAAACTTCAAATTGCCCTAACTTCTATACGGTGCGTCCTACACCTATCAAACTTTGCAACATGCAAATGCTTGTAACTTTTTACTGGAGCGTCATAAAACCTTGAAATTTTGTGACAATAAATTACTCGTACCTCTTATCAATTTAAGCTATCGTTCAGAGCTATGCTACCCTTCAGTACCAAATCAAACACTGATCAAACTTCAAATGGCCCTAACTTCTACACGCTGCATCCTGCATCTTTCAAAGTTTGCCAGAATCGAATGCTTGTAACTTTTTACTGGAGCGTCATAAAACCTTGAAATTTTGTGACAATAAAGAAGTCGTGCCTCTTATCAATTTAAGCTATCGCTCATAACTATGCTACCCCTGAGTCCCAAATCAAACACTGATAAAACTTCAAATGGTCCTAACTTCTATACGGTCCATCCTACACCTATCAATGTTTGCAACAATCAAAAGCTGGAAACTTTTTACTGGAGCGTCATAAAACCTTGAAATTTTGTGACAATATAGTGCTTGAGCCTCTTATCAATTTAAGCTATCGCTCATAGCTATGCTACCCCTGAGTCCCAAATCAAACAATGATAAAACTTCAAATGGCCCTAACTTCTATACGGTGCGTCCTACACCTATCAAACTTTGCAACATTCAAATGCTTGTAACTTTTTACTGGAGCGTCATAAAACCTTGAAATTTTGTGACAATAAATTACTCGTACCTCTTATCAATTTAAGCTATCGTTCATAGCTATGCTACCCTTGAGTCCCAAATCAAACACTGATCAAACTTCAAATGGCCCTAACTTCTATACGGTGCGTCCTAAACCTGTCAAACTTTGCAACATTCAAATGCTTGTAACTTTTTACTGGAGCGTCATAAAACCTTGAAATTTTGTGACAGTAAATTACTCGTACCTCTTATCAATTTAAGCTATCGTTCATAGCTATGCTACCCTTGAGTCCCAAATCAAACACTGATCAAACTTCAAATGGCCCTAACTTCTACACGCTGCATCCTGCATCTTTCAAAGTTTGCCAGAATCGAATGCTTGTAACTTTTTACTGGAGCGTCATAAAACCTTGAAATTTTGTGACAATAAAGAACTCGTGCCTCTTATCAATTTAAGCTATCGCTCATAGCTATGCTACCCTTAAGTCCCAAATCAAACACTGATAAAACTTCAAATGGCCCTAACTTTTATACGGTGCGTCCTATACCTATCAAAGTTTGCAACATTCAAATGCTTGTAACTTTTTACTGGAGCGTCATAAAACCTTGAAATTTTGTGACAATAAAGAACTCGTGCCTCTTATCAATTAAGGCTATCGCTCATAGCTATGCTACCCCTGAGTCCCAAATCAAACACTGATAAAACTTCAAATGGCCCTAACATCTATACGGTGCATCCTATACGTATCAAAGTTTGCAACATTCAAATGCTTGTAACTTTTTACTGGAGCGTCATAAAACCTTGAAATTTTGTGACAATAAAGTACTCGAGCCTCTTATCAATTTAAGCTATCGCTCATAGCTATGCTACCCTTGATTCCAAACTAAAACACTGATAAAATTTCAAATGGCCCTAACTTCTACACGGTGCGTCCTACACATATCCAACTTTGCAACATTCAAATGCTTGTAACTTTTTACTGGAGCGTCATAAAACCTTGAAATTTATTGACAATAAAGTAGTCGAGCCTATTATCAATTTTAGTTATCGGTCACAGCTATGCTACCCTTCAGTCCAAATCAAACACTGATAAAACTTCAAATGGTCCTAGCTTCTATACGGTCCATCCTACAACTATCAATGTTTGCAACAATCAAATGCTGGAAACTTTTTACTGGAGCGTCATAAAACCTTGAAATATTGTGACAATATAGTGCTCGAGCCTCTTATCAATTTAAGCTATCGCTCATAGCTATGCTACCCCTGAGTCCCAAATCAAACACTGATAAAACTTCAAATGGCCCTAACTTCTATACGGTGCGTCCTACACCTATCAAACTTTGCAACATTCAAATGCTTGTAACTTTTTATTGGAGCGTTATAAAACCTTGAAATTTTGTGACAATAAATTACTCGTACCTCTTATCAATTTAAGCTATCGTTCATAGCTATGCTACCCTTGAGTCCCAAATCAAACACTGATCAAACTTCAAATGGCCCTAACTTCTACACGCTGCATCCTGCATCTTTCAAAGTTTCCCAGAATCGAGTGCATGTAACTTTTTACTGGAGCGTCATAAAACCTTGAAATTTTGTGACAGTAAAGAACTCGTGCCTCTTATCAATTTAAGCTATCGCTCATAGCTATGCTACCCCTGAGTCCCAAATCAAACACTGATAAAACTTCAAATGGCCCTAACTTCTATACGGTGCGTCCTACACCTATCAAACTTTGCAACATTCAAATGCTTGTAACTTTTTACTGGAGCGTCATAAAACCTTGAAATTTTGTGACAATAAATTACTCGTACCTCTTATCAATTTAATCTATCGTTCATAGCTATGCTACCCTTGAGTCACAAATCAAACACTGATCAAACTTCAAATGGCCCTAACTTCTACACGCTGCATCCTGCATCTTTCAAAGATTGCCAGAATCGAGTGCTTGTAACTTTTTACTGGAGCGTCATAAAACCTTGAAATTTTGTGACAATAAAGAACTCGTGCCTCTTATCAATTTAAGCTATCGCTCATAGCTATGCTACCCCTGAGTCCCAAATCAAACACTGATAAAACTTCAAATGGCCCTAACATCTATACGGTGCATCCTATACGTATGAAAGTTTGCAACATTCAAATGCTTGTAACTTTTTACTGGAGCGTCATAAAACCTTGAAATTTTGTGACAATAAAGTACTCGAGCCTCTTATCAATTTAAGCTATCGCTCATAGCTATGCTACCCTTGATACCAAACTAAAACACTGATAAAATTTCAAATGGCCCTAATTTCTACACGGTGCGTCCTACACCTATCCAACTTTGCAACATTCAAAAGCTTGTAAATTTTTACTGGAGCGTCATAAAACCTTGAAATTTATTGACAATAAAGTAGTCGAGCCTATTATCAATTTTAGTTATCGGTCACAGCTATGCTACCCTTCAGTCCAAATCAAACACTGATAAAACTTCAAATGGTCCTAGCTTCTATACGGTCCATCCTACAACTATCAATGTTTGCAACAATCAAATGCTGGAAACTTTTTACTGGAGCGTCATAAAACCTTGAAATATTGTGACAATATAGTGCTCGAGCCTCTTATCAATTTAAGCTATCGCTCATAGCTATGCTACCCCTGAGTCCCAAATCAAACACTGATAAAACTTCAAATGGCCCTAACTTCTATACGGTGCGTCCTACACCTATCAAACTTTGCAACATTCAAATGCTTGTAACTTTTTATTGGAGCGTTATAAAACCTTGAAATTTTGTGACAATAAATTACTCGTACCTCTTATCAATTTAAGCTATCGTTCATAGCTATGCTACCCTTGAGTCCCAAATCAAACACTGATCAAACTTCAAATGGCCCTAACTTCTACACGCTGCATCCTGCATCTTTCAAAGTTTCCCAGAATCGAGTGCATGTAACTTTTTACTGGAGCGTCATAAAACCTTGAAATTTTGTGACAGTAAAGAACTCGTGCCTCTTATCAATTTAAGCTATCGCCCATAGCTATGCTACCCCTGAGTCCCAAATCAAACACTGATAAAACTTCAAATGGCCCTAACTTCTATACGGTGCGTCCTACACCTATCAAACTTTGCAACATTCAAATGCTTGTAACTTTTTACTGGAGCGTCATAAAACCTTGAAATTTTGTGACAATAAATTACTCGTACCTCTTATCAATTTAATCTATCGTTCATAGCTATGCTACCCTTGAGTCACAAATCAAACACTGATCAAACTTCAAATGGCCCTAACTTCTACACGCTGCATCCTGCATCTTTCAAAGATTGCCAGAATCGAGTGCTTGTAACTTTTTACTGGAGCGTCATAAAACCTTGAAATTTTGTGACAATAAAGAACTCGTGCCTCTTATCAATTTAAGCTATCGCTCATAGCTATGCTACCCCTGAGTCCCAAATCAAACACTGATAAAACTTCAAATGGCCCTAACATCTATACGGTGCATCCTATACGTATGAAAGTTTGCAACATTCAAATGCTTGTAACTTTTTACTGGAGCGTCATAAAACCTTGAAATTTTGTGACAATAAAGTACTCGAGCCTCTTATCAATTTAAGCTATCGCTCATAGCTATGCTACCCTTGATACCAAACTAAAACACTGATAAAATTTCAAATGGCCCTAATTTCTACACGGTGCGTCCTACACCTATCCAACTTTGCAACATTCAAAAGCTTGTAAATTTTTACTGGAGCGTCATAAAACCTTGAAATTTATTGACAATAAAGTAGTCGAGCCTATTATCAATTTTAGTTATCGGTCACAGCTATGCTACCCTTCAGTCCAAATCAAACACTGATAAAACTTCAAATGGTCCTAGCTTCTATACGGTCCATCCTACACCTATCAATGTTTGCAACAATCAAATGCTGGAAACTTTTTACTGCAGCGTCATAAAACCTTGAAATTTTGTGACAGTAAATTACTCGTACCTCTTATCAATTTAAGCTATCCTTCATAGCTATGCTACCCTTGAGTCCCAAATCAAACACTGATAAAACTTCAAATGACCCTAACTTCTACACGCTGCATCCTGCATCTTTCAAAGTTTGCCAGAATCGAATGCTTGTAACTTTTTACTGGAGCGTCATAAAACCTTGAAATTTTGTGACAATAAAGAACTCGTGCCTCTTATCAATTTAAGCTATCGCTCATAGCTATGCTACCCCTGAGTCCCAAATCAAACACTGATAAAACTTCAAATGGCCCTAACTTTTATACGGTGCGTCCTATACCTATCAAAGTTTGCAACATTCAAATGCTTGTAACATTTTACTGGAGCGTCATAAAACCTTGAAATTTTGTGACAATAAAGTACTCGAGCCTCTTATCAATTTAAGCTATCGCTCATAGCTATGCTACCCCTGATTCCAAACTAAAACACTGATAAAATTTCAAATGGCCCTAACTTCTACACGGTGCGTCCTACACATATCCAACTTTGCAACATTCAAATGCTTGTAAATTTTTACTGGAGCGTCATAAAACCTTGAAATTTATTGACAATAAAGTAGTCGAGCCTATTATCAATTTTAGTTATCGGTCACAGCTATGCTACCCTTCAGTCCAAATCAAACACTGATAAAACTTCAAATGGTCCTAGCTTCTATACGGTCCATCCTACAACTATCAATGTTTGCAACAATCAAATGCTGGAAACTTTTTACTGGAGCGTCATAAAACCTTGAAATATTGTGACAATATAGTGCTCGAGCCTCTTATCAATTTAAGCTATCGCTCATAGCTATGCTACCCCTGAGTCCCAAATCAAACACTGATAAAACTTCAAATGGCCCTAACTTCTATACGGTGCGTCCTACACCTATCAAACTTTGCAACATTCAAATGCTTGTAACTTTTTATTGGAGCGTTATAAAACCTTGAAATTTTGTGACAATAAATTACTCGTACCTCTTATCAATTTAAGCTATCGTTCATAGCTATGCTACCCTTGAGTCCCAAATCAAACACTGATCAAACTTCAAATGGCCCTAACTTCTACACGCTGCATCCTGCATCTTTCAAAGTTTCCCAGAATCGAGTGTTTGTAACTTTTTACTGGAGCGTCATAAAACCTTGAAATTTTGTGACAATAAAGAACTCGTGCCTCTTATCAATTTAAGCTATCGCTCATAGCTATGCTACCCCTGAGTCCCAAATCAAACACTGATAAAACTTCAAATGGCCCTAACTTCTATACGGTGCGTCCTACACCTATCAAACTTTGCAACATTCAAATGCTTGTAACTTTTTACTGGAGCGTCATAAAACCTTGAAATTTTGTGACAATAAATTACTCGTACCTCTTATCAATTTAAGCTATCGTTCAGAGCTATGCTACCCTTCAGTACCAAATCAAACACTGATCAAACTTCAAATGGCCCTAACTTCTACACGCTGCATCCTGCATCTTTCAAAGTTTGCCAGAATCGAATGCTTGTAACTTTTTACTGGAGCGTCATAAAACCTTGAAATTTTGTGACAATAAAGAAGTCGTGCCTCTTATCAATTTAAGCTGTCGCTCATAGCTATGCTACCCCTGAGTCCCAAATCAAACACTGATAAAACTTCAAATGGTCCTAACTTCTATACGGTCCATCCTACACCTATCAATGTTTGCAACAATCAAATGCTGGAAACTTTTTACTGGAGCGTCATAAAACCTTGAAATTTTGTGACAATATAGTGCTTGAGCCTCTTATCAATTTAAGCTATCGCTCATAGCTATGCTACCCCTGAGTCCCAAATCAAACAATGATAAAACTTCAAATGGCCGTAACCTCTATACGGTGCGTCCTACACCTATCAAACTTTGCAACATTCAAATGCTTGTAACTTTTTACTGGAGCGTCATAAAGCCTTGAAATTTTGTGACAATAAATTACTCGTACCTCTTATCAATTTAAGCTATCGTTCATAGCTATGCTACCCTTGAGTCCCAAATCAAACACTGATCAAACTTCAAATGGCCCTAACTTCTACGGTGCGTCCTAAACCTATCAAACTTTGCAACATTCAAATGCTTGTAACTTTTTACTGGAGCGTCATAAAACCTTGAAATTTTGTGACAGTAAATTACTCGTACCTCTTATCAATTTAAGCTATCGTTCATAGCTATGCTACCCTTGAGTCCCAAATCAAACACTGATCAAACTTCAAAGGGCCCTAACTTCTACACGCTGCATCCTGCATCTTTCAAAGTTTGCCAGAATCGAATGCTTGTAACTTTTTACTGGAGCGTCATAAAACCTTGAAATTTTGTGACAATAAAGAACTCGTGCCTCTTATCAATTTAAGCTATCGCTCATAGCTATGCTACCCCTGAGTCCCAAATCAAACACTGATAAAACTTCAAATGGCCCTAACTTTTATACGGTGCGTCCTATACCTATCAAAGTTTTCAACATTCAAATGCTTGTAACTTTTTACTGGAACGTCATAAAACCTTGAAATTTTGTGACAATAAAGAACTCGTGCCTCTTATCAATTAAGGCTATCGCTCATAGCTATGCTACCCCTGAGTCCCAAATCAAACACTGATAAAACTTCAAATGGCCCTAACATCTGTACGGTGCATCCTATACGTATCAAAGTTTGCAACATTCAAATACTTGTAACTTTTTACTGGAGCGTCATAAAACCTTGAAATTTTGTGACAATAAAGTACTCGAGCCTCTTATCAATTTAAGTTATCGCTCATAGCTATGCTACCCTTGATTCCAAACTAAAACACTGATAAAATTTCAAATGGCCCTAACTTCTACACGGTGCGTCCTACACCTATCCAACTTTGCAACATTCAAATGCTTGTAAATTTTTACTGGAGCGTCATAAAACCTTGAAATTTATTGACAATAAAGTAGTCGAGCCTATTATCAATTTTAGTTATCGGTCACAGCTATGCTACCCTTCAGTCCAAATCAAACACTGATAAAACTTCAAATGGTCCTAGCTTCTATACGGTCCATCCTACAACTATCAATGTTTGCAACAATCAAATGTTGGAAACTTTTTACTGGAGCGTCATAAAACCTTGAAATATTGTGACAATAAATTACTCGTACCTCTTATCAATTTAATCTATCGTTCATAGCTATGCTACCCTTGAGTCACAAATCAAACACTGATCAAACTTCAAATGGCCCTAACTTCTACACGCTGCATCCTGCATCTTTCAAAGTTTGCCAGAATCGAGTGCTTGTAACTTTTTACTGGAGCGTCATAAAACCTTGAAATTTTGTGACAATAAAGTACTCGAGCCTCTTATCAATTTAAGCTATCGCTCATAGCTATGATACCCTTGATTCCAAACTAAAACACTGATAAAATTTCAAATGGCCCTAACTTCTACACGGTGCGTCCTACACCTATCCAACTTTGCAACATTCAAATGCTTGTAAATTTTTACTGGAGCGTCATAAAACCTTGAAATTTATTGACAATAAAGTAGTCGAGCCTATTATCAATTTTAGTTATCGGTCACAGCTATGCTACCCTTCGGTCCAAATCAAACACTGATAAAACTTCAAATGGTCCTAGCTTCTATACGGTCCATCCTACACCTATCAATGTTTGCAACAATCAAATGCTGGAAACTTTTTACTGGAGCGTCATAAAACCTTGAAATATTGTGACAATATAGTGCTCGAGCCTCTTATCAATTTAAGCTATTGCTCATAGCTATGCTACCCGTGAGTCCCAAATCAAACACTGATAAAACTTCAAATGGCCCTAACTTCTATACGGTGCGTCCTACACCTATCAAACTTTGCAACATTCAAATGCTTGTAACTTTTTACTGGAGCGTCATAAAACCTTGAAATTTTGGGACAATAAATTACTCGTACCTCTTATCAATTTAAGCTATCGTTCAGAGCTATGCTACCCTTCAGTACCAAATCAAACACTGATCAAACTTCAAATGGCCCTAACTTCTACACGCTGCATTATGCATCTTTCAAAGTTTGCCAGAATCGAATGCTTGTAACTTTTTACTGGAGCGTCATAAAACCTTGAAATTTTGTGACAATAAAGAAGTCGTGCCTCTTATCAATTTAAGCTATCGCTCATAGCTATGCTACCCCTGAGTCCCAAATCAAACACTGATAAAACTTCAAATGGTCCTAACTTCTATACGGTCCATCCTACACCTATCAATGTTTGCAACAATCAAATGCTGGAAACTTTTTACTGGAGCGTCATAAAACCTTGAAATTTTGTGACAATATAGTGCTTGAGCCTCTTATCAATTTAAGCTATCGCTCATAGCTATGCTACCCCTGAGTCCCAAATCAAACAATGATAAAACTTCAAATGGCCCTAACTTCTATACGGTGCGTCCTACACCTATCAAACTTTGCAACATTCAAATGCTTGTAACTTTTTACTGGAGCGTCATAAAACCTTGAAATTTTGTGACAATAAATTACTCGTACCTCTTATCAATTTAAGCTATCGCTCATAGCTATGCTACCCCTGAGTCCCAAATCAAACACTGATAAAACTTCAAATGGCCCTAACTTCTATACGGTGCGTCCTACACCTATCAAACTTTGCAACATTCAAATGCTTGTAACTTTTTACTGGAGCGTCATAAAACCTTGAAATTTTGTGACAGTAAATTACTCGTACCTCTTATCAATTTAAGCTATCGTTCATAGCTATGCTACCCTTGAGTCCCAAATCAAACACTGATCAAACTTCAAATGGCCCTAACTTCTACACGCTGCATCCTGCATCTTTCAAAGTTTGCCAGAATCGAGTGCTTGTAACTTTTTACTGGAGCGTCATAAAACCTTGAAATTTTGTGACAATAAAGAACTCGTGCCTCTTATCAATTTAAGCTATCGCTCATAGCTATGGTACCCCTGAGTCCCAAATCAAACACTGATAAAACTTCAAATGGCCCTAACTTCTATACGGTGCGTCCTACACCTATCAAAGTTTGCAACATTCAAATGCTTGTAACTTTTTACTGGAGCGTCATAAAACCTTGAAATTTTGTGACAATAAATTACTCGTACCTCTTATCAATTTAAGCTATCGTTCAGAGCTATGCTGCCCTTCAGTCCCAAATCAAACACTGATCAAACTTCTAATGGCCCTAACTTCTACACGCTACATCCTGCATCTTTCAAAGTTTGCCAGAATCGAATGCTTGTAACTTTTTACTGGAGCGTCATAAAACCTTGAAATTTTGTGATAATAAAGAACTCGTGCCTCTTATCAATTTAAGCTATCGTTCATAGCTATGTTACCCTTGAGTCGCAAATCAAACACTGATAAAACTTCAAATGGCCCTAACTTCTACACGCTGCATCCTGCATCTATCAAAGTTTGCCAGAATCGAATGCTTGTAACTTTTTACTGGAGCGTCATAAAACCTTGAAATTTTGTGACAATAAAGAACTCGTGCCTCTTATCAATTTAAGCTATCGCTCATAGCTATGGTACCCCTGAGCCCCAAATCAAACACTGATAAAACTTCAAATGGCCCTAACTTCTATACGGTGCGTCCTATACCTATCAAAGTTTGCAACATTCAAATGCTTGTAACTTTTTACTGGACCGTCATAAAACCATGAAATTTTGTGACAATAAATTACTCGTACCTCTTATCAATTTAAGATATCGTTCATAGCTATGCTACCCTTGAGTCCCAAATCAAACACGGATCAAACTTCAAATGGCCCTAACTTCTACATGCTGCATCCTGCATCTTTCAAAGTTTGCCAGAATCGAATGCTTGTAACTTTTTACTGGAGCGTCATAAAACCTTGAAATTTTGTGACAATAAAGAAATCGTGCCTCTTATCAATTTAAGGTATCGTTCATAGCTATGTTACCCTTGAGTCCTAAATCAAACACTGATAAAACTTCAAATGGCCCTAACTTCTACACGCTGCATCCTGCATCTATCAAAGTTTGCCAGAATCGAATGCTTGTAACTTTTTACTGGAGAGTCATAAAACCTTGAAATTTTGTGACAATAAAGAACTCGTGCCTCTTATCAATATAAGCTATCGCTCATAGCTATGCTGCCCCTGAGTCCCAAATCAAACACTGATAAAACTTAAAATGGCCCTAACTTCTATACGGTGCGTCCTACACCTATCAAACTTTGCAACATTCAAATGCTTGTAACTTTTTAATGTAGCGTCATAAAACCTTGAAATTTTGTGACAATAAAGTACTCGAGCCTCTTATCAATTAAAGATATCGCTCATAGCTATGATACCCTTGATTCCAAACTAAAACACTGATAAAATTTCAAATGGCCCTAACTTCTACACGGTGCGTCCTACACCTATCAAATTTTGCAACATTCAAATGCTTGTAACTTTTTACTGGAGCGTCATAAAACCTTGAAATTTTGTGACAATTAATTACTCGTACCTCTTATCAATTTAAGTTATCGCTCATAGCTATGCTACCCCTGAGTCCCAAATCAAACACTGATAAAACTTCAAATGGCCCTAACTTCTATACAGTGCGTCCTATACCTATCAAAGTTTGCAACATTCAAATGCTTGTAACTTTTTACTGGAGCGTCATAAAACCTTGAAATTTTGTGACAATAAATTACTCGTACCTCTTATCAATTTAAGCTATCGTTCAGAGCTATGCTGCCCTTCAGTCCCAAATCAAACACTGATCAAACTTCTAATGGCCCTAACTTCTACACGCTACATCCTGCATCTTTCAAAGTTTGCCAGAATCGAATGCTTGTAACTTTTTACTGGAGCGTCATAAAACCTTGAAATTGTGTGATAATAAAGAACTCGTGCCTCTTATCAATTTAAGCTATCGTTCATAGCTATGTTACCCTTGAGTCGCAAATCAAACACTGATCAAACTTCAAATGGCCCTAACTTCTACACGCTGCATCCTGCATCTATCAAAGTTTGCCAGAATCGAATGCTTGTAACTTTTTACTGGAGCGTCAAAAAACCTTGAAATTTTGTGACAATAAAGAACTCGTGCCTCTTATCAATTTAAGCTATCGCTCATAGCTATGCTACCCCTGAGTCCCAAATCAAACACTGATAAAACTTCAAATGGCCCTAACTTCTATACGGTGCGTCCTACACCTATCAAACTTTGCAACATTCAAATGCTTGTAACTTTTTAATGTAGCGTCATAAAACCTTGAAATTTTGTGACAATAAATTACTCGTACCTCTTATCAATTTAAGCTATCGATCATAGCTATGCTACCCTTGAGTCCCAAATCAAACACTGATCAAACTTCAAATGGCCCTAACTTCTACACGCTGCACCCTGCATCTTTCAAAGTTTGCCAGAATCGAGTGCTTGTAACTTTTTACTGGAGCGTCATAAAACCTTGAAATTTTGTGACAATAAAGAACTCGTGCCTCTTATCAATTTAAGCTATCGCTCATAGCTATGCTACCCCTGAGTCCCAAATCAAATACTGATAAAACTTCAAATGGCCCTAACTTCTATACGGTGCATCCTATACGTATCAAAGTTTGCAACATTCAAATGCTTGTAACTTTTTACTGGAGCGTCATAAAACCTTGAAATTTTGTGACAATAAAGTACTCGAGCCTCTTATCAATTAAAGATATCGCTCATAGCTATGCTACCCTTGATTCCAAACTAAAACACTGATAACATTTCAAATGGCCCTAACTTCTATACGGTGCGTCCTATACCTATCAAAGTTTGCAACATTCAAATGCTTGTAACTTTTTACTGGAGCGTCATAAAACCTTGAAATTTTGTGACTATAAATTACTCGTACCTCTTATCAATTTAAGCTATCGTTCAGAGCTATGCTACCCTTCAGTCCCAACTCAAACACTGATCAAACTTCAAATGGCTCTAACTTCTACACGCTACATCCTGCATCTTTCAAAGTTTGCCAGAATCGAATGTTTGTAACTTTTAACTGGAGCGTCATAAAACCTTGAAATTTTGTGACAATAAAGAACTCGTGCCTCTTATCAATTTAAGCTATCGCTCATAGCTATGCTACCCCTGAGTCACAAATCCAACACTGATAGAACTTCAAATGGCCCTAACTTCTACACGGTGCATCCTGCATCTATCAAAGTTTGCCAGAATCGAATGCTTGTAACTTTTTACTAGAGAGTTATAAAACCTTGAAATTTTGTGACAATAAAGAGCTCGTGCCTCTTATCTATTTAAGCTATCGCTCATAGCTATGCTACCCCTGAGTCCCAAATCAAACACTGATAAAACTTAAAATGGCCCTAACTTCTATACGGTGCGTCCTACACCTATCAAACTTTGCAACATTCAAATGCTTGTAACTTTTTACTGGAGCGTCATAAAACCTTGAAATTTTGTGACAATAAACAACTCGTGCCTCTTATCAATTTCAGCTATCGCTTATAGCTATGCTACCCTTGAGTCCCAAATCAAACACTGATCAAACTTCAAATGGCCCTAACTTCTACACGCTGCATCCTGCATCTTTCAAAGTTTGCCAGAATCGAGTGCTTGTAACTTTTTACTGGAGCGTCATAAAACCTTGAAATTTTGTGACAATAAATTACTCGTACCTCTTATCAATTTAAGCTATCGTTCATAGCTATGCTACCCATCAGTCCCAAATCAAACACTGATCAAACTTCAAATGGCCCTAACTTCTACACGCTGCACCCTGCACCTTTCAAAGTTTGCCAGAATCGAGTGCTTGTAACTTTTTACTGGAGCGTCATAAAACCTTGAAATTTTGTGACAATAAAGAACTCGTGCCTCTTATCAATTTAAGCTATCGCTCATAGCTATGCTACCCCTGAGTCCCAAATCAAATACTGATAAAACTTCAAATGGCCCTAACTTCTATACGGTGCATCCTATACGTATCAAAGTTTGCAACATTCAAATGCTTGTAACTTTTTACTGGAGCGTCATAAAACCTTGAAATTTTGTGACAATAAAGTACTCGAGCCTCTTATCAATTAAAGATATCGCTCATAGCTATGCTACCCTTGATTCCAAACTAAAACACTGATAACATTTCAAATGGCCCTAATTTCTATACGGTGCGTCCTATACCTATCAAAGTTTGCAACATTCAAATGCTTGTAACTTTTTACTGGAGCGTCATAAAACCTTGAAATTTTGTGACAATAAATTACTCGTACCTCTTATCAATTTAAGCTATCGTTCAGAGCTATGCTACCCTTCAGTCCCAACTCAAACACTGATCAAACTTCAAATGGCTCTAACTTCTACACGCTACATCCTGCATCTTTCAAAGTTTGCCAGAATCGAATGCTTGTAACTTTTAACTGGAGCGTCATAAAACCTTGAAATTTTGTGACAATAAAGAACTCGTGCCTCTTATCAATTTAAGCTATCGCTCATAGCTATGCTACCCCTGAGTCCCAAATCCAACACTGATAGAACTTCAAATGGCCCTAAATTCTACACGCTGCATCCTGCATCTATCAAAGTTTGCCAGAATCGAATGCTTGTAACTTTTTACTGGAGCGTTATAAAACCTTGAAATTTTGTGACAATAAAGAGCTCGTGCCTCTTATCTATTTAAGCTATCGCTCATAGCTATGCTACCCCTGAGTCCCAAATCAAACACTGATAAAACTTCAAATGGCCCTAACTTCTATACGGTGCGTCCTACACCTATCAAACTTTGCAACATTCAAATGCTTGTAACTTTTTACTGGAGCGTCATAAAACCTAGAAATTTTGTGACAATAAAGAACTCGTGCCTCTTATCAATTTAAGCTATCGCTCATAGCTATGCTACCCCTGAGTCCCAAATCAAACACTGATAAAACTTCAAATGGTCCTAACTTCTATACGGTCCATCCTATACCTATCAAAGGTTGCAACATTCAAATGCTTCTAACTTTTTACTGGAGCGTCATAAAACCTTGAAATTTTGTGACAATAAATTACTCGTACCTCATCAATTTAAGCTATCGTTCAGAGCTATGCTACCCTTCAGTCCCAAATCAAACACTGATCAAACTTCAAATGGCCCTAACTTCTACACGCTGCATCCTGCATCTTTCAAAGTTTTGCCAGAATCGAATGCTTGTAACTTTTTACTGGAACGTCATAAAACCTTGAAATTTTGTGACAATAAAGAACTCGTGCCTCTTATCAATTTAAGCTATCGCTCATAGCTATGCTACCCCTGAGTCCCAAATCAAACACTGATAGAACTTCAAATGGCCCTAACTTCTACACGCTGCATCCTGCATCTATCAAAGTTTGCCAGAATCGAATGCTTGTAAATTTTTACTGGAGCGTTATAAAACCTTGAAATTTTGTGACAATAAATTACTCGTACCTCTTATCAATTTAAGCTATCGTTCAGAGCTATGCTACCCTTCAGTCCCAAATCAAACACTGATCAAACTTCAAATGGCCCTAACTTCTACACGCTACATCCTGCATCTTTCAAAGTTTGCCAGAATCGAATGCTTGTAACTTTTTACTGGAGCGTCATAAAACCTTCAAATTTTGTGACAATAAAGAACTCGTGCCTCTTATCAATTTAAGCTATCGTTCATAGCTATGTTACCCTTGAGTCCCAAATCAAACACTGATAAAACTTCAAATGGCCCTAACTTCTACACGCTGCATCCTGCATCTATCAAAGTTTGCCAGAATCGAATGCTTGTAACTTTTTACTGGAGCGTCATAAAACCTTGAAATTTTGTGACAATAAAGAACTCGTGCCTCTTATCAATTTAAGCTATCGCTCATAGCTATGCTACCCCTGAGTCCCAAATCAAACACTGATAAAACTTCAAATGGCCCTAACTTCTATACGGTGCGTCCTATACGTATCAAAGTTTGCAACTTTTAAATGCTTGTAACTTTTTACTGGAGCGTCATAAAACCTTGAAATTTTGTGACAATAAAGTACTCGAGCCTCTTATCAATTAAAGATATCGCTCATAGCTATGCTACCCTTGATTCCAAACTAAAACACTGATAACATTTCAAATGGCCCTAACTTCTATACGGTGCGTCCTATACCTATCAAAGTTTGCAACATTCAAATGCTTGTAACTTTTTACTGGAGCGTCATAAAACCTTGAAATTTTGTGACAATAAATTTCTCGTACCTCTTATCAATTTAAGCTATCGTTCAGAGCTATGCTACCCTTCAGTCCCAAATCAAACACTGATCAAACTTCAAATGGCCCTCACTTCTACACGCTGCATCCTGCATCTTTCAAAGTTTGCCAGAATCGAATGCTTGTAACTTTTTACTGGAACGTCATAAAACCTTGAAATTTTGTGACAATAAAGAACTCGTGCCTCTTATCAATTTAAGCTATCGCTCATAGCTATGCTACCCCTGAGTCCCAAATCAAACACTGATAGAACTTCAAATGGCCCTAACTTCTACACGCTGCATCCTGCATCTATCAAAGTTTGCAAGAATCGAATGCTTGTAACTTTTTACTGGAGCGTTATAAAACCTTGAAATTTTGTGACAATAAATTACTCGTACCTCTTATCAATTTAAGCTATCGTTCAGAGCTATGCTACCCTTCAGTCCCAAATCAAACACTGATCAAACTTCAAATGGCCCTAACTTCTACACGCTACATCCTGCATCTTTCAAAGTTTGCCAGAATCGAATGCTTGTAACTTTTTACTGGAGCGTCATAAAACCTTGAAATTTTGTGACAATAAAGAACTCGTGCCTCTTATCAATTTAAGCTATCGTTCATAGCTATGTTACCCTTGAGTCCCAAATCAAACACTGATAAAACTTCAAATGGCCCTACCTTCTACACGCTGCATCCTGCATCTATCAAAGTTTGCCAGAATCGAATGCTTGTAACTTTTTACTGGAGCGTCATAAAACCTTGAAATTTTGTGACAATAAAGAACTCGTGCCTCTTATCAATTTAAGCTATCGCTCATAGCAATGCTACCCCTGAGTCCCAAATCAAACACTGATAGAACTTCAAATGGCCCTAAATTCTACACGCTGCATCCTGCATCTATCAAAGTTTGCAAGAATCGAATGCTTGTAACTTTTTACTGGAGCGTTATAAAACCTTGAAATTTTGTGACAATAAATTACTCGTACCTCTTATCAATTTAAGCTATCGTTCAGAGCTATGCTACCCTTCAGTCCCAAATCAAACACTGATCAAACTTCAAATGGCCCTAACTTCTACACGCTACATCCTGCATCTTTCAAAGTTTGCCAGAATCGAATGCTTGTAACTTTTTACTGGAGCGTCATAAAACCTTGAAATTTTGTGACAATAAAGAACTCGTGCCTCTTATCAATTTAAGCTATCGCTCATAGCTATGCTACCCCTGAGTCCCAAATCAAACACTGATAAAGCTTCAAATGGCCCTAACTTCTATACGGTGCGTCCTACACCTATCAAACTTTGCAACATTCAAATGCTTGTAACTTTTTAATGTGGCGTCATAAAACCTTGAAATTTTGTGACAATAAATTACTCGTACCTCTTATCAATTTAAGCTATCGTTCATAGCTATGCTACCCTTGAGTCCCAAATCAAACACTGATCAAACTTCAAATGGCCCTAACTTCTACACGCTGCATCCTGCATCTTTCAAAGTTTGCCAGAATCGAGTGCTTCTAACTTTTTACTGGAGCGTCATAAAACCTTGAAATTTTTTCACAATAAAGAATTCGTGCCTCTTATCAATTTAAGCTATCGCTCATAGCTATGCTACCCCTGAGTCCCAAATCAAACACTGATAAAACTTCAAATGGCCCTAACTTCTATACGGTGCATCCTATACGTATCAAAGTTTGCAACATTCAAATGCTTGTAACTTTTCACTGGAGCGTCATAAAACCTTGAAATTTTGTGACAATAAAGTAGTCGAGCCTCTTATCAATTAAAGATATCGCTCATAGCTATGCTACCCTTGATTCCAAACTAAAACACTGATAAAACTTCAAATGGCCCTAACTTCTCTACGGTGCGTCCTACACCTATCAAACTTTGCAACATGCAAATGCTTGTAACTTTTTACTGGAGCGTCATAAAACCTTGAAATTTATTGACAATAAAGTAGTCGAGCCTATTATCAATTTTAGTTATCGGTCACTGCTATGCTACCCCTGAGTCCCAAATCAAACACTGATAAAACTTCAAATGGCCCTAACTTCTACACGCTGCATCCTGCATCTTTCAAAGTTTGCCAGAATCGAATGCTTGTAACTTTTTACTGGAGCGTCATAAAACCTTGAAATTTTGTGACAATAAAGAACTCGTGCCTCTTATCAATTTAAGCTATCGCTCATAGCTATGCTACCCCTGAGTCCCAAATCAAACACTGATAAAACTTCAAATGGCCCTAACTTCTACACGCTGCATCCTGCAACTATCAAAGTTTGCCAGAATCGAATGCTTGTAACTTTTTACTGGAGCGTCATAAAACCTTGAAATTTTGTGACAATAAATTACTCGTACCTCTTATCAATTTAAGCTATCGCTCATAGCTATGCTACCCCTGAGTCTCAAATCAAACACTGATAAAACTTCAAATGGCCCTAACTTCTATACGGTGCGTCCTATACCTATCAAAGTTTGCAACATTCAAATGCTTGTAACTTTTTACTGGAGCGTCATAAAACCTTGAAATTTTGTGACAATAAATTACTCGTACTTCTTATCAATTTAAGCTATCGTTCAGAGCTATGTTACCCTTCAGTCCCAAATCAAACACTGATCAAACTTCAAATGGCCCTAACTTCTACACGCTGCATCCTGCATCTTTCAAAGTTTGCCAGAATCGAATGCTTGTAACTTTTTACTGGAACGTCATAAAACCTTGAAATTTTGTGACAATAAAGAACTCGTGCCTCTTATCAATTTAAGCTATCGCTCATAGCTATGCTACCCCTGAGTCCCAAATCAAACACTGATAGAACTTCAAATGGCCCTAACTTCTACACGCTGCATCCTGCATCTATCAAAGTTTGCCAGAATCGAATGCTTGTAACTTTTTACTGGAGCGTTATAAAACCTTGAAATTTTGTGACAATAAAGAACTCGTGCCTCTTATCAATTTAAGTTATCGCTCATAGCTATGCTACCCCTGAGTCCCAAATCAAACACTGATAAAACTTCAAATGGCCCTAACTTCTATACGGTGCGGCCTATACCTATCAAAGTTTGCAACATTCAAATGCTTGTAACTTTTTACTGGAGCGTCATAAAACCTTGAAATTTTGTGACAATAAATTATTGTACCTCTTATCAATTTAAGCTATCGTTCAGAGCTATGCTACCCTTCAGTCCCAAATCAAACACTGATCAAACTTCAAATGGCCCTAACTTCTACACTCTGCATCCTGCATCTTTCAAAGTTTGCCAGAATCGAATGCTTGTAACTTTTTACTGGAGCGTCATAAAACCTTGAAATTTTGTGACAATAAAGAACTCGTGCCTCTTATCAATTTAAGCTATCGCTCATAGCTATGCTACCCATGAGTCCCAAATCAAACACTGATAAAACTTCAAATGGTCCTAACTTCTATACGGTCCATCCTACACCTGTCAATGTTTGCAACAATCAAATGCTGGAAACTTTTCACTGGAGCGTCATAAAACCTTGAAATTTTGTGACAATATAGTGCTCGAGCCTCTTATCAATTTAAGCTATCGCTCATACGTATGCTACCCCTGAGTCCCAAATCAAACACTGATAAAATTTCAAATGGCCTTAACTTCTATACGGTGCGTCCTACACCTATCAAACTTTGCAACATTCAAATGCTTGTAACTTTTTACTGGAGCGTCATAAAACATTGAAATTTTGTGACAATAAATTACTCGTACCTCTTATCAATTTAAGCTATCGTTCATAGCTATGCTACCCTTGAGTCCCAAATCAACACTGATCAAACTTCAAATGGCCCTAACTTCTATACGGTGCGTCCTACACCTATCAAACTTTGCAACATTCAAATGCTTGTAACTTTTTACTGGAGCGTCATAAAACCTTGAAATTTTGTGACAGTAAATTACTCGTGCCTCTTATCAATTTAAGCTATCGTTCATAGCTATGCTACCCTTGAGTCCCAAATCAAACACTGATCAAACTTCAAATGGCCCTAACTTCTACACGCTGCATCCTGCATCTTTCAAAGTTTTCCAGAATCGAATGCTTGTAACTTTTTACTGGAGCGTTATAAAACCTTGAAATTTTGTGACAATAAAGAACTCGTGCCTCTTATCAATTTAAGCTATCGCTCATAGCTATGCTACCCCTGAGTCCCAAATCAAACACTGATAAAACTTCAAATGGCCCTAACTTCTACACGCTGCATCCTGCATCTATCAAAGTTTGCCAGAATCGAATGCTTGTAACTTTTTACTGGAGCGTCATAAAACCTTGAAATTTTGTGACAATAAAGAACTCGTGCCTCTTATCAATTTAAGCTATCGCTCATAGCTATGCTACCCCTGAGTCCCAAATCAAACACTGATAAAACTTCAAATTTGCCTAACTTCTATTCGGTGCGTCCTACACCTATCAAACTTTGCAACATTCAAATGCTTGTAACTTTTTACTGGAGCGTCATAAAACCTTGAAATTTTGTGACAATAAATTACTCGTACCTCTTAGCAATTTAAGCTATCGTTCATAGCTATGCTACCCTTGAGTCCCAAATCAAACACTGATCAAACTGCAAATGGCCCTAACTTCTACACGCTGCATCCTGCATCTTTCAAAGTTTGCCAGAATCGAATGCTTGTAACTTTTTACTGGAGCGTCATAAAACCTTGAAATTTTGTGACAATAAAGAACTCGTGCCTCTTATCAATTTAAGCTATCGCTCAGAGCTATGCTACCCTTCAGTCCCAAATCAAACACTGATCAAACTTCAAATGGCCCTAACTTCTACACGCTGCATCCTGCATCTTTCAAAGTTTGCCAGAATCGAATGCTTGTAACTTTTTACTGGAACGTCATAAAACCTTGAAATTTTGTGACAATAAAGAACTCGTGCCTCTTATCAATTTAAGCTATCGCTCATAGCTATGCTACCCCTGAGTCCCAAATCAAACACTGATAGAACTTCAAATGACCCTAACTTCTACACGCTGCATCCTGCATCTATCAAAGTTTGCCAGAATCGAATGCTTGTAACTTTTTACTGGAACGTCATAAAACCTTGAAATTTTGTGACAATAAAGAACTCGTGCCTCTTATCAATTTAAGCTATCGCTCATAGCTATGCTACCCCTGAGTCCCAAATCAAACACTGATAGAACTTCAAATGGCCCTAACTTCTACACGCTGCATCCTGCATCTATCAAAGTTTGCCAGAATCGAATGCTTGTAACTTTTTACTGGAGCGTTATAAAACCTTGAAATTTTGTGACAATAAAGAACTCGTGCCTCTTATCAATTTAAGTTATCGCTCATAGCTATGCTACCCCTGAGTCCCAAATCAAACACTGATAAAACTTCAAATGGCCCTAACTTCTATACGGTGCGGCCTATACCTATCAAAGTTTGCAACATTCAAATGCTTGTAACTTTTTACTGGAGCGTCATAAAACCTTGAAATTTTGTGACAATAAATTATTGTACCTCTTATCAATTTAAGCTATCGTTCAGAGCTATGCTACCCTTCAGTCCCAAATCAAACACTGATCAAACTTCAAATGGCGCTAACTTCTACACTCTGCATCCTGCATCTTTCAAAGTTTGCCAGAATCGAATGCTTGTAACTTTTTACTGGAGCGTCATAAAACCTTGAAATTTTGTGACAATAAAGAACTCGTGCCTCTTATCAATTTAAGCTATCGCTCATAGCTATGCTACCCATGAGTCCCAAATCAAACACTGATAAAACTTCAAATGGTCCTAACTTCTATACGGTCCATCCTACACCTGTCAATGTTTGCAACAATCAAATGCTGGAAACTTTTCACTGGAGCGTCATAAAACCTTGAAATTTTGTGACAATATAGTGCTCGAGCCTCTTATCAATTTAAGCTATCGCTCATACGTATGCTACCCCTGAGTCCCAAATCAAACACTGATAAAATTTCAAATGGCCTTAACTTCTATACGGTGCGTCCTACACCTATCAAACTTTGCAACATTCAAATGCTTGTAACTTTTTACTGGAGCGTCATAAAACATTGAAATTTTGTGACAATAAATTACTCGTACCTCTTATCAATTTAAGCTATCGTTCATAGCTATGCTACCCTTGAGTCCCAAATCAACACTGATCAAACTTCAAATGGCCCTAACTTCTATACGGTGCGTCCTACACCTATCAAACTTTGCAACATTCAAATTCTTGTAACTTTTTACTGGAGCGTCATAAAACCTTGAAATTTTGTGACAGTAAATTACTCGTGCCTCTTATCAATTTAAGCTATCGTTCATAGCTATGCTACCCTTGAGTCCCAAATCAAACACTGATCAAACTTCAAATGGCCCTAACTTCTACACGCTGCATCCTGCATCTTTCAAAGTTTGCCAGAATCGAATGCTTGTAACTTTTTACTGGAACGTCATAAAACCTTGAAATTTTGTGACAATAAAGAACTCGTGCCTCTTATCAATTTAAGCTATCGCTCATAGCTATGCTACCCCTGAGTCCCAAATCAAACACTGATAGAACTTCAAATGGCCCTAACTTCTACACGCTGCATCCTGCATCTATCAAAGTTTGCCAGAATCGAATGCTTGTAACTTTTTACTGGAGCGTTATAAAACCTTGAAATTTTGTGACAATAAAGAACTCGTGCCTCTTATCGATTTAAGTTATCGCTCATAGCTATGCTACCCCTGAGTCCCAAATCAAACACTGATAAAACTTCAAATGGCCCTAACTTCTATACGGTGCGGCCTATACCTATCAAAGTTTGCAACATTCAAATGCTTGTAACTTTTTACTGGAGCGTCATAAAACCTTGAAATTTTGTGACAATAAATTATTGTACCTCTTATCAATTTAAGCTATCGTTCAGAGCTATGCTACCCTTCAGTCCCAAATCAAACACTGATCAAACTTCAAATGGCCCTAACTTCTACACTCTGCATCCTGCATCTTTCAAAGTTTGCCAGAATCGAATGCTTGTAACTTTTTACTGGAGCGTCATAAAACCTTGAAATTTTGTGACAATAAAGAACTCGTGCCTCTTATCAATTTAAGCTATCGCTCATAGCTATGCTACCCATGAGTCCCAAATCAAACACTGATAAAACTTCAAATGGTCCTAACTTCTATACGGTCCATCCTACACCTGTCAATGTTTGCAACAATCAAATGCTGGAAACTTTTCACTGGAGCGTCATAAAACCTTGAAATTTTGTGACAATATAGTGCTCGAGCCTCTTATCAATTTAAGCTATCGCTCATACGTATGCTACCCCTGAGTCCCAAATCAAACACTGATAAAATTTCAAATGGCCTTAACTTCTATACGGTGCGTCCTACACCTATCAAACTTTGCAACATTCAAATGCTTGTAACTTTTTACTGGAGCGTCATAAAACATTGAAATTTTGTGACAATAAATTACTCGTACCTCTTATCAATTTAAGCTATCGTTCATAGCTATGCTACCCTTGAGTCCCAAATCAACACTGATCAAACTTCAAATGGCCCTAACTTCTATACGGTGCGTCCTACACCTATCAAACTTTGCAACATTCAAATGCTTGTAACTTTTTACTGGAGCGTCATAAAACCTTGAAATTTTGTGACAGTAAATTACTCGTGCCTCTTATCAATTTAAGCTATCGTTCATAGCTATGCTACCCTTGAGTCCCAAATCAAACACTGATCAAACTTCAAATGGCCCTAACTTCTACACGCTGCATCCTGCATCTTTCAAAGTTTTCCAGAATCGAATGCTTGTAACTTTTTACTGGAGCGTCATAAAACATTGAAATTTTGTAGCAATAAAGCACTCGAGCCTCTTATCAATTTAAGCTATCGCTCATAGCTATGCTACCCCTGAGTCCCAAATCAAACACTGATAAAACTTCAAATGGCCCTAACTTCTACACGCTGCATCCTGCAACTATCAAAGTTTGCCAGAATCGAATGCTTGTAACTTTTTACTGGAGCGTCATAAAACCTTGAAATTTTGTGACAATAAAGAACTCGTGCCTCTTATCAATTTAAGCTATCGCTCATAGCTATGCTACCCCTGAGTCCCAAATCAAACACTGATAAAACTTCAAATTTGCCTAACTTCTATTCGGTGCGTCCTACACCTATCAAACTTTGCAACATTCAAATGCTTGTAACTTTTTACTGGAGCGTCATAAAACCTTGAAATTTTGTGACAATAAATTACTCGTACCTCTTAGCAATTTAAGCTATCGTTCATAGCTATGCTACCCTTGAGTCCCAAATCAAACACTGATCAAACTGCAAATGGCCCTAACTTCTACACGCTGCATCCTGCATCTTTCAAAGTTTGCCAGAATCGAATGCTTGTAACTTTTTACTGGAGCGTCATAAAACCTTGAAATTTTGTGACAATAAAGAACTCGTGCCTCTTATCAATTTAAGCAATCGCTCAGAGCTATGCTACCCTTCAGTCCCAAATCAAACACTGATCAAACTTCAAATGGCCCTAACTTCTACACGCTGCATCCTGCATCTTTCAAAGTTTGCCAGAATCGAATGCTTGTAACTTTTTACTGGAACGTCATAAAACCTTGAAATTTTGTGACAATAAAGAACTCGTGCCTCTTATCAATTTAAGCTATCGCTCATAGCTATGCTACCCCTGAGTCCCAAATCAAACACTGATAGAACTTCAAATGGCCCTAACTTCTACACGCTGCATCCTGCATCTATCAAAGTTTGCCAGAATCGAATGCTTGTAACTTTTTACTGGAACGTCATAAAACCTTGAAATTTTGTGACAATAAAGAACTCGTGCCTCTTATCAATTTAAGCTATCGCTCATAGCTATGCTACCCCTGAGTCCCAAATCAAACACTGATAGAACTTCAAATGGCCCTAACTTCTACACGCTGCATCCTGCATCTATCAAAGTTTGCCAGAATCGAATGCTTGTAACTTTTTACTGGAGCGTTATAAAACCTTGAAATTTTGTGACAATAAAGAACTCGTGCCTCTTATCAATTTAAGTTATCGCTCATAGCTATGCTACCCCTGAGTCCCAAATCAAACACTGATAAAACTTCAAATGGCCCTAACTTATATACGGTGCGGCCTATACCTATCAAAGTTTGCAACATTCAAATGCTTGTAAGTTTTTACTGGAGCGTCATAAAACCTTGAAATTTTGTGACAATAAATTATTGTACCTCTTATCAATTTAAGCTATCGTTCAGAGCTATGCTACCCTTCAGTCCCAAATCAAACACTGATCAAACTTCAAATGGCCCTAACTTCTACACTCTGCATCCTGCATCTTTCAAAGTTTGCCAGAATCGAATGCTTGTAACTTTTTACTGGAGCGTCATAAAACCTTGAAATTTTGTGACAATAAAGAACTCGTGCCTCTTATCAATTTAAGCTATCGCTCATAGCTATGCTACCCATGAGTCCCAAATCAAACACTGATAAAACTTCAAATGGTCCTAACTTCTATACGGTCCATCCTACACCTGTCAATGTTTGCAACAATCAAATGCTGGAAACTTTTCACTGGAGCGTCATAAAACCTTGAAATTTTGTGACAATATAGTGCTCGAGCCTCTTATCAATTTAAGCTATCGCTCATACGTATGCTACCCCTGAGTCCCAAATCAAACACTGATAAAATTTCAAATGGCCTTAACTTCTATACGGTGCGTCCTACACCTATCAAACTTTGCAACATTCAAATGCTTGTAACTTTTTACTGGAGCGTCATAAAACATTGAAATTTTGTGACAATAAATTACTCGTACCTCTTATCAATTTAAGCTATCGTTCATAGCTATGCTACCCTTGAGTCCCAAATCAACACTGATCAAACTTCAAATGGCCCTAACTTCTCTACGGTGCGTCCTACACCTATCAAAGTTTGCAACATTCAAATGCTTGTAACTTTTTACTGGAGCGTCATAAAACCTTGAAATTTTGTGACAGTAAATTACTCGTGCCTCTTATCAATTTAAGCTATCGTTCATAGCTATGCTACCCTTGAGTCCCAAATCAAACACTGATCAAACTTCAAATGGCCCTAACTTCTACACGCTGCATCCTGCATCTTTCAAAGTTTTCCAGAATCGAATGCTTGTAACTTTTTACTGGAGCGTTATAAAACCTTGAAATTTTGTGACAATAAAGAACTCGTGCCTCTTATCAATTTAAGCTATCGCTCATAGCTATGCTACCCCTGAGTCCCAAATCAAACACTGATAAAACTTCAAATGGCCCTAACTTCTACACGCTGCATCCTGCAACTATCAAAGTTTGCCAGAATCGAATGCTTGTAACTTTTTACTGGAGCGTCATAAAACCTTGAAATTTTGTGACAATAAAGAACTCGTGCCTCTTATCAATTTAAGCTATCGCTCATAGCTATGCTACCCCTGAGTCCCAAATCAAACACTGATAAAACTTCAAATTTGCCTAACTTCTATTCGGTGCGTCCTACACCTATCAAACTTTGCAACATTCAAATGCTTGTAACTTTTTACTGGAGCGTCATAAAACCTTGAAATTTTGTGACAATAAATTACTCGTACCTCTTAGCAATTTAAGCTATCGTTCATAGCTATGCTACCCTTGAGTCCCAAATCAAACACTGATCAAACTGCAAATGGCCCTAACTTCTACACGCTGCATCCTGCATCTATCAAAGTTTGCCAGAATCGAATGCTTGTAACTTTTTACTGGAGCGTCATAAAACCTTGAAATTTTGTGACAATAAAGAACTCGTGCCTCTTATCAATTTAAGCTATCGCTCAGAGCTATGCTACCCTTCAGTCCCAAATCAAACACTGATCAAACTTCAAATGGCCCTAACTTCTACACGCTGCATCCTGCATCTTTCAAAGTTTGCCAGAATCGAATGCTTGTAACTTTTTACTGGAACGTCATAAAACCTTGAAATTTTGTGACAATAAAGAACTCGTGCCTCTTATCAATTTAAGCTATCGCTCATAGCTATGCTACCCCTGAGTCCCAAATCAAACACTGATAGAACTTCAAATGGCCCTAACTTCTACACGCTGCATCCTGCATCTATCAAAGTTTGCCAGAATCGAATGCTTGTAACTTTTTACTGGAGCGTTATAAAACCTTGAAAGTTTGTGACAATAAAGAACTCGTGCCTCTTATCAATTTAAGTTATCGCTCATAGCTATGCTACCCCTGAGTCCCAAATCAAACACTGATAAAACTTCAAATGGCCCTAACTTCTATACGGTGCGGCCTATACCTATCAAAGTTTGCAACATTCAAATGCTTGTAACTTTTTACTGGAGCGTCATAAAACCTTGAAATTTTGTGACAATAAATTATTGTACCTCTTATCAATTTAAGCTATCGTTCAGAGCTATGCTACCCTTCAGTCCCAAATCAAACACTGATCAAACTTCAAATGGCCCTAACTTCTACACTCTGCATCCTGCATCTTTCAAAGTTTGCCAGAATCGAATGCTTGTAACTTTTTACTGGAGCGTCATAAAACCTTGAAATTTTGTGACAATAAAGAACTCGTGCCTCTTATCAATTTAAGCTATCGCTCATAGCTATGCTACCCATGAGTCCCAAATCAAACACTGATAAAACTTCAAATGGTCCTAACTTCTATACGGTCCATCCTACACCTGTCAATGTTTGCAACAATCAAATGCTGGAAACTTTTCACTGGAGCGTCATAAAACCTTGAAATTTTGTGACAATATAGTGCTCGAGCCTCTTATCAATTTAAGCTATCGCTCATACGTATGCTACCCCTGAGTCCCAAATCAAACACTGATAAAATTTCAAATGGCCTTAACTTCTATACGGTGCGTCCTACACCTATCAAACTTTGCAACATTCAAATGCTTGTAACTTTTTACTGGAGCGTCATAAAACATTGAAATTTTGTGACAATAAATTACTCGTACCTCTTATCAATTTAAGCTATCGTTCATAGCTATGCTACCCTTGAGTCCCAAATCAACACTGATCAAACTTCAAATGGCCCTAACTTCTATACGGTGCGTCCTACACCTATCAAACTTTGCAACATTCAAATGCTTGTAACTTTTTACTGGAGCGTCATAAAACCTTGAAATTTTGTGACAGTAAATTACTCGTGCCTCTTATCAATTTAAGCTATCGTTCATAGCTATGCTACCCTTGAGTCCCAAATCAAACACTGATAAAACTTCAAATGGCCCTAACTTCTACACGCTGCATCCTGCATCTTTCAAAGTTTTCCAGAATCGAATGCTTGTAACTTTTTACTGGAGCGTTATAAAACCTTGAAATTTTGTGACAATAAAGAACTCGTGCCTCTTATCAATTTAAGCTATCGCTCATAGCTATGCTACCCCTGAGTCCCAAATCAAACACTGATAAAACTTCAAATGGCCCTAACTTCTACACGCTGCATCCTGCAACTATCAAAGTTTGCCAGAATCGAATGCTTGTAACTTTTTACTGGAGCGTCATAAAACCTTGAAATTTTGTGACAATAAAGAACTCGTGCCTCTTATCAATTTAAGCTATCGCTCATAGCTATGCTACCCCTGAGTCCCAAATCAAACACTGATAAAACTTCAAATTTGCCTAACTTCTATTCGTTGCGTCCTACACCTATCAAACTTTGCAACATTCAAATGCTTGTAACTTTTTACTGGAGCGTCATAAAACCTTGAAATTTTGTGACAATAAATTACTCGTACCTCTTAGCAATTTAAGCTATCGTTCATAGCTATGCTACCCTTGAGTCCCAAATCAAACACTGATCAAACTGCAAATGGCCCTAACTTCTACACGCTGCATCCTGCATCTTTCAAAGTTTGCCAGAATCGAATGCTTGTAACTTTTTACTGGAGCGTCATAAAACCTTGAAATTTTGTGACAATAAAGAACTCGTGCCTCTTATCAATTTAAGCTATCGCTCAGAGCTATGCTACCCTTCAGTCCCAAATCAAACACTGATCAAACTTCAAATGGCCCTAACTTCTACACGCTGCATCCTGCATCTTTCAAAGTTTGCCAGAATCGAATGCTTGTAACTTTTTACTGGAACGTCATAAAACCTTGAAATTTTGTGACAATAAAGAACTCGTGCCTCTTATCAATTTAAGCTATCGCTCATAGCTATGCTACCCCTGAGTCCCAAATCAAACACTGATAGAACTTCAAATGGCCCTAACTTCTACACGCTGCATCCTGCATCTATCAAAGTTTGCCAGAATCGAATGCTTGTAACTTTTTACTGGAACGTCATAAAACCTTGAAATTTTGTGACAATAAAGAACTCGTGCCTCTTATCAATTTAAGCTATCGCTCATAGCTATGCTACCCCTGAGTCCCAAATCAAACACTGATAGAACTTCAAATGGCCCTAACTTCTACACGCTGCATCCTGCATCTATCAAAGTTTGCCAGAATCGAATGCTTGTAACTTTTTACTGGAGCGTTATAAAACCTTGAAATTTTGTGACAATAAAGAACTCGTGCCTCTTATCAATTTAAGTTATCGCTCATAGCTATGCTACCCCTGAGTCCCAAATCAAACACTGATAAAACTTCAAATGGCCCTAACTTCTATACGGTGCGGCCTATACCTATCAAAGTTTGCAACATTCAAATGCTTGTAACTTTTTACTGGAGCGTCATAAAACCTTGAAATTTTGTGACAATAAATTATTGTACCTCTTATCAATTTAAGCTATCGTTCAGAGCTATGCTACCCTTCAGTCCCAAATCAAACACTGATCAAACTTCAAATGGCCCTAACTTCTACACTCTGCATCCTGCATCTTTCAAAGTTTGCCAGAATCGAATGCTTGTAACTTTTTACTGGAGCGTCATAAAACCTTGAAATTTTGTGACAATAAAGTACTCGTGCCTCTTTGGAATTTAAGCTATCGCTCATAGCTATGCTACCCATGAGTCCCAAATTAAACACTGATAAAACTTCAAATAGTTTTAACTTCTATACGGTCCATCCTACACCTGTCAATGTTTGCAACAATCAAATGCTGGAAACTTTTCACTGGAGCGTCATAAAACCTTGAAATTTTGTGACAATATAGTGCTCGAGCCTCTTATCAATTTAAGCTATCGCTCATACGTATGCTACCCCTGAGTCCCAAATCAAACACTGATAAAATTTCAAATGGCCTTAACTTCTATACGGTGCGTCCTACACCTATCAAACTTTGCAACATTCAAATGCTTGTAACTTTTTACTGGAGCGTCATAAAACATTGAAATTTTGTGACAATAAATTACTCGTACCTCTTATCAATTTAAGCTATCGTTCATAGCTATGCTACCCTTGAGTCCCAAATCAACACTGATCAAACTTCAAATGGCCCTAACTTCTATACGGTGCGTCCTACACCTATCAAACTTTGCAACATTCAAATGCTTGTAACTTTTTACTGGAGCGTCATAAAACCTTGAAATTTTGTGACAGTAAATTACTCGTGCCTCTTATCAATTTAAGCTATCATTCATAGCTATGCTACCCTTGAGTCCCAAATCAAACACTGATCAAACTTCAAATGGCCCTAACTTCTACACGCTGCATCCTGCATCTTTCAAAGTTTTCCAGAATCGAATGCTTGTAACTTTTTACTGGAGCGTTATAAAACCTTGAAATTTTGTGACAATAAAGAACTCGTGCCTCTTATCAATTTAAGCTATCGCTCATAGCTATGCTACCCCTGAGTCCCAAATCAAACACTGATAAAACTTCAAATGGCCCTAACTTCTACACGCTGCATCCTGCAACTATCAAAGTTTGCCAGAATCGAATGCTTGTAACTTTTTACTGGAGCGTCATAAAACCTTGAAATTTTGTGACAATAAAGAACTCGTGCCTCTTATCAATTTAAGCTATCGCTCATAGCTATGCTACCCCTGAGTCCCAAATCAAACACTGATAAAACTTCAAATTTGCCTAACTTCTATTCGGTGCGTCCTACACCTATCAAACTTTGCAACATTCAAATGCTTGTAACTTTTTACTGGAGCGTCATAAAACCTTGAAATTTTGTGACAATAAATTACTCGTCCCTCTTAGCAATTTAAGCTATCGTTCATAGCTATGCTACCCTTGAGTCCCAAATCAAACACTGATCAAACTGCAAATGGCCCTAACTTCTACACGCTGCATCCTGCATCTTTCAAAGTTTGCCAGAATCGAATGCTTGTAACTTTTTACTGGAGCGTCATAAAACCTTGAAATTTTGTGACAATAAAGAACTCGTGCCTCTTATCAATTTAAGCTATCGCTCAGAGCTATGCTACCCTTCAGTCCCAAATCAAACACTGATCAAACTTCAAATGGCCCTAACTTCTACACGCTGCATCCTGCATCTTTCAAAGTTTGCCAGAATCGAATGCTTGTAACTTTTTACTGGAACGTCATAAAACCTTGAAATTTTGTGACAATAAAGAACTCGTGCCTCTTATCAATTTAAGCTATCGCTCATAGCTATGCTACCCCTGAGTCCCAAATCAAACACTGATAGAACTTCAAATGGCCCTAACTTCTACACGCTGCATCCTGCATCTTTCAAAGTTTGCCAGAATCGAATGCTTGTAACTTTTTACTGGAGCGTTATAAAACCTTGAAAGTTTGTGACAATAAAGAACTCGTGCCTCTTATCAATTTAAGTTATCGCTCATAGCTATGCTACCCCTGAGTCCCAAATCAAACACTGATAAAACTTCAAATGGCCCTAACTTCTATACGGTGCGGCCTATACCTATCAAAGTTTGCAACATTCAAATGCTTGTAACTTTTTACTGGAGCGTCATAAAACCTTGAAATTTTGTGACAATAAATTATTGTACCTCTTATCAATTTAAGCTATCGTTCAGAGCTATGCTACCCTTCAGTCCCAAATCAAACACTGATCAAACTTCAAATGGCCCTAACTTCTACACGCTGCATCCTGCATCTTTCAAAGTTTGCCAGAATCGAATGCTTGTAACTTTTTACTGGAGCGTCATAAAACCTTGAAATTTTGTGACAATAAAGAACTCGTGCCTCTTATCAATTTAAGCTATCGCTCAGAGCTATGCTACCCTTCAGTCCCAAATCAAACACTGATCAAACTTCAAATGGCCCTAACTTCTACACGCTGCATCCTGCATCTTTCAAAGTTTGCCAGAATCGAATGCTTGTAACTTTTTACTGGAACGTCATAAAACCTTGAAATTTTGTGACAATAAAGAACTCGTGCCTCTTATCAATTTAAGCTATCGCTCATAGCTATGCTACCCCTGAGTCCCAAATCAAACACTGATAGAACTTCAAATGGCCCTAACTTCTACACGCTGCATCCTGCATCTATCAAAGTTTGCCAGAATCGAATGCTTGTAACTTTTTACTGGAGCGTTATAAAACCTTGAAAGTTTGTGACAATAAAGAACTCGTGCCTCTTATCAATTTAAGTTATCGCTCATAGCTATGCTACCCCTGAGTCCCAAATCAAACACTGATAAAACTTCAAATGGCCCTAACTTCTATACGGTGCGGCCTATACCTATCAAAGTTTGCAACATTCAAATGCTTGTAACTTTTTACTGGAGCGTCATAAAACCTTGAAATTTTGTGACAATAAATTATTGTACCTCTTATCAATTTAAGCTATCGTTCAGAGCTATGCTACCCTTCAGTCCCAAATCAAACACTGATCAAACTTCAAATGGCCCTAACTTCTACACGCTGCATCCTGCATCTTTCAAAGTTTGCCAGAATCGAATGCTTGTAACTTTTTACTGGAGCGTCATAAAACCTTGAAATTTTGTGACAATAAAGAACTCGTGCCTCTTATCAATTTAAGCTATCGCTCATAGCTATGCTACCCATGAGTCCCAAATCAAACACTGATAAAACTTCAAATGGTCCTAACTTCTATACGGTCCATCCTACACCTGTCAATGTTTGCAACAATCAAATGCTGGAAACTTTTCACTGGAGCGTCATAAAACCTTGAAATTTTGTGACAATATAGTGCTCGAGCCTCTTATCAATTTAAGCTATCGCTCATAGGTATGCTACCCCTGAGTCCCAAATCAAACACTGATAAAATTTCAAATGGCCTTAACTTCTATACGGTGCGTCCTACACCTATCAAACTTTGCAACATTCAAATGCTTGTAACTTTTTACTGGAGCGTCATAAAACCTTGAAATTTTGTGACAATAAATTACTCGTACCTCTTATCAATTTAAGCTATCGTTCATAGCTATGCTACCCTTGAGTCACAAATCAAACACTGATCAAACTTCAAATGGCCCTAACTTCTATACGGTGCGTCCTACACCTATCAAACTTTGCAACATTCAAATGCTTGTAACTTTTTACTGGAGCGTCATAAAACCTTGAAATTTTGTGACAGTAAATTACTCGTGCCTCTTATCAATTTAAGCTATCGTTCATAGCTATGCTACCCTTGAGTCCCAAATCAAACACTGATCAAACTTCAAATGGCCCTAACTTCTACACGCTGCATCCTGCATCTTTCAAAGTTTTCCAGAATCGAATGCTTGTAACTTTTTACTGGAGCGTTATAAAACCTTGAAATTTTGTGACAATAAAGAACTCGTGCCTCTTATCAATTAAAGCTATCGCTCATAGCTATGCTACCCCTGAGTCCCAAATCAAACACTGATAAAACTTCAAATGGCCCTAACTTCTACACGCTGCATCCTGCAACTATCCAAGTTTGCCAGAATCGAATGCTTGTAACTTTTTACTGGAGCGTCATAAAACCTTGAAATTTTGTGACAATAAAGAACTCGTGCCTCTTATCAATTTAAGCTATCGCTCATAGCTATGCTACCCCTGAGTCCCAAATCAAACACTGATAAAACTTCAAATTTGACTAACTTCTATACGGTGCGTCCTACACCTATCAAACTTTGCAACATTCAAATGCTTGTAACTTTTTACTGGAGCGTCATAAAACCTTGAAATTTTGTGACAATAAATTACTCGTACCTCTTAGCAATTTAAGCTATCGTTCATAGCTATGCTACCCTTGAGTCCCAAATCAAACACTGATCAAACTTCAAATGGCCCTAACTTCTACAAGCTGCATCCTGCATCTTTCAAAGTTTGCCAGAATCGAATGCTTGTAACTTTTTACTGGAGCGTCATAAAACCTTGAAATTTTGTGACAATAAAGAACTCGTTCCTCTTATCAATTTAAGCTATCGCTCATAGCTATGCTACCGCTGAGTCCCAAATCAAACACTGATCAAACTTCAAATGGCCCTAACTTCTACACGCTGCATCCTGCATCTATCAAAGTTTGCCAGAATCGAATGCTTGTAACTTTTTACTGGAGCGTCATAAAACCTTGAAATTTTGTGACAATAAAGAACTCGTGCCGCTTATCAATTTAAGCTATCGCTCATAGCTATGCTACCCCTGAGTCCCAAATCAAACACTGATAAAACTGCAAAGGGCCCTAACTTCTACACGCTGCATACTGCAACTATCAAAGTTTGCCAGAATCGAATGCTTGTAACTTTTTACTGGAGCGTCATAAAACCTTGAAATTTTGTGACAATGAAGAACTCGTGCCTCTTATCAATTTAAGCTATCGCTCATAGCTATGCTACCCCTGAGTCCCAAATCAAACACTGATAAAACTTCAAATGGGCCTAACTTCTATACGGTGCGTCCTACACCTATCAAACTTTGCAACATTCAAATGCTTGTAACTTTTTACTGGAGCGTCATAAAACCTTGAAATTTTGTGACAATAAATTACTTGTACCTCTTAGCAATTGAAGCTATCGTTCATAGCTATGCTACCCTTGAGTCCCAAATCAAACAATGATCAAACTTCAAATGGCCCTAACTTTTACACGCTGCATCCTGCATCTTTCAAAGTTTGCCAGAATCGAATACTTGTAACTTTTTACTGGAGCGTCATAAAACCTTGAAATTTTGGTGACAATAAAGAACTCGTGCCTCTTATCAATTTAAGCTATCGCTCATAGCTATGCTACCGCTGAGTCCCAAATCAAACACTGATAAAACTTCAAATGGCCCTAACTTCTACACGCTGCATCCTGCATCTATCAAAGTTTGCCAGAAGCGAATGCTTGTAACTTTTTACTGGAGCGTCATAAAACCTTGAAATTTTGTGACAATAAAGAACTCGTGCCTCTTATCAATTTAAGCTGTCGCTCATAGCTATGCTACCCCTGAGTCCCAAATCAAACTCTGATAAAACTTCAAATGGCGATAACTTCTATACGGTGCGTCCCACACCTATCAAACTTAGCAACATTCAAATGCTTGTAACTTTTTACTGGAGCGTCATAAAACCTTGAAATTTTGTGACAATAAAGAACTCGTGCCTCTTATCAATTTAAGCTATCGCTCATAGCTATGCTACCCCTGAGTCCCAAATTAAACACTGATAGAACTTCAAATGGCCCTAACTTCTACACGCTGCATCCTGCATCTATCAAAGTTTGCCAGAATCGAATGCTTGTAACTTTTTACTGGAGCGTTATAAAACCTTGAAATTTTGTGACAATAAAGAACTAGTGCCTCTTATCAATTTAAGTTATCGCTCATAGCTATGCTACCCCTGAGTCCCAAATCAAACACTGATAAAACTTCAAATGGCCCTAACTTCTATACGGTGCGGCCTATACCTATCAAAGTTTGCAACATTCAAATGCTTGTAACTTTTTACTGGAGCGTCATAAAACCTTGAAATTTTGTGACAATAAATTATTGTACCTCTTATCAATTTAAGCTATCGTTCAGAGCTATGCTACCCTTCAGTCCCAAATCCAACACTGATCAAACTTCTAATGGCCCTAACTTCTACACGCTGCATCCTGCATCTTTCAAAGTTTGCCAGAATCGAATGCTTGTAACTTTTTACTGGAGCGTCATAAAACCTTGAAATTTTGTGACAATAAAGAACTCGTTCCTCTTATCAATTTAAGCTATCGCTCATAGCTATGCTACCGCTGAGTCCCAAATCAAACACTGATCAAACTTCAAATGGCCCTAACTTCTACACGCTGCATCCTGCATCTATCAAAGTTTGCCAGAATCGAATGCTTGGAACTTTTTACTGGAGCGTCATAAAACCTTGAAATTTTGTGACAATAAAGAACTCGTGCCGCTTATCAATTTAAGCTATCGCTCATAGCTATGCTACCCCTGAGTCCCAAATCAAACACTGATAAAACTGCAAAGGGCCCTAACTTCTACACGCTGCATACTGCAACTATCAAAGTTTGCCAGAATCGAATGCTTGTAACTTTTTACTGGAGCGTCATAAAACCTTGAAATTTTGTGACAATGAAGAACTCGTGCCTCTTATCAATTTAAGCTATCGCTCATAGCTATGCTACCCCTGAGTCCCAAATCAAACACTGATAAAACTTCAAATGGGCCTAACTTCTATACGGTGCGTCCTACACCTATCAAACTTTGCAACATTCAAATGCTTGTAACTTTTTACTGGAGCGTCATAAAACCTTGAAATTTTGTGACAATAAATTACTCGTACCTCTTAGCAATTGAAGCTATCGTTCATAGCTATGCTACCCTTGAGTCCCAAATCAAACACTGATCAAACTTCAAATGGCCCTAACTTTTACACGCTGCATCCTGCATCTTTCAAAGTTTGCCAGAATCGAATGCTTGTAACTTTTTACTGGAGCGTCATAAAACCTTGAAATTTTGGTGACAATAAAGAACTCGTGCCTCTTATCAATTTAAGCTATCGCTCATAGCTATGCTACCGCTGAGTCCCAAATCAAACACTGATAAAACTTCAAATGGCCCTAACTTCTACACGCTGCATCCTGCATCTATCAAAGTTTGCCAGAAGCGAATGCTTGTAACTTTTTACTGGAGCGTCATAAAACCTTGAAATTTTGTGACAATAAAGAACTCGTGCCTCTTATCAATTTAAGCTGTCGCTCATAGCTATGCTACCCCTGAGTCCCAAATCAAACTCTGATAAAACTTCAAATGGCGATAACTTCTATACGGTGCGTCCCACACCTATCAAACTTAGCAACATTCAAATGCTTGTAACTTTTTACTGGAGCGTCATAAAACCTTGAAATTTTGTGACAATAAAGAACTCGTGCCTCTTATCAATTTAAGCTATCGCTCATAGCTATGCTACCCCTGAGTCCCAAATCAAACACTGATAGAACTTCAAATGGCCCTAACTTCTACACGCTGCATCCTGCATCTATCAAAGTTTGCCAGAATCGAATGCTTGTAACTTTTTACTGGAGCGTTATAAAACCTTGAAATTTTGTGACAATAAAGAACTAGTGCCTCTTGTCAATTTAAGTTATCGCTCATAGCTATGCTACCCCTGAGTCCCAAATCAAACACTGATAAAACTTCAAATGGCCCTAACTTCTATACGGTGCGGCCTATACCTATCAAAGTTTGCAACATTCAAATGCTTGTAACTTTTTACTGGAGCGTCATAAAACCTTGAAATTTTGTGAAAATAAATTATTGTACCTCTTATCAATTTAAGCTATCGTTCAGAGCTATGCTACCCTTCAGTCCCAAATCCAACACTGATCAAACTTCTAATGGCCCTAACTTCTACACGCTGCATCCTGCATCTTTCAAAGTTTACCAGAATCGAATGCTTGTAACTTTTTACTGGAGCGTCATAAAACCTTGAAATTTTGTGACAATAAAGAACTCGTGCCTCTTATCAATTTAAGCTATCGCTCATAGCTATGCTACCCATGAGTCCCAAATCAAACACTGATAAAACTTCAAATGGTCCTGACTTCTATACGGTCCATCCTACACCTATCAATGTTTGCAACAATCAAATGCTGGAAACTTTTCACTGGAGCGTCATAAAACCTTGAAATTTTGTGACAATATAGTGCTCGAGCCTCTTATCAATTTAAGCTATCGCTCATAGCTATGCTACCCCTGAGTCCCAAATCAAACACTGATAAAATTTCAAATGGCCTTAACTTCTATACGGTGCGTCCTACACCTATCAAACTTTGCAACATTCAAATGCTTGTAACTTTTTACTGGAGCGTCATAAAACCTTGAAATTTTGTGACAATAAATTACTCGTACCTCTTATCAATTTAAGCTATCGTTCATAGCTATGCTACCCTTGAGTCCCAAATCAAACACTGATCAAACTTCAAATGGCCCTAACTTCTATACGGTGCGTTCTACACCTATCAAACTTTGCAACATTCAAATGCTTGTAACTTTTTACTGGAGCGTCATAAAACCTTGAAATTTTGTGACAGTAAATTACTCGTGCCTCTTATCAATTTAAGCTATCGTTCATAGCTATGCTTCCCTTGAGTCCCAAATCAAACACTGATCAAACTTCAAATGGCCCTAACTTCTACACGCTGCATCCTGCATCTTTCAAAGTTTTCCAGAATCGAATGCTTGTAACTTTTTACTGGAGCGTTATAAAACCTTGAAATTTTGTGACAATAAAGAACTCGTGCTTCTTATCAATTTAAGCTATCGCTCATAGCTATGCTACCCCTGAGTCCCAAATCAAACACTGATAAAACTTCAAATGGCCCTAACTTCTACACGCTGCATCCTGCAACTATCAAAGTTTGCCAGAATCTAATGCTTGTAACTTTTTACTGGAGCGTCATAAAACCTTGAAATTTTGTGACAATAAAGAACTCGTGCCTCTTATCAATTTAAGCCATCGCTCATAGCTATGCTACCCCTGAGTCCCAAATCAAACACTGATAAAACTTCAAATGGGCCTAACTTCTATACGGTGCGTCCTACACCTATCAAACTTTGCAACATTCAAATGCTTGTAACTTTTTACTGGAGCGTCATAAAACCTTGAAATTTTGTGACAATAAATTACTCGTACCTCTTAGCAATTTAAGCTATCTTTCATAGCTATGCTACCCTTGAGTCCCAAATCAAACACTGATCAAACTTCAAATGGCCCTAACTTCTACACGCTGCATCCTGCATCTTTCAAAGTTTGCCAAAATCGAATGCTTGTAACTTTTTACTGGAGCGTCATAAAACCTTGAAATTTTGTGACAATAAAGAACTCGTGCCTCTTATCAATTTAAGCTATCGCTCATAGCTATGCTACCGCTGAGTCCCAAATCAAACACTGATCAAACTTCAAATGGCCCTAACTTCTACACGCTGCATCCTGCATCTATCAAAGTTTGCCAGAATCGAATGCTTGTAACTTTTTACTGGAGCGTCATAAAACCTTGAAATTTTGTGACAATAAAGAACTCGTGCCTCTTATCAATTTAAGATATCGCTCATAGCTATGCTACCCCTGAGTCCCAAATCAAACACTGATAAAACTTCAAATGGCCCTAACTTCTACACGCTGCATCCTGCAACTATCAAAGTTTGCCAGAATCGAATGCTTGTAACTTTTTACTGGAGCGTCATAAAACCTTGAAATTTTGTGACAATAAAGAACTCGTGCCTCTTATCAATTTAAGCTATCGCTCATAGCTATGCTGAGTCCCAAATCAAACACTGATAAAACTTCAAATGGGCCTAACTTCTATACGGTGCGTCCTACACCTATCAAACTTTGCAACATTCAAATGCTTGTAACTTTTTACTGGAGCGTCATAAAACCTTGAAATTTTGTGACAATAAATTACTCGTACCTCTTAGCAATTTAAGCTATCGTTCATAGCTATGCTACCCTTGAGTCCCAAATCAAACACTGATCAAACTTCAAATGGCCCTAACTTCTACACGCTGCATCCTGCATCTTTCAAAGTTTGCCAGAGTCGAATGCTTGTAACTTTTTACTGGAGCGTCATAAAACCTTGAAATTTTGTGACAATAAAGAAATCGTGCCTCTTATCAATTTAAGCTATCGCTCATAGCTATGCTACCCTTGAGTCCCAAATCAAACACTGATTAAACTTCAAATGGCCCTATCTTCTACACGCTGCATCCTGCATCTTTCAAAGTTTGCCAGAATCGAATGCTTGTAACTTTTTACTGGAGCGTCATAAAACCTTGAAATTTTGTGACAATAAAGAACTCGTGCCTCTTATCAATTTAAGCTATCGCTCACAGCTATGCTACCCCTGAGTCCCAAATCAAACACTGATAAAACTTCAAATGGCCCTAAATTCTATACGGTGCGTCCTATACCTATCAAAGTTTGCAACATTCAAATGCTTGTAACTTTTTACTGGAGCGTCATAAAACCTTGAAATTTTGTGACAATAAATTACTCGTACCTCTTATCAATTTAAGCTATCGCTCATAGCTATGCTACCCTTGACTCCAAACTAAAACACTGAGAAAACTTCAAATGGCCCTAACTTCTACACGGTGCGTCCTACACCTATCAAACTTTGCAACATTCAAATGCTTGTAACTTTTTACTGGAGCGTCATAAAACCTTGAAATTTTGTGACAATAAAGAACTCGTGCCTCTTATCAATTTAAGCTATCGCTCATAGCTATGCTACCCATGAGTCCCAAATCAAACACTGATAAAACTTCAAATGGTCCTAACTTCTATACGGTCCATCCTACACCTATCAATGTTTGCAACAATCAAATGCTGGAAACTTTTCACTGGAGCGTCATAAAACCTTGAAATTTTGTGACAATATAGTGCTCGAGCCTCTTATCAATTTAAGCTATCGCTCATAGCTATGCTACCCCTGAGTCCCAAATCAAACACTGATAAAATTTCAAATGGCCTTAACTTCTATACGGTGCGTCCTACACCTATCAAACTTTGCAACATTCAAATGCTTGTAACTTTTTACTGGAGCGTCATAAAACCTTGAAATTTTGTGACAATAAATTACTCGTACCTCTTATCAATTTAAACTATCGTTCATAGCTATGCTACCCTTGAGTCCCAAATCAAACACTGATCAAACTTCAAATGGCCCTAACTTCTATACGGTGCGTTCTACACCTATCAAACTTTGCAACATTCAAATGCTTGTAACTTTTTACTGGAGCGTCATAAAACCTTGAAATTTTGTGACAGTAAATTACTCGTGCCTCTTATCAATTTAAGCTATCGTTCATAGCTATGCTTCCCTTGAGTCCCAAATCAAACACTGATCAAACTTCAAATGGCCCTAACTTCTACACGCTGCATCCTGCATCTTTGAAAGTTTTCCAGAATCGAATGCTTGTAACTTTTTACTGGAGCGTTATAAAACCTTGAAATTTTGTGACAATAAAGAACTCGTGCCTCTTATCAATTTAAGCTATCGCTCATAGCTATGCTACCCCTGAGTCCCAAATCAAACACTGATAAAACTTCAAATGGCCCTAACTTCTACACGCTGCATCCTGCAACTATCAAAGTTTGCCAGAATCTAATGCTTGTAACTTTTTACTGGAGCGTCATAAAACCTTGAAATTTTGTGACAATAAAGAACTCGTGCCTCTTATCAATTTAAGCCATCGCTCATAGCTATGCTACCCCTGAGTCCCAAATCAAACACTGATAAAACTTCAAATGGGCCTAACTTCTATACGGTGCGTCCTACACCTATCAAACTTTGCAACATTCAAATGCTTGTAACTTTTTACTGGAGCGTCATAAAACCTTGAAATTTTGTGACAATAAATTACTCGTACCTCTTAGCAATTTAAGCTATCTTTCATAGCTATGCTACCCTTGAGTCCCAAATCAAACACTGATCAAACTTCAAATGGCCCTAACTTCTACACGCTGCATCCTGCATCTTTCAAAGTTTGCCAAAATCGAATGCTTGTAACTTTTTACTGGAGCGTCATAAAACCTTGAAATTTTGTGACAATAAAGAACTCGTGCCTCTTATCAATTTAAGCTATCGCTCATAGCTATGCTACCGCTGAGTCCCAAATCAAACACTGATCAAACTTCAAATGGCCCTAACTTCTACACGCTGCATCCTGCATCTATCAAAGTTTGCCAGAATCGAATGCTTGTAACTTTTTACTGGAGCGTCATAAAACCTTGAAATTTTGTGACAATAAAGAACTCGTGCCTCTTATCAATTTAAGATATCGCTCATAGCTATGCTACCCCTGAGTCCCAAATCAAACACTGATAAAACTTCAAATGGCCCTAACTTCTACACGCTGCATCCTGCAACTATCAAAGTTTGCCAGAATCGAATGCTTGTAACTTTTTACTGGAGCGTCATAAAACCTTGAAATTTTGTGACAATAAAGAACTCGTGCCTCTTATCAATTTAAGCTATCGCTCATAGCTATGCTGAGTCCCAAATCAAACACTGATAAAACTTCAAATGGGCCTAACTTCTATACGGTGCGTCCTACACCTATCAAACTTTGCAACATTCAAATGCTTGTAACTTTTTACTGGAGCGTCATAAAACCTTGAAATTTTGTGACAATAAATTACTCGTACCTCTTAGCAATTTAAGCTATCGTTCATAGCTATGCTACCCTTGAGTCCCAAATCAAACACTGATCAAACTTCAAATGGCCCTAACTTCTACACGCTGCATCCTGCATCTTTCAAAGTTTGCCAGAGTCGAATGCTTGTAACTTTTTACTGGAGCGTCATAAAACCTTGAAATTTTGTGACAATAAAGAAATCGTGCCTCTTATCAATTTAAGCTATCGCTCATAGCTATGCTACCCTTGAGTCCCAAATCAAACACTGATCAAACTTCAAATGGCCCTATCTTCTACACGCTGCATCCTGCATCTTTCAAAGTTTGCCAGAATCGAATGCTTGTAACTTTTTACTGGAGCGTCATAAAACCTTGAAATTTTGTGACAATACAGAACTCGTGCCTCTTATCAATTTAAGCTATCGCTCATAGCTATGCTACCCCTGAGTCCCAAATCAAACACTGATAAAACTTCAAATGGCCCTAAATTCTATACGGTGCGTCCTATACCTATCAAAGTTTGCAACATTCAAATGCTTGTAACTTTTTACTGGAGCGTCATAAAACCTTGAAATTTTGTGACAATAAATTACTCGTACCTCTTATCAATTTAAGCTATCGCTCATAGCTATGCTACCCTTGACTCCAAACTAAAACACTGAGAAAACTTCAAATGGCCCTAACTTCTACACGGTGCGTCCTACACCTATCAAACTTTGCAACATTCAAATGCTTGTAACTTTTTACTGGAGCGTCATAAAACCTTGAAATTTATTGACAATAAAATAGTCGAGCCTATTATCAATTTAAGCTATCGTTTATAGCTATGCTACCCTTGAGTCCCAAATCAAACACTGATCAAACTTCAAATGGCCCTAACTTCTATACGGTGCGTCCTACACCTATCAAAGTTTGCAACATTCAAATGCTTGTAACTTTTTACTGGAGCGTCATAAAACCTTGAAATTTTGTGACAATAAATTACTCGTACCTCTTATCAATTTAAGCTATCGTTCATAGCTATGCTACCCTTGAGTCCCAAATCAAACACTGATAAAACTTCAAATGGCCCTAACTTCTACACGCTGCATCCTGCATCTATCAAAGTTTGTCAGAATCGAATGCTTGTAACTTTTTACTGGAGCGTCATAAAACCTTGAAATTGTGTGACAATAAAGAACTCGTGCCTCTTATCAATTTAAGCTATCGCTCATAGCTATGCTACCGCTGAGTCCCAAATCAAACACTGATCAAACTTCAAATGGCCGTAACTTCTGCACGCTGCATCCTGCATCTTTCAAAGTTTGTCAGAATCGAATGCTTGTAACTTTTTACTGGAGCGTCATAAAACCTTGAAATTTTATGACAATAAATTACTCGTACCTCTTATCAATTTAAGCTATCGTTCATAGCTATGCTACCCTTGAGTCCCAAATCAAACACTGATAAAACTTCAAATGGCCCTAACTTCTACACGGTGCGTCCTACACCTATCAAACTTTGCAACATTCAAATACTTGTAACTTTTTACTGGAGCGTCATAAAACCTTGAAATTTATTGACAATAAAGTAGTCGAGCCTATTATCAATTTAAGCTATCGTTTATAGCTATGCTACCCTTGAGTCCCAAATCAAACACTGATCAAACTTCAAATGGCCCTAACTTCTATACGGTGCGTCCTACACCTATCAAACTTTGCAACATTCAAATGCTTGTAACTTTTTACTGGAGCGTCATAAAACCTTGAAATTTTGTGACAATAAATTACTCGTACCTCTTATCAATTTAAGCTATCGTTCATAGCTATGCTACCCTTGAGTCCCAAATCAAACACTGATCAAACTTCAAATGGCCCTAACTTCTACACGCTGCATCCTGCATCTTTCAAAGTTTGCCAGAATCGAATGCTTGTAACTTTTACTGGAGCGTCATAAAACCTTGAAATTTTGTGACAATAAAGAACTCGTGCCTCTTATCAATTTAAGCTATCGCTCATAGCTATGCTACCCCTGAGTCCCAAATCAAACACTGATACAACTTCAAATGGCCCAAACTTCTACACGCTGCATCCTGCATCTATCAAAGTTTGCCAGAATCGAATGCTTGTAACTTTTTACTGGAGCGTCATAAAACCTTGAAATTGTGTGACAATAAAGAACTCGTGCCTCTTATCAATTTAAGCTATCGCTCATAGCTTTGCTACCCCTAAGTCCCAAATCAAACACTGATAAAACTTCAAATGACCCTAACTTTTATACGGTGCGTCCTACAGCTATCAAACTTTCCAACATTCAAATGCTTGTAACTTTTTACTGGAGCGTCATAAAACCTTGAAATTTTGTGACAATAAATTACTCGTACCTCTTATCAATTTAAGCTATCGTTTATAGCTATGCTACCCTTGAGTCCCAAATCAAACACTGATCAAACTTCAAATGGCCCTAACTTCTGTACGGTGCGTCCTATACCTATTAAAGTTTGCAACAATCAAATGCTTGTAACTTTTTACTGGAGCGGCATAAAACCTAGACATTTTGTGCCTCTTATCAATTTATGCTATCGCTCATAGCTATGCTACCCCTGAGTCCCAAATCAAACACTGATAAAACTTCAAATGGCCCTAACTTCTATACGGTGCGTCCTACACCTATCAAACTTTGCAACATTCAAATGCTTGTAACTTTTTACTGGAGCGTCATAAAACCTTGAAATTAATTAAATTACTCGTACCTCTTATCAATTTAAGCTATCGTTCATAGCTATGCTACCCTCGAGTCCCAAATAAAACACTGATCAAACTTCAAATGGCCCTAACTTCTACACGCTGCATCCTGCATCTTTCAAAGTTTGCCAGAATCGAATGCTTGTAACTTTTTACTGGAGCGTCATAAAACCTTGCAATTATGTGACAATAAAGAACTCGTGCCTCTTATCAATTTAAGTTATCGCTCATAGCTATGCTACCCCTGAGTCCCAAATCAAACACTGATAAAACTTCAAATGGCCCTAACTTCTATATGGTGAGTCCTATAGCTATTAAAGTTTGCAACAATCAAATGCTTGTAACTTTTTACTGGAGCGTCATAAAACCTTGACATTTTGTGACAATACAGAACTCGTGCCTCTTATCAATTTAAGCTATCGCTCATAGCTATGCTAACCCTGAGTCCCAAATCAAACACTGATAAAACTTCAATGGGCCCTAACTTCTACACGCTGCATCCTGCATCTAACAAAGTTTGCCAGAATCGAATGCTTGTAACTTTTTACTGGAGCGTCTTAAAACCTTGAAATTTTGTGACAATAAATTACTCGTACCTCTTATCAATTTAAGCTATCGTTTATAGCTATGCTACCCTTGAGTCCCAAATCAAACACTGATCAAACTTCAAATGGCCCTAACTTCTACACGCTGCATCCTGCATCTTTCAAAGTTTGCCAGAATCGAATGCTTGTAACTTTTTACTGGAGCGTCATAAAACCTTGAAATTTTGTGACAATAAAGAACTCGTGCCTCTTATCAATTTAAGCTATCGCTCATAGCTATGCTACCCCTGAGTCCCAAATCAAACACTGATAAAACTTCAAATGGCCCTAACTTCTGTACGGTACCTCCTATACCTATCAAAGTTTGCAACAATCAAATGCTTGTAACTTTTTACTGGCGCGTCATAAAACTATGAAATTTTGTGACAATAAATTACTCGTACCTCTTAACAATTTAAGCTATCGTTCATAGCTATGCTACCCTTGAGTCCCAAATCAAACACTGATAAAACTTCAAATGGCCCTAACTTCTACACGCTGCATCCTGCAACTATCAAAGTTTGCCAGAATCGAATGCTTGTAACTTTTTACTGGAGCGTCATAAAACCTTGAAATTTTGTGACAATAAATTACTCGTACCTCATATCAATTTAAGCTATGGTTCATAGCTACGCTACCCTTGAGTCCCAAATCAAACACTGATAAAACTTCAAATGACCCTAACTTCTACACGGTGCGTCCTACACCTATCAAACTTTGCAACATTCAAATACTTGTAACTTTTTACTGGAGCGTCATAAAACATTGAAATTTATTGACAATAAAGTAGTCGAGCCTATTATCAATTTAAGCTATCGTTTATAGCTATGCTACCCTTGAGTCCCAAATCAAACACTGATCAAACTTCAAATGGCCCTAACTTCTATACGGTGCATCCTACACCTATCAAAGTTTGCAACATTCAAATGCTTGTAACTTTTTACTGGAGCGTCATAAAACCTTGAAATTTGGTGACAATAAATTACTCGTACCTCTTATCAATTTAAGCTATCGCTCATAGCCATGCTGCCCTTGAGTCCCAAATCAAACACTGATAAAACTTCAAATGGCCCTAACTTCTACACGCTGCATCCTGCATCTATCAAAGTTTGTCAGAATCGAATGCTTGTAACTTTTTACTGGAGCGTCATAAAACCTTGAAATTGTGTGACAATAAAGAACTCGTGCCTCTTATCAATTTAAGCTATCGCTCATAGCTATGCTACCCCTGAGTCCCAAATCAAACACTGATAAAACTTCAAATGGCCCTAACTTCTGTACGGTACCTCCTATACCTATCAAAGTTTGCAACAATCAAATGCTTGTAACTTTTTACTGGCGCGTCATAAAACTATGAAATTTTGTGACAATAAATTACTCGTACCTCTTAACAATTTAAGCTATCGTTCATAGCTATGCTACCCTTGAGTCCCAAATCAAACACTGATAAAACTTCAAATGGCCCTAACTTCTACACGCTGCATCCTGCAACTATCAAAGTTTGCCAGAATCGAATGCTTGTAACTTTTTACTGGAGCGTCATAAAACCTTGAAATTTTGTGAAAATAAATTACTCGTACCTCATATCAATTTAAGCTATGGTTCATAGCTACGCTACCCTTGAGTCCCAAATCAAACACTGATAAAACTTCAAATGACCCTAACTTCTACACGGTGCGTCCTACACCTATCAAACTTTGCAACATTCAAATACTTGTAACTTTTTACTGGAGCGTCATAAAACATTGAAATTTATTGACAATAAAGTAGTCGAGCCTATTATCAATTTAAGCTATCGTTTATAGCTATGCTACCCTTGAGTCCCAAATCAAACACTGATCAAACTTCAAATGGCCCTAACTTCTATACGGTGCATCCTACACCTATCAAAGTTTGCAACATTCAAATGCTTGTAACTTTTTACTGGAGCGTCATAAAACCTTGAAATTTGGTGACAATAAATTACTCGTACCTCTTATCAATTTAAGCTATCGCTCATAGCCATGCTGCCCTTGAGTCCCAAATCAAACACTGATAAAACTTCAAATGGCCCTAACTTCTACACGCTGCATCCTGCATCTATCAAAGTTTGTCAGAATCGAATGCTTGTAACTTTTTACTGGAGCGTCATAAAACCTTGAAATTAATTAAATTACTCGTACCTCTTATCAATTTAAGCTATCGTTCATAGCTATGCTACCCTCGAGTCCCAAATAAAACACTGATCAAACTTCAAATGGCCCTAACTTCTACACGCTGCATCCTGCATCTTTCAAAGTTTGCCAGAATCGAATGCTTGTAACTTTTTACTGGAGCGTCATAAAACCTTGCAATTATGTGACAATAAAGAACTCGTGCCTCTTATCAATTTAAGTTATCGCTCATAGCTATGCTACCCCTGAGTCCCAAATCAAACACTGATAAAACTTCAAATGGCCCTAACTTCTATATGGTGAGTCCTATAGCTATTAAAGTTTGCAACAATCAAATGCTTGTAACTTTTTACTGGAGCGTCATAAAACCTTGACATTTTGTGACAATACAGAACTCGTGCCTCTTATCAATTTAAGCTATCGCTCATAGCTATGCTAACCCTGAGTCCCAAATCAAACACTGATAAAACTTCAATGGGCCCTAACTTCTACACGCTGCATCCTGCATCTAACAAAGTTTGCCAGAATCGAATGCTTGTAACTTTTTACTGGAGCGTCTTAAAACCTTGAAATTTTGTGACAATAAATTACTCGTACCTCTTATCAATTTAAGCTATCGTTTATAGCTATGCTACCCTTGAGTCCCAAATCAAACACTGATCAAACTTCAAATGGCCCTAACTTCTACACGCTGCATCCTGCATCTTTCAAAGTTTGCCAGAATCGAATGCTTGTAACTTTTTACTGGAGCGTCATAAAACCTTGAAATTTTGTGACAATAAAGAACTCGTGCCTCTTATCAATTTAAGCTATCGCTCATAGCTATGCTACCCCTGAGTCCCAAATCAAACACTGATAAAACTTCAAATGGCCCTAACTTCTGTACGGTACCTCCTATACCTATCAAAGTTTGCAACAATCAAATGCTTGTAACTTTTTACTGGCGCGTCATAAAACTATGAAATTTTGTGACAATAAATTACTCGTACCTCTTAACAATTTAAGCTATCGTTCATAGCTATGCTACCCTTGAGTCCCAAATCAAACACTGATAAAACTTCAAATGGCCCTAACTTCTACACGCTGCATCCTGCAACTATCAAAGTTTGCCAGAATCGAATGCTTGTAACTTTTTACTGGAGCGTCATAAAACCTTGAAATTTTGTGACAATAAATTACTCGTACCTCATATCAATTTAAGCTATGGTTCATAGCTACGCTACCCTTGAGTCCCAAATCAAACACTGATAAAACTTCAAATGACCCTAACTTCTACACGGTGCGTCCTACACCTATCAAACTTTGCAACATTCAAATACTTGTAACTTTTTACTGGAGCGTCATAAAACATTGAAATTTATTGACAATAAAGTAGTCGAGCCTATTATCAATTTAAGCTATCGTTTATAGCTATGCTACCCTTGAGTCCCAAATCAAACACTGATCAAACTTCAAATGGCCCTAACTTCTATACGGTGCATCCTACACCTATCAAAGTTTGCAACATTCAAATGCTTGTAACTTTTTACTGGAGCGTCATAAAACCTTGAAATTTGGTGACAATAAATTACTCGTACCTCTTATCAATTTAAGCTATCGCTCATAGCCATGCTGCCCTTGAGTCCCAAATCAAACACTGATAAAACTTCAAATGGCCCTAACTTCTACACGCTGCATCCTGCATCTATCAAAGTTTGTCAGAATCGAATGCTTGTAACTTTTTACTGGAGCGTCATAAAACCTTGAAATTGTGTGACAATAAAGAACTCGTGCCTCTTATCAATTTAAGCTATCGCTCATAGCTATGCTACCCCTGAGTCCCAAATCAAACACTGATAAAACTTCAAATGGCCCTAACTTCTGTACGGTACCTCCTATACCTATCAAAGTTTGCAACAATCAAATGCTTGTAACTTTTTACTGGCGCGTCATAAAACTATGAAATTTTGTGACAATAAATTACTCGTACCTCTTAACAATTTAAGCTATCGTTCATAGCTATGCTACCCTTGAGTCCCAAATCAAACACTGATAAAACTTCAAATGGCCCTAACTTCTACACGCTGCATCCTGCAACTATCAAAGTTTGCCAGAATCGAATGCTTGTAACTTTTTACTGGAGCGTCATAAAACCTTGAAATTTTGTGACAATAAATTACTCGTACCTCATATCAATTTAAGCTATGGTTCATAGCTACGCTACCCTTGAGTCCCAAATCAAACACTGATAAAACTTCAAATGACCCTAACTTCTACACGGTGCGTCCTACACCTATCAAACTTTGCAACATTCAAATACTTGTAACTTTTTACTGGAGCGTCATAAAACATTGAAATTTATTGACAATAAAGTAGTCGAGCCTATTATCAATTTAAGCTATCGTTTATAGCTATGCTACCCTTGAGTCCCAAATCAAACACTGATCAAACTTCAAATGGCCCTAACTTCTATACGGTGCATCCTACACCTATCAAAGTTTGCAACATTCAAATGCTTGTAACTTTTTACTGGAGCGTCATAAAACCTTGAAATTTGGTGACAATAAATTACTCGTACCTCTTATCAATTTAAGCTATCGCTCATAGCCATGCTGCCCTTGAGTCCCAAATCAAACACTGATAAAACTTCAAATGGCCCTAACTTCTACACGCTGCATCCTGCATCTATCAAAGTTTGTCAGAATCGAATGCTTGTAACTTTTTACTGGAGCGTCATAAAACCTTGAAATTGTGTGACAATAAAGAACTCGTGCCTCTTATCAATTTAATCTATCGCTCATAGCTATGCTACCCTTGAGTCCCAAATCAAACACTGATCAAACTTCAAATGGCCCTAACTTCTACACGCTGCATCCTGCATCTTTCAAAGTTTTCCAGAATCGAATGCTTGTAAATTTTTACTGGAGCGTTATAAAACCTTGAAATTTTGTGACAATAAAGAACTCGTGCCTCTTATCAATTTAAGCTATCGCTCATAGCTTTGCTACCCCTGAGTCCCAAATCAAACACTGATAAAACTTCAAATGGCCCTAACTTCTACACGCTGCATCCTGCAACTATCAAAGTTTGCCAGAATCGAATGCTTGTAACTTTTTACTGGAGCGTCATAAAACCTTGAAATTTTGTGACAATAAATTACTCGTACCTCATATCAATTTAAGCTATGGTTCATAGCTACGCTACCCTTGAGTCCCAAATCAAACACTGATAAAACTTCAAATGACCCTAACTTCTACACGGTGCGTCCTACACCTATCAAACTTTGCAACATTCAAATACTTGTAACTTTTTACTGGAGCGTCATAAAACCTTGAAATTTATTGACAATAAAGTAGTCGAGCCTATTATCAATTTAAGCTATCGTTTATAGCTATGCTACCCTTGAGTCCCAAATCAAACACTGATCAAACTTCAAATGGCCCTAACTTTTATACGGTGCGTCCTACACCTATCAAACTTTGCAACATTCAAATGCTTGTAAGTTTTTACTGGAGCGTCATAAAACCTTGAAATTTTGTGACAATAAATTACTCGTACCGCTTAGCAATTTAAGCTATCGTTCATAGCTATGCTACCCTTGAGTCCCAAATCAAACACTGATCAAACTTCAAATGGCCCTAACTTCTGTACGGTGCGTCCTATACCTATTAAAGTTTGCAACAATCAAATGCTTGTAACTTTTTACTGGAGCGGCATAAAACCTAGACATTTTGTGCCTCTTATCAATTTAAGCTATCGCTCATAGCTATGCTACGCCTGAGTCCCAAATCAAACACTGATAAAACTTCAAATGGCCCTAACTTCTATACGGTGCGTCCTACACCTATGAAACTTTGCAACGTTCAAATGCTTGTAACTTTTTACTGGAGCGTCATAAAACCTTGAAATTAATTAAATTACTCGTACCTCTTATCAATTTAAGCTATCGTTCATAGCTATGCTACCCTTGAGTCCCAAATAAAACACTGATCAAACTTCAAATGGCCCTAACTTCTACACGCTGCATCCTGCATCTTTTAAAGTTTGCCAGAATCGAATGCTTGTAACTTTTTACTGGAGCGTCATAAAACCTTGCAATTATGTGACAATAAAGAACTCGTGCCTCTTACCAATTTAAGCTATCGCTCATAGCTATGCTACCCCTGAGTCCCAAATCAAACACTGATAAAACTTCAAATGGCCCTAACTTCTATATGGTGCGTCCTATAGCTATTAAAGTTTGCAACAATCAAATGCTTGTAACTTTTTACTGGAGCGTCATAAAACCTTGACATTTTGTGACAATACAGAACTCGCGCCTCTTATCAATTTAAGCTATCGCTCATAGCTATGCTAACCCTGAGTCCCAAATCAAACAACGATAAACCTTCAAAGGGCCCTAACTTCTACACGCTGCATCCTGCATCTAACAAAGTTTGCCAGAATCGAATGCTTGTAACTTTTTACTGGAGCGTATTAAAACCTTGAAATTTTGTGACAATAAATTACTCGTACCTCTTATCAATTTAAGCTATCGTTAATAGCTATGCTACCCTTGAGTCCCAAATCAAACACTGATCAAACTTCAAATGGCCCTAACTTCTACACGCTGAATCCTGCATCTTTCAAAGTTTGCCAGAATCGAATGCTTGTAACTTTTTACTGGAGCGTCATAAAACCTTGAAATTTTGTGACAATAAAGAACTCGTGCCTCTTATCAATTTAAGCTATCGCTCATAGCTATGCTACCCCTGAGTCCCAAATCAAACACTGATAAAACTTCAAATGGCCCTAACTTCTGTACGGTGCCTCCTATACCTATCAAAGTTTGCAACAATCAAATGCTTGTAACTTTTTACTGGAGCGTCATAAAACTATGAAATTTTGTGACAATAAATTACTCGTACCTCTTAACAATTTAAGCTATCGTTCATAGCTATGGTACCCTTGAGTCCCAAATCAAACATTGATAAAACTTCAAATGGCCCTAACTTCTACACGCTGCATCCTGCAACTATCAAAGTTTGCCAGAATCGAATGCTTGTAACTTTTTACTGGAGCGTCATAAAACCTTGAAATTTTGTGACAATAAATTACTAGTACCTCTTATCAGTTTAAGCTATCGTTCATAGCTATGCTACCCTTGAGTCCCAAATCAAACACTGATAAAACTTCAAATGGCCCTAACTTCTACATGGTGCGTCCTACACCTATCAAACTTTGCAACATTCAAATACTTGTAACTTTTTACTGGAGCGTCATAAAACCTTGAAATTTATTGACAATAAAGTAGTCGAGCCAATTATCAATTTAAGCTATCGTTTATAGCTATGCTACCCTTGAGTCCCAAATCAAACACTGATAAAACTTCAAATGGCCCTAACTTCTATACGGTGCGTCCTAAACCTATCAAAGTTTGCAACATTCAAATGCTTGTAACTTTTTACTGGAGCGTCATAAAACCTTGAAATTTTGTGACAATAAATTACTCGTACCTCTTATCAATTTAAGCTATCGTTCATAGCTATGCTACCCTTGAGTCCCAAATCAAACACTGATAAATCTTCAAATGGCCCTAACTTCTACACGCTGCATCCTGCATCTATCAAAGTTTGTCAGAATCGAATGCTTGTAACTTTTTACTGGAGCGTAATAAAACCTTGAAATTGTGTGACAATAAAGAACTCGTGCCTCTTATCAATTTAAGCTATCGCTCATAGCTATGCTACCCTTGTGTCCCAAATCAAACACTGATCAAACTTCAAATGGCCCTAACTTCTACACGCTGCATCCTGCATCTTTCAAGTTTTCCAGAATCGAATGCTTGTAACTTTTTACTGGAGCGTTATAAAACCTTGAAATTTTGTGACAATAAAGAACTCGTGCCTCTTATCAATTTAAGCTATCGCTCATAGCTATGCTACCCCTGAGTCCCAAATCAAACACTGATAAAACTTCAAATGGCCCTAACTTCTACACGCTGCATCCTGCAACTATCAAAGTTTGCCAGAATCGAATGCTTGTAACTTTTTACTGGAGCGTCATAAAACCTTGAAATTTTGTGACAATAAAGAACTCGTGCCTCTTATCAATTTAAGCTATCGCTCATAGCTATGCTACCCCTGAGTCCCAAATCAAACACTGATAAAACTTCAAATGGGCCTAACTTCTATACGGTGCATCCTACACCTATCAAACTTTGCAACATTCAAATGCTTGTAACTTTTTACTGGAGCGTCATAAAACCTTGAAATTTTGTGACAATAAATTACTCGTACCTCTTATCAATTTAAGCTATCGTTCATAGCTATGCTACCCTTGAGTCCCAAATCAAAAACTGATAAAACTTCAAATGGCCCTAACTTCTACACGCTGCATCCTGCATCTATCAAAGTTTGTCAGAATCGAATGCTTGTAACTTTTTACTGGAGCGTAATAAAACCTTGAAATTGTGTGACAATAAAGAACTCGTGCCTCTTATCAATTTAAGCTATCGCTCATAGCTATGCTACCCTTGTGTCCCAAATCAAACACTGATCAAACTTCAAATGGCCCTAACTTCTACACGCTGCATCCTGCATCTTTCAAGTTTTCCAGAATCGAATGCTTGTAACTTTTTACTGGAGCGTCATAAAACCTTGAAATTTTGTGACAATAAAGAACTCGTGCCTCTTATCAATTTAAGTTATCGCTCATAGCTATGCTACCCCTGAGTCCCAAATCAAACACTGATAAAACTTCAAATGGGCCTCACTTCTATACGGTGCGTCCTACACCTATCAAACTTTGCAACATTCAAATGCTTGTAACTTTTTACTGGAGCGTCATAAAACCTTGAAATTTTGTGACAATAAATTACTCGTACCTCTTAGCAATTTAAGCTATCGTTCATAGCTATGCTACCCTTGAGTCCCAAATCAAACACTTATCAAACTTCAAATGGCCCTAACTTCTACACGCTGCATCCTGCATCTTTCAAAGTTTGCCAGAATCGAATGCTTGCAACTTTTTACTGGAGCGTCATAAAACCTTGAAATTTTGTGACAATAAAGAACTCGTGCCTCTTATCAATTTAAGCTATCGTTTATAGCTATGCTACCCTTGAGTCCCAAATCAAACACTGATCAAACTTCAAATGGCCCTAACTTTTATACGGTGCGTCCTACACCTATCAAACTTTGCAACATTCAAATGCTTGTAAGTTTTTACTGGAGCGTCATAAAACCTTGAAATTTTGTGACAATAAATTACTCGTACCGCTTAGCAATTTAAGCTATCGTTCATAGCTATGCTACCCTTGAGTCCCAAATCAAACACTGATCAAACTTCAAATGGCCCTAACTTCTGTACGGTGCGTCCTATACCTATTAAAGTTTGCAACAATCAAATGCTTGTAACTTTTTACTGGAGCGGCATAAAACCTAGACATTTTGTGCCTCTTATCAATTTAAGCTATCGCTCATAGCTATGCTACGCCTGAGTCCCAAATCAAACACTGATAAAACTTCAAATGGCCCTAACTTCTATACGGTGCGTCCTACACCTATGAAACTTTGCAACGTTCAAATGCTTGTAACTTTTTACTGGAGCGTCATAAAACCTTGAAATTAATTAAATTACTCGTACCTCTTATCAATTTAAGCTATCGTTCATAGCTATGCTACCCTTGAGTCCCAAATAAAACACTGATCAAACTTCAAATGGCCCTAACTTCTACACGCTGCATCCTGCATCTTTTAAAGTTTGCCAGAATCGAATGCTTGTAACTTTTTACTGGAGCGTCATAAAACCTTGCAATTATGTGACAATAAAGAACTCGTGCCTCTTACCAATTTAAGCTATCGCTCATAGCTATGCTACCCCTGAGTCCCAAATCAAACACTGATAAAACTTCAAATGGCCCTAACTTCTATATGGTGCGTCCTATAGCTATTAAAGTTTGCAACAATCAAATGCTTGTAACTTTTTACTGGAGCGTCATAAAACCTTGACATTTTGTGACAATACAGAACTCGCGCCTCTTATCAATTTAAGCTATCGCTCATAGCTATGCTAACCCTGAGTCCCAAATCAAACACTGATAAACCTTCAAAGGGCCCTAACTTCTACACGCTGCATCCTGCATCTAACAAAGTTTGCCAGAATCGAATGCTTGTAACTTTTTACTGGAGCGTATTAAAACCTTGAAATTTTGTGACAATAAATTACTCGTACCTCTTATCAATTTAAGCTATCGTTCATAGCTATGCTACCCTTGAGTCCCAAATCAAACACTGATCAAACTTCAAATGGCCCTAACTTCTACACGCTGAATCCTGCATCTTTCAAAGTTTGCCAGAATCGAATGCTTGTAACTTTTTACTGGAGCGTCATAAAACCTTGAAATTTTGTGACAATAAAGAACTCGTGCCTCTTATCAATTTAAGCTATCGCTCATAGCTATGCTACCCCTGAGTCCCAAATCAAACACTGATAAAACTTCAAATGGCCCTAACTTCTGTACGGTGCCTCCTATACCTATCAAAGTTTGCAACAATCAAATGCTTGTAACTTTTTACTGGAGCGTCATAAAACTATGAAATTTTGTGACAATAAATTACTCGTACCTCTTAACAATTTAAGCTATCGTTCATAGCTATGGTACCCTTGAGTCCCAAATCAAACATTGATAAAACTTCAAATGGCCCTAACTTCTGCACGCTGCATCCTGCAACTATCAAAGTTTGCCAGAATCGAATGCTTGTAACTTTTTACTGGAGCGTCATAAAACCTTGAAATTTTGTGACAATAAATTACTAGTACCTCTTATCAGTTTAAGCTATCGTTCATAGCTATGCTACCCTTGAGTCCCAAATCAAACACTGATAAAACTTCAAATGGCCCTAACTTCTACATGGTGCGTCCTACACCTATCAAACTTTGCAACATTCAAATACTTGTAACTTTTTACTGGAGCGTCATAAAACCTTGAAATTTATTGACAATAAAGTAGTCGAGCCAATTATCAATTTAAGCTATCGTTTATAGCTATGCTACCCTTGAGTCCCAAATCAAACACTGATCAAACTTCAAATGGCCCTAACTTCTATACGGTGCGTCCTAAACCTATCAAAGTTTGCAACATTCAAATGCTTGTAACTTTTTACTGGAGCGTCATAAAACCTTGAAATTTTGTGACAATAAATTACTCGTACCTCTTATCAATTTAAGCTATCGTTCATAGCTATGCTACCCTTGAGTCCCAAATCAAACACTGATAAATCTTCAAATGGCCCTAACTTCTACACGCTGCATCCTGCATCTATCAAAGTTTGTCAGAATCGAATGCTTGTAACTTTTTACTGGAGCGTAATAAAACCTTGAAATTGTGTGACAATAAAGAACTCGTGCCTCTTATCAATTTAAGCTATCGCTCATAGCTATGCTACCCTTGTGTCCCAAATCAAACACTGATCAAACTTCAAATGGCCCTAACTTCTACACGCTGCATCCTGCATCTTTCAAGTTTTCCAGAATCGAATGCTTGTAACTTTTTACTGGAGCGTTATAAAACCTTGAAATTTTGTGACAATAAAGAACTCGTGCCTCTTATCAATTTAAGCTATCGCTCATAGCTATGCTACCCCTGAGTCCCAAATCAAACACTGATAAAACTTCAAATGGCCCTAACTTCTACACGCTGCATCCTGCAACTATCAAAGTTTGCCAGAATCGAATGCTTGTAACTTTTTACTGGAGCGTCATAAAACCTTGAAATTTTGTGACAATAAAGAACTCGTGCCTCTTATCAATTTAAGCTATCGCTCATAGCTATGCTACCCCTGAGTCCCAAATCAAACACTGATAAAACTTCAAATGGGCCTAACTTCTATACGGTGCGTCCTACACCTATCAAACTTTGCAACATTCAAATGCTTGTAACTTTTTACTGGAGCGTCATAAAACCTTGAAATTTTGTGACAATAAATTACTCGTACCTCTTATCAATTTAAGCTATCGTTCATAGCTATGCTACCCTTGAGTCCCAAATCAAACACTGATAAAACTTCAAATGGCCCTAACTTCTACACGCTGCATCCTGCATCTATCAAAGTTTGTCAGAATCGAATGCTTGTAACTTTTTACTGGAGCGTAATAAAACCTTGAAATTGTGTGACAATAAAGAACTCGTGCCTCTTATCAATTTAAGCTATCGCTCATAGCTATGCTACCCTTGTGTCCCAAATCAAACACTGATCAAACTTCAAATGGCCCTAACTTCTACACGCTGCATCCTGCATCTTTCAAGTTTTCCAGAATCGAATGCTTGTAACTTTTTACTGGAGCGTCATAAAACCTTGAAATTTTGTGACAATAAAGAACTCGTGCCTCTTATCAATTTAAGTTATCGCTCATAGCTATGCTACCCCTGAGTCCCAAATCAAACACTGATAAAACTTCAAATGGGCCTCACTTCTATACGGTGCGTCCTACACCTATCAAACTTTGCAACATTCAAATGCTTGTAACTTTTTACTGGAGCGTCATAAAACCTTGAAATTTTGTGACAATAAATTACTCGTACCTCTTAGCAATTTAAGCTATCGTTCATAGCTATGCTACCCTTGAGTCCCAAATCAAACACTTATCAAACTTCAAATGGCCCTAGCTTCTACACGCTGCATCCTGCATCTTTCAAAGTTTGCCAGAATCGAATGCTTGCAACTTTTTACTGGAGCGTCATAAAACCTTGAAATTTTGTGACAATAAAGAACTCGTGCCTCTTATCAATTTAAGCTATCGCTCATAGCTATGCTACCGCTGAGTCCCAAATCACACACTGATCAAACTGCAAATGGCCCTAACTTCTACACGCTGCATCCTGCATCTTTCAAAGTTTTCCAGAATCGAATGCTTGTAACTTTTTACTGGAGCGTTATAAAACCTTGAAATTTTGTGACAATAAATAACTCGTGCCTCTTATCAATTTAAGCTATCGCTCATAGCTATGCTACCCCTGAGTCCCAAATCAAACACTGATAAAACTTCAAATGGCCCTAACTTCTACACGCTGCATCCTGCAACTATCAAAGTTTGCCAGAATCGAATGCTTGTAACTTTTTACTGGAGCGTCATAAGACCTTGAAATTTTGTGACAATAAAGAACTCGTGCCTCTTATCAATTTAAGCTATCGCTCATAGCTATGCTACCCCTGAGTCCCAAATCAAAAACTGATAAAACTTCAAATGGGCCTAACTTCTATACGGTGCGTCCTACACCTATCAAACTTTGCAACATTCAAATGCTTGTAACTTTTTACTGGAGCGTCATAAAACCTTGAAATTTTGTGACAATAAATTACTCGTACCTCTTAGCAATTTAAGCTATCGTTCATAGCTATGCTACCCTTGAGTCCCAAATCAAACACTGATCAAACTTCAAATGGCCCTAACTTCTATACGGTGCGTCCTATACCTATCAAAGTTTGCAACATTCAAATGTTTGTAACTTTTTACTGGAGCGTCATAAAACCTTGAAATTTTGTGACAATAAAGTACTCGAGCCTCTTATCAATTTAAGCTATCGCTCATAGCTATGCTACCCTTGACTCCAAACTAAAACTCTGAGAAAACTTCAAATGGCCCTAACTTCTACACGGTGCGTCCTACACCTATCAAACTTTGCAACATTCAAATGCTTGTAACTTTTTACTGGAGCGTCATAAAGCCTTGAAATTTATTGACAATAAAGTAGTCGAGCCTATTATCAATTTAAGCTATCGTTTATAGCTATGCTACCCTTGAGTCCCAAATCAAACACTGATCAAACTTCAAATGGCCCTAACTTCTATACGGTGCGTCCTACACCTATCAAAGTTTGCAACATTCAAATGCTTGTAACTTTTTACTGGAGCGGCATAAAACCTAGACATTTTGTGCCTCTTATCAATTTAAGCTATCGCTCATAGCTATGCTACGCCTGAGTCCCAAATCAAACACTGATCAAACTTCAAATGGCCCTATCTTCTACACGCTGCATCCTGCATCTTTCAAAGTTTGTCAGAATCGAATGCTTGTAACTTTTTACTGGAGCGTCATAAAACCTTGAAATTTTGTGACAATAAATTACTCGTACCTCTTACCAATTTAAGCTATCGTTTATAGCTATGCTACCCTTGAGTCCCAAATCAAACACTGATCAAACTTCAAATGGCCCTAACTTCTGTACGGTGCGTCCTACACCTATCAAACTTTGCAACATTCAAATGCTTGTAACTTTTTACTGGAGCGTCATAAAACCTTGAAATTAATTAAATTACTCGTACCTCTTATCAATTTAAGCTATCGTTCATAGCTATGCTACCCTTGAGTCCCAAATAAAACACTGATCAAACTTCAAATGGCCCTAACTTCTACACGCTGCATCCTGCATCTTTCAAAGTTTGCCAGAATCGGATGCTTGTAACTTTTTACTGGAGCGTCATAAAACCTTGCAATTATGTGACAATAAAGAACTCGTGCCTCTTATCAATTTAAGCTATCGCTCATAGTTATGCTACCCCTGAGTCCCAAATCAAACACTGATAAAACTTCAAATGGCCCTAACTTCTATATGATGCGTCCTATAGCTATTAAAGTTTGCAACAATCAAATGCTTGTAACTTTTTACTGGAGCGTCATAAAACCTTGACATTTTGTGACAATACAGAACTCATGCCTCTTATCAATTTAAGCTATCGCTCATAGCTATGCTCACCCTGAGTCCCAAATCAAACACTGATAAAACTTCAAAGGGCCCTAACTTCTACACGCTGCATCCTGCATCTAACAAAGTTTGCCAGAATCGAATGCTTGTAACTTTTTACTGGAGCGTCCTAAAACCTTGAAATTTTGTGACAATAAATTACTCGTACCTCTTATCAATTTAAGCTATCGTTCATAGCTATGCTACCCTTGAGTCCCAAATCAAACACTGATCAAACTTCAAATGGCCCTAACTTCTACACGCTGCATCCTGCATCTTTCAAAGTTTGCCAGAATCGAATGCTTGTAACTTTTTACTGGAGCGTCATAAAACCTTGCAATTTTGTGACAATAAAGAACTCGTGCCTCTTATCAATTTAAGCTATCGCTCATAGCTATGCTACCCCTGAGTCCCAAATCAAACACTGATAAAACTTCAAATGGCCCTAACTTCTGTACGGTGCCTCCTATACCTATCAAAGTTTGCAACAATCAAATGCTTGTAACTTTTTACTGGAGCGTCATAAAACTATGAAATTTTGTGACAATAAATTACTCGTACCTCTTAACAATTTAAGCTATCGTTCATAGCTATGCTACCCTTGAGTCCCAAATCAAACACTGATAAAACTTCAAATGGCCCTAACTTCTACACGCTGCATCCTGCAACTATCAAAGTTTGCCACAATCGAATGCTTGTAACTTTTTACTGGAGCGTCATAAAACCTTGAAATTTTGTGACAATAAATTACTCGTACCTCTTATCAATTTAAGCTATCGTTCATAGCTATGCTACCCTTGAGTCCCAAATCAAACACTGATAAACCTTCAAATGGCCCTAACTTCTATACGGTGCGTCCTATACCTATCAAAGTTTGCAACATTCAAATGTTTGTAACTTTTTACTGGAGCGTCATAAAACCTTGAAATTTTGTGACAATAAAGTACTCGAGCCTCTTATCAATTTAAGCTATCGCTCATAGCTATGCTACCCTTGACTCCAAACTAAAACACTGAGAAAACTTCAAATGGCCCTAACTTCTACACGGTGCGTCCTACACCTATCAAACTTTGCAACATTCAAATGCTTGTAACTTTTTACTGGAGCGTCATAAAACCTTGAAATTTATTGACAATAAAGTAGTCGAGCCTATTATCAATTTAAGCTATCGTTTATAGCTATGCTACCCTTGAGTCCCAAATCAAACACTGATCAAACTTCAAATGGCCCTAACTTCTATACGGTGCATCCTGCGTCTATCAAAGTTTGCCAGAAGCGAATGCTTGTAACTTTTACTGGAGCGTCATAAAACCTTAAAATTTTGTGACAATAAAGAAGTCGTGCCTCTTATCAATTTAAGCTATCGCTCATAGCTATGCTACCCCTGAGTCCCAAATCAAACTCTGATAAAACTTCAAATGGCGATAACTTCTATACGGTGCGTCCCACACCTATCAAACTTTGCAACATTCAAATGCTTGTAACTTTTTACTGGAGCGTCATAAAACCTTGAAATTTTGTGACAATAAAGAACTCGTGCCTCTTATCAATTTAAGCCATCGCTCATAGCTATGCTACCCTTGAGTCCCAAATCAAACACTGATCAAACTGCAAATGGCCCTATCTTCTACAGGCTGCATCCTGCATCTTTCAAAGTTTGCCAGAATCGAATGCTTGTAACTTTTTACTGGAGCGTCATAAAACCTTGAAATTTTGTGACAATAAAGAACTCGTGCCTCTTATCAATTAAAGCTATCGCTCATAGCTATGCTACCCCTGAGTCCCAAATCAAACACTGATAAAACTTCAAATGGCCCTAACTTCTATACGGTGCGTCCTATACCTATCAAAGTTTGCAACATTCAAATGTTTGTAACTTTTTACTGGAGCGTCATAAAACCTTGAAATTTTGTGACAATAAAGTACTCGAGCCTCTTATCAATTTAAGCTATCGCTCAGAGCTATGCTACCCTTGACTCCAAACTAAAACACTGAGAAAACTTCAAATGGCCCTAACTTCTACACGGTGCGTCCTACACCTATCAAACTTTGCAACATTCAAATGCTTGTAACTTTTTACTGGAGCGTCATAAAGCCTTGAAATTTATTGACAATAAAGTAGTCGAGCCTATTATCAATTTAAGCTATCGTTTATAGCTATGCTACCCTTGAGTCCCAAATCAAACACTGATCAAACTTCAAATGGCCCTAACTTCTATACGGTGCGTCCTACACCTATCAAAGTTTGCAACATTCAAATGCTTGTAACTTTTTACTGGAGCGGCATAAAACCTAGACATTTTGTGCCTCTTATCAATTTAAGCTATCGCTCATAGCTATGCTACCCCTGAGTCCCAAATCAAACACTGATCAAACTTCAAATGGCCCTATCTTCTACACGCTGCATCCTGCATCTTTCAAAGTTTGTCAGAATCGAATGCTTGTAACTTTTTACTGGAGCGTCATAAAACCTTGAAATTGTGTGACAATAAAGAACTCGTGCCTCTTATCAATTTAACCTATCGCTCATAGCTTTGCTACCCCTGAGTCCCAAATCAAACACTGATAAAACTTCAAATGGCCCTAACTTCTATACGGTGCGTCCTACACCTATCAAACTTTGCAACATTCAAATGCTTGTAACTTTTTACTGGAGCGTCATAAAACCTTGAAATTTTGTGACAATAAATTACTCGTACCTCTTACCAATTTAAGCTATCGTTTATAGCTATGCTACCCTTGAGTCCCAAATCAAACACTGATCAAACTTCAAATGGCCCTAACTTCTGTACGGTGCGTCCTATACCTATTAAAGTTTGCAACAATCAAATGCTTGTAACTTTTTACTGGAGCGGCATAAACCTAGACATTTTGTGCCTCTTATCAATTTAAGCTATCGCTCATAGCTATGCTACCCCTGAGTCCCAAATCAAACACTGATAAAACTTCAAATGGCCCTAACTTCTATACGGTACGTCCTACACCTATCAAACTTTGCAACATTCAAATGCTTGTAACTTTTTACTGGAGCGTCATAAAACCTTGAAATTAATTAAATTACTCGTACCTCTTATCAATTTAAGCTATCGTTCATAGCTATGCTACCCTTGAGTCCCAAATAAAACACTGATCAAACTTCAAATGGCCCTAACTTCTACACGCTGCATCCTGCATCTTTCAAAGTTTGCCAGAATCGGATGCTTGTAACTTTTTACTGGAGCGTCATAAAACCTTGCAATTATGTGACAATAAAGAACTCGTGCCTCTTATCAATTTAAGCTATCGCTCATAGCTATGCTACCCCTGAGTCCCAAATCAAACACTGATAAAACTTCAAATGGCCCTAACTTCTATATGATGCGTCCTATAGCTATTAAAGTTTGCAACAATCAAATGCTTGTAACTTTTTACTGGAGCGTCATAAAACCTTGACATTTTGTGACAATACAGAACTCGTGCCTCTTATCAATTTAAGCTATCGCTCATAGCTATGCTCACCCTGAGTCCCAAATCAAACACTGATAAAACTTCAAAGGGCCCTAACTTCTACACGCTGCATCCTGCATCTAACAAAGTTTGCCAGAATCGAATGCTTGTAACTTTTTACTGGAGCGTCCTAAAACCTTGAAATTTTGTGACAATAAATTACTCGTACCTCTTATCAATTTAAGCTATCGTTCATAGCTATGCTACCCTTGAGTCCCAAATCAAACACTGATCAAACTTCAAATGGCCCTAACTTCTACACGCTGCATCCTGCATCTTTCAAAGTTTGCCAGAATCGAATGCTTGTAACTTTTTACTGGAGCGTCATAAAACCTTGCAATTTTGTGACAATAAAGAACTCGTGCCTCTTATCAATTTAAGCTATCGCTCATAGCTATGCTACCCCTGAGTCCCAAATCAAACACTGATAAAACTTCAAATGGCCCTAACTTCTGTACGGTGCCTCCTTTACCTATCAAAGTTTGCAACAATCAAATGCTTGTAACTTTTTACTGGAGCGTCATAAAATTATGAAATTTTGTGACAATAAATTACTCGTACCTCTTAACAATTTAAGCTATCGTTCATAGCTATGCTACCCTTGAGTCCCAAATCAAACACTGATAAAACTTTAAATGGCCCTAACTTCTACACGCTGCATCCTGCAACTATCAAAGTTTGCCAGAATCGAATGCTTGTAACTTTTTACTGGAGCGTCATAAAACCTTGAAATTTTGTGACAATAAATTACTCGTACCTCTTATCAATTTAAGCTATCGTTCATAGCTATGCTACCCTTGAGTCCCAAATCAAACACTGATAAAACTTCAAATGGCCCTAACTTCTACACGGTGCGTCCTACACCTATCAAACTTTGCAACATTCAAATACTTGTAACTTTTTACTGGAGCATCATAAAACCTTGAAATTTATTGACAATAAAGTAGTCGAGCCTATTATCAATTTAAGCTTCGTTTATAGCTATGCTACCCTTGAGTCCCAAATAAAACACTGATCAAACTTCAAATGGCCCTAACTTCTATACGGTGCGTCCAACACCTATTAAAGTTTGCAACATTCAAATGCTTGTAACTTCTTACTGGAGCGTCATAAATCCTTGAAATTTTGTGACAATAAATTACTCGTACCTCTTATCAATTTAAGCTATCGTTCATAGCTATGCTACCCTTGAGTCCCAAATCAAACACTGATAAAACTTCAAATGGCCCTAACTTCTACACGCTGCAACCTGCATCTATCAAAGTTTGCCAGAATCGAATGCTTGTAGCTTTTTACTGGAGCGTCATAAAACCTTGAAATTAATTAAATTACTCGTACCTCTTATCAATTTAAGCTATCGTTCATAGCTATGCTACCCCTGAGTCCCAAATCAAACACTGATACAACTTCAAATGGCCCTAACTTCTATACGGTGCGTCCTACACCTATCAAACTTTGCAACATTCAAATGCTTGTAACTTTTTACTGGAGCGTCATAAAACCTTGAAATTAATTAAATTACTCGTACCTCTTATCAATTTAAGCTATCGTTCATAGCTATGCTACCCTTGAGTCCCAAATCAAACACTGATCAAACTTCAAATGGCCCTAACTTCTACACGCTGCATCCTGCATCTTTCAAAGTTTGCCAGAATCGAATGCTTGTAACTTTTTACTGGAGCGTCATAAAACCTTGAAATTTTGTGACAATAAAGAACTCGTGCCTCTTATCAATTTAAGCTATCGCTCATAGCTATGCTACCCCTGAGTCCCAAATGAAACACTGATAAAACTTCAAATGGCCCTAACTTCTGTACGGTGCCTCCTATACCTATCAAAGTTTGCAACAATCAAATGCTTGTAACTTTTTACTGGAGCGTCATAAAACTATGAAATTTTGTGACAATAAATTACTCGTACCTCTTAACAATTTAAGCTATCGTTCATAGCTATGCTACCCTTGAGTCCCAAATCAAACACTGATAAAACTTCAAATGGCCCTAACTTCTACACGCTGCATCCTGCAACTATCAAAGTTTGCCAGAATCGAATGCTTGTAACTTTTTACTGGAGCGTCATAAAACCTTGAAATTTTGTGACAATAAATTACTCGTACCTCTTATCAATTTAAGCTATCGTTCATAGCTATGCTACCCTTGAGTCCCAAATCAAACACTGATAAAACTTCAAATGGCCCTAACTTCTACACGGTGCGTCCTACACCTATCAAACTTTGCAACATTCAAATACTTGTAACTTTTTACTGGAGCATCATAAAACCTTGAAATTTATTGACAATAAAGTAGTCGAGCCTATTATCAATTTAAGCTATCGTTTATAGCTATGCTACCCTTGAGTCCCAAATAAAACACTGATCAAACTTCAAATGGCCCTAACTTCTATACGGTGCGTCCTACACCTATCAAAGTTTGCAACATTCAAATGCTTGTAACTTTTTACTGGAGCGTCATAAAACCTTGAAATTTTGTGACAATAAATTACTCGTACCTCTTATCAATTTAAGCTATCGTTCATAGCTATGCTACCCTTGAGTCCCAAATCAAATACTGATAAAACTTCAAATGGCCCTAACTTCTACACGCTGCATCCTGCATCTATCAAAAGTTTGTCAGAATCGAATGCTTGTAACTTTTTACTGGAGCGTCATAAAACCTTGAAATTGTGTGACAATAAAGAACTCGTGCCTCTTATCAATTTAAGCTATCGCGCATAGCTATGCTACCCCTGAGTCCCAAATCAAACACTGATACAACTTCAAATGGCCCTAACTTCTACACGCTGCATCCTGCATCTATCAAAGTTTGCCAGAATCGAATGCTTGTAGCTTTTTACTGGTGCGTCATAAAACCTTGAAATTAATTAAATTACTCGTACCTCTTATCAATTTAAGCTATCGTTCATAGCTATGCTACCCCTGAGTCCCAAATCAAACACTGATACAACTTCAAATGGCCCTAACTTCTATACGGTGCGTCCTACACCTATCAAACTTTGCAACATTCAAATGCTTGTAAGTTTTTACTGGAGCGTCATAAAACCTTGAAATTAATTAAATTACTCGTACCTCTTATCAATTTAAGCTATCGTTCATAGCTATGCTACCCTTGAGTCCCAAATAAAACACTGATCAAACTTCAAATGGCCCTAACTTCTACACGCTGCATCCTGCATCTTTCAAAGTTTGCCAGAATCGGATGCTTGTAACTTTTTACTGGAGCGTCATAAAACCTTGCAATTATGTGACAATAAAGAACTCGTGCCTCTTATCAATTTAAGCTATCGCTCATAGCTATGCTACCCCTGAGTCCCAAATCAAACACTGATAAAACTTCAAATGGCCCTAACTTCTATATGGTGCGTCCTATAGCTAATAAAGTTTGCAACAATCAAATGCTTGTAACTTTTTACTGGAGCGTCATAAAACCTTGACATTTTGTGACAATACAGAACTCGTGCCTCTTATCAATTTAAGCTATCGCTCATAGCTATGCTAACCCTGAGTCCCAAATTAAACACTGATAAAACTTCAAAGGGCCCTAACTTCTACACGCTGCATCCTGCATCTAACAAAGTTTGCCATAATCGAATGCTTGTAACTTTTTACTGGAGCGTCCTAAAACCTTGAAATTTTGTGACAATAAATTACTCGTACCTCTTATCAATTTAAGCTATCGTTCATAGCTATGCTACCCTTGAGTCCCAAATCAAACACTGATCAAACTTCAAATGGCCCTAACTTCTACACGCTGCATCCTGCATCTTTCAAAGTTTGCCAGAATCGAATGCTTGTAACTTTTTACTGGAGCGTCATAAAACCTTGAAATTTTGTGACAATAAAGAACTCGTGCCTCTTATCAATTTAAGCTATCGCTCATAGCTATGCTACCCCTGAGTCCCAAATCAAACACTGATAAAACTTCAAATGGCCCTAACTTCTGTACGGTGCCTCCTATACCTATCAAAGTTTGCAACAATCAAATGCTTGTAACTTTTTAATGGAGCGTCATAAAACTATGAAATTTTGTGACAATAAATTACTCGTACCTCTTAACAATTTAAGCTATCGTTCATAGCTATGCTACCCTTGAGTCCCAAATCAAACACTGATAAAACTTCAAATGGCCCTAACTTCTACACGCTGCATCCTGCAACTATCAAAGATTGCCAGAATCGAATGCTTGTAACTTTTTACTGGAGCGTCATAAAACCTTGAAATTTTGTGACAATAAATTACTCGTACCTCTTATCAATTTAAGCTATCGTTCATAGCTATGCTACCCTTGAGTCCCAAATCAAATACTGATCAAACTTCAAATGGCCCTAACTTCTATACGGTGCGTCCTACACCTATCAAAGTTTGCAACATTCAAATGCTTGTAACTTTTTACTGGAGCGTCATAAAACCTTGAAATTTTGTGACAATAAATTACTCGTACCTCTTATCAATTTAAGCTATCGTTCATAGCTATGCTACCTTTGAGTCCCAAATCAAACACTGATAAAACTTCAAATGGCCCTAACTTCTACACGCTGCATCCTGCATCTATCAAAAGTTTGTCAGAATCGAATGCTTGTAACTTTTTACTGGAGCGTCATAAAACCTTGAAATTGTGTGACAATAAAGAACTCGTGCCTCTTATCAATTTAAGCTATCGCGCATAGCTATGCTACCCCTGAGTCCCAAATCAAACACTGATACAACTTCAAATGGCCCTAACTTCTACACGCTGCATCCTGCATCTATCAAAGTTTGCCAGAATCGAATGCTTGTAGCTTTTTACTGGAGCGTCATAAAACCTTGAAATTGTGTGACAATAAAGAATTCGTGCCACTTATCAATTTAAGCTATCGCTCATAGCTATGCTACCCCTGAGTCCCAAATCAAACACTGATCAAACTTCAAATGGCCCTAACTTCTACACGCTGCATCCTGCATCTTTCAAAGTTTGCCAGAATCGAATGCTTGTAACTTTTTACTGGAGCGTCATAAAACCTTGAAATTTTGTGGCAATAAAGAACTCGTGCCTCTTATCAATTTAAGCTATCGCTCATAGCTATGCTACCCCTGAGTTCCAAATCAAACACTGATAAAACTTCAAATGGCCCTAACTTCTATACGGTGCGTCCTACACCTATCAAACTTTGCAACATTCAAATGCTTGTAACTTTTTATTGGAGCGTCATAAAACCTTGAAATTTTGTGACAATAAATTACTCGTACCTCTTATCAATTTAAGCTATCGTTTATAGCTATGCTACCCTTGAGTCCCAAATCAAACACTGATCAAACTTCAAATGGCCCTAACTTCTACACGCTGCATCCTGCATCTTTCAAAGTTTCCCAGAATCGAGTGCTTGTAACTTTTTACTGGAGCGTCATAAAACCTTGAAATTTTGTGACAATAAAGAACTCGTGCCTCTTATCAATTTAAGCTATCGCTCATAGCTATGCTACCCCAGAGTCCCAAATCAAACACTGATAAAACTTCAAATGGCCCTAACTTCTATACGGTGCGTCCTACACCTATCAAAGTTTGCAACAATCAAATGCTTGTAACTTTTTACTGGAGCGGCATAAAACCTAGACATTTTGTGCCTCTTATCAATTTAAGCTATCGCTCATAGCTATGCTACCCCTGAGTCCCAAATCAAACACTGATAAAACTTCAAATGGCCCTAACTTCTACACGCTGCATCCTGCATCTTTCAAAGTTTGCCAGAATCGAATGCTTGTAACTTTTTACTGGAGCGTCATAAAACCTTGCAATTATGTGACAATAAAGAACTCGTGCCTCTTATCAATTTAAGCTATCGCTCATAGCTATGCTACCCCTGAGTCCCAAATCAAACACTGATAAAACTTCAAATGGCCCTAACTTCTATATGGTGCGTCCTGTAGCTATTAAAGTTTGCAACTATCAAATGCTTGTAACTTTTTACTGGAGCGTCATAAAAACTTGACATTTTGTGACAATACAGAACTCGTGCCTCTTATCAATTTAAGCTATCGCTCATAGCTATGCTAACCCTGAGTCCCAAATCAAACACTGATAAAACTTCAAAGGGCCCTAACTTCTACACGCTGCATCCTGCATCTAACAAAGTTTGCCAGAATCGAATGTTTGTAACTTTTTACTGGAGCGTCTTAAAACCTTGAAATTTTGTGACAATAAATTACTCGTACCTCTTATCAATTTAAGCTATCGTTCATAGCTATGTTACCCTTGAGTCCCAAATCAAACACTGATCAAACTCCAAATGGCCCTAACTTCTACACGCTGCATCCTGCATCTTTCAAAGTTTGCCAGAATCGAAAGCTTGTAACTTTTTACTGGAGCGTCATAAAACCTTGAAATTTTGTGACAATAAGGAACTCGTGCCTCTTATCAATTTAAGCTATCGCTCATAGCTATGCTACCCCTGAGTCCCAAATCAAACACTGATAAAACTTCAAATGGCCCTAACTTCTGTACGGTGCCTCCTATACCTATCAAAGTTTGTCAGAATCGAATGCTTGTAACTTTTTACTGGAGCGTCATAAAACCTTGACATTTTGTGACAATAAAGAACTCGTGCCTCTTATCAATTTAAGCTATCGCTCATAGCTATGCTACCCCTGAGTCCCAAATAAAACACTGATAAAACTTCAAATGGCCCTAACTTCTACACGCTCCATCCAGCATCTATCAAAGTTTGCCAGAATCGAATGCTTGTAACTTTTTACTGGAGCGTCATAAAACCTTGAAATTTTGTGACAATAAATTACTCGTACCTCTTATCAATTTAAGCTATCGTTCATAGCTATGCTACCCTTGAGTCCCAAATCAAACACTGATAAAACTTCAAATAGCCCTAACTTCTATACGGTGCGTCCAACACCTATCAAAGTTTGCAACATTCAAATGCTTGTAACTTTTTACTGGAGCGTCATAAAACCTTGAAATTTTGTGACAATAAATTACTCGTACCTCTTATCAATTGAAGCTATCCTTCATAGCTATGCTACCCTTGAGTCCCAAATCAAACACTGATAAAACTTCAAATGGCCCTAACTTCTACACGCTGCATCCTGCATCTATCAAAAGTTTGTCAGAATCGAATGCTTGTAACTTTTTACTGGAGCGTCATAAAACCTTGAAATTGTGTGACAATAAAGAACTCGTGCCTCTTATCAATTTAAGCTATCGCGCATAGCTATGCTACCCCTGAGTCCCAAATCAAACACTGATACAACTTCAAATGGACCTAACTTCTACACGCTGCATCCTGCATCTATCAAAGTTTGCCAGAATCGAATGCTTGTAGCTTTTTACTGGAGCGTCATAAAACCTTGAAATTAATTAAATTACTCGTACCTCTTATCAATTTAAGCTATCGTTCATAGCTATGCTACCCCTGAGTCCCAAATCAAACACTGATACAACTTCAAATGGCCCTAACTTCTATACGGTGCGTCCTACACCTATCAAACTTTGCAACATTCAAATGCTTGTAACTTTTTTCTGGAGCGTCATAAAACCTTGAAATTAATTAAATTACTCGTACCTCTTATCAATTTAAGCTATCGTTCATAGCTATGCTACCCTTGAGTCCCAAATAAAACACTGATCAAACTTCAAATGGCCCTAACTTCTACACGCTGCATCCTGCATCTTTCAAAGTTTGCCAGAATCGGATGCTTGTAACTTTTTACTGGAGCGTCATAAAACCTTGCAATTATGTGACAATAAAGAACTCGTGCCTCTTATCAATTTAAGCTATCGCTCATAGCTATGCTACCCCTGAGTCCCAAATCAAACACTGATAAAACTTCAAATGGCCCTAACTTCTATATGGTGCGTCCTATAGCTAATAAAGTTTGCAACAATCAAATGCTTGTAACTTTTTACTGGAGCGTCATAAAACCTTGACATTTTGTGACAATACAGAACTCGTGCCTCTTATCAATTTAAGCTATCGCTCATAGCTATGCTAACCCTGAGTCCCAAATCAAACACTGATAAAACTTCAAAGGGCCCTAACTTCTATACGCTGCATCCTGCATCTAACAAAGTTTGCCAGAATCGAATGCTTGTAACTTTTTACTGGAGCGTCCTAAAACCTTGAAATTTTGTGACAATAAATTACTGGTTCCTCTTATCAATTTAAGCTATCGTTCATAGCTATGCTACCCTTGAGTCCCAAATCAAACACTGATCAAACTTCAAATGGCCCTAACTTCTACACGCTGCATCCTGCATCTTTCAAAGTTTGCCAGAATCGAATGCTTGTAACTTTTTACTGGAGCGTCATAAAACCTTGAAATTTTGTGACAATAAAGAACTCGTGCCTCTTATCAATTTAAGCTATCGCTCATAGCTATGCTACCCCTGAGTCCCAAATCAAACACTGATAAAACTTCAAATGGCCCTAACTTCTGTACGGTGCCTCCTATACCTATCAAAGTTTGCAACAATCAAATGCTTGTAACTTTTTAATGGAGCGTCATAAAACTATGAAATTTTGTGACAATAAATTACTCGTACCTCTTAACAATTTAAGCTATCGTTCATAGCTATGCTACCCTTGAGTCCCAAATCAAACACTGATAAAACTTCAAATGGCCCTAACTTCTACACGCTGCACCCTGCAACTATCAAAGATTGCCAGAATCGAATGCTTGTAACTTTTTACTGGAGCGTCATAAAACCTTGAAATTTTGTGACAATAAATTACTCGTACCTCTTATCAATTTAAGCTATCGTTCATAGCTATGCTACCCTTGAGTCCCAAATCAAACACTGATAAAACTTCAAATGGCCCTAACTTCTACACGGTGCGTCCTACACCTATCAAACTTTGCAACATTCAAATACTTGTAACTTTTTACTGGAGCATCATAAAACCTTGAAATTTATTGACAATAAAGTATTCGAGCCTATTTGCAATTTAAGCTATCGTTTATAGCTATGCTACCTTTGAGTCCCAAATCAAACACTGATAAAACTTCAAATGGCCCTAACTTCTACACGCTGCATCCTGCATCTATCAAAAGTTTGTCAGAATCGAATGCTTGTAACTTTTTACTGGAACGTCATAAAACCTTGAAATTGTGTGACAATAAAGAACTCGTGCCTCTTATCAATTTAAGCTATCGCGCATAGCTATGCTACCCCTGAGTCCCAAATCAAACACTGATACAACTTCAAATGGCCCTAACTTCTACACGCTGCATCCTGCATCTATCAAAGTTTGCCAGAATCGAATGCTTGTAGCTTTTTACTGGAGCGTCATAAAACATTGAAATTGTGTGACAATAAAGAATTCGTGCCACTTATCAATTTAAGCTATCGCTCATAGCTATGCTATCCCTGAGTCCCAAATCAAACACTGATCAAACTTCAAATGGCCCTAACTTCTACACGCTGCATCCTGCATCTTTCAAAGTTTGCCAGAATCGAATGCTTGTAACTTTTTACTGGAGCGTCATAAAACCTTGAAATTTTGTGACAATAAAGAACTCGTGCCTCTTATCAATTTAAGCTATCGCTCATAGCTATGCTACCCCTGAGTCCCAAATCAAACACTGATAAAACTTCAAATGGCCCTAACTTCTATACGGTGCGTCCTACACCTATCAAACTTTGCAACATTCAAATGCTTGTAACTTTTTATTGGAGCGTCATAAAACCTTGAAATTTTGTGACAATAAAGAACTCGTGCCTCTTATCAATTTAAGCTATCGCTCATAGCTATGCTACCCCAGAGTCCCAAATCAAACACTGATAAAACTTCAAATGGCCCTAACTTCTATACGGTGCGTCCTACACCTATCAAAGTTTGCAACAATCAAATGCTTGTAACTTTTTACTGGAGCGGCATAAAACCTAGACATTTTGTGCCTCTTATCAATTTAAGCTATCGCTCATAGCTATGCTACCCCTGAGTCCCAAATCAAACACTGATAAAACTTCAAATGGCCCTAACTTCTACACGCTGCATCCTGCATCTTTCAAAGTTTGCCAGAATCGAATGCTTGTAACTTTTTACTGGAGCGTCATAAAACCTTGCAATTATGTGACAATAAAGAACTCGTGCCTCTTATCAATTTAAGCTATCGCTCATAGCTATGCTACCCCTGAGTCCCAAATCAAACACTGATAAAACTTCAAATGGCCCTAACTTCTATATGGTGCGTCCTGTAGCTATTAAAGTTTGCAACAATCAAATGCTTGTAACTTTTTACTGGAGCGTCATAAAAACTTGACATTTTGTGACAATACAGAACTCGTGCCTCTTATCAATTTAAGCTATCGCTCATAGCTATGCTAACCCTGAGTCCCAAATCAAACACTGATAAAACTTCAAAGGGCCCTAACTTCTACACGCTGCATCCTGCATCTAACAAAGTTTGCCAGAATCGAATGCTTGTATCTTTTTACTGGAGCGTCTTAAAACCTTGAAATTTTGTGACAATAAATTACTCGTACCTCTTATCAATTTAAGCTATCGTTCATAGCTATGTTACCCTTGAGTCCCAAATCAAACACTGATCAAACTTCAAATGGCCCTAACTTCTACACGCTGCATCCTGCATCTTTCAAAGTTTGCCAGAATCGAAAGCTTGTAACTTTTTCCTGGAGCGTCATAAAACCTTGAAATTTTGTGACAATAAAGAACTCGTGCCTCTTATCAATTTAAGCTATCGCTCATAGCTATGCTACCCCAGAGTCCCAAATCAAACACTGATAAAACTTCAAATGGCCCTAACTTCTATACGGTGCGTCCTACACCTATCAAAGTTTGCAACAATCAAATGCTTGTAACTTTTTACTGGAGCGGCATAAAACCTAGACATTTTGTGCCTCTTATCAATTTAAGCTATCGCTCATAGCTATGCTACCCCTGAGTCCCAAATCAAACACTGATAAAACTTCAAATGGCCCTAACTTCTGTACGGTGCCTCCTATACCTATCAAAGTTTGCAACAATCAAATGCTTGTAACTTTTTACTGGAGCGTCATAAAACCTTGACATTTTGTGACAATAAAGAACTCGTGCCTCTTATCAATTTAAGCTATCGCTCATAGCTATGCTACCCCTGAGTCCCAAATCAAACACTGATAAAACTTCAAATGGCCCTAACTTCTACACGCTCCATCCAGCATCTATCAAAGTTTGCCAGAATCGAATGCTTGCAACTTTTTACTGGAGCGTCATAAAACCTTGAAATTTTGTGACAATAAATTACTCGTACCTCTTATCAATTTAAGCTATCGTTCATAGCTATGCTACCCTTGAGTCCCAAATCAAACACTGATAAAACTTCAAATGGCCCTAACTTCTATACGGTGCGTCCAACACCTATCAAAGTTTGCAACATTCAAATGCTTGTAACTTTTTACTGGAGCGTCATAAAACCTTGAAATTTTGTGACAATAAATTACTCGTACCTCTTATCAATTGAAGCTATCCTTCATAGCTATGCTACCCTTGAGTCCCAAATCAAACACTGATCAAACTTCAAATGGCCCTAACTTCTACACGCTGCATCCTGCATCTTTCAAAGTTTGCCAGAATCGAATGCTTGTAACTTTTTACTGGAGCGTCATAAAACCTTGAAATTTTGTGACAATAAAGAACTCGTGCCTCTTATCTATTTAAGCTATCGCTCATAGCTATGCTACCCCTGAGTCCCAAATCAAACACTGATAAAACTTCAAATGGCCTTAACTTCTGTACGGTGCGTCCTATACCTATCAAAGTTTGCAACAATCAAATGCTTGTAACTTTTTACTGGAGCGTCATAAAACCTTGACATTTTGTGACAATAAAGAACTCGTGCCTCTTATCAATTTAAGCTATCGCTCATAGTTATGCTACCCCTGAGTCCCAAATCAAACACTGATAAAACTTCAAATGGCCCTAACTTCTATACGGTGTGTCCTATACCTATCAAAGTTTGCAACATTCAAATGCTTGTAACTTTTTACTGGAGCGTCATTAAACCTTGAAATTTTGTGACAATAAATTACTCGTACCTCTTATCAATTTAAGCTATCGTTCAGAGCTATGCTACCCTCCCCAAATCAAACACTGATCAAACTTCAAATGGCCCTAACTTCTACACGCTGCATCCTGCATCTTTCAAAGTTTGCCAGAATCGAAGGCTTGTAACTTTTTACTGGAGCGTCATAAAACCTTGAAATTTTGTGACAATAAAGAACTCGTGCCTCTTATCAATTTAAGCTATCGCTCATAGCTATGCTACCCCTGAGTCCCAAATCAAACACTGATAAAACTTCAAATGGCCCTAACTTCTACACGCTGCATCCTTGCAACTATCAAAGTTTGCCAGAATCGAATGCTTGTAACTTTTTACTGGAGCGTCATAAAACCTTGAAATTTTGTGACAATAAATTACTCGTGCCTCTTATCAATTTAACCTATCGCTCATAGCTATGCTACAACTGAGTCCCAAATCAAACACTGATAAAACTTCAAATGGCCCTAACTTATAGACGGTGCGTCCTACACCTATCAAACTTTGCAACATTCAAATGCTTGTAACTTTTTACTGGAGCGTCTTAAAACCTTGAAATTTTGTGACAATAAATTACTCGTACCTCTTATCAATTTAAGCTATCGTTCATAGCTATGCTACCCTTGAGTCCCAAATCTAACATTGATCAGACTTCAAATGGCCCTAACTTCTACACGCTGCATCCTGCATCTTTCAATGTTTGCCAGAATCGAATGCTTGTAACTTTTTACTGGAGCGTCATAAAACTATGAAATTTTGTGACAATAAATTACTCGTACCTCTTATCAATTTAAGCTATCGTTCATAGCTATGCTACCCTTGAGTCCCAAATCAAACACTGATAAAACTTCAAATGGCCCTAACTTCTACACGCTGCATCCTGCAACTATCAAAGTTTGCCAGAATCGAATGCTTGTAACTTTTTACTGGAGCGTCATAAAACCTTGAAAATTTGTGACAATAAATTACTCGTACCTCTTATCAATTTAAGCTATCGCTCATAGCTATGCTACCCTTGAGTCCCAAATCAAACACTGATCAAACTTCAAATGGCCCTATCTTCTACACGCTGCATCCTGCATCTTTCAAAGTTTGCCAGAATCGAATGCTTGTAACTTTTTACTGGAGCGTCATAAAACCTTGAAATTTTGTAACAATAAAGAACTCGTGCCTCTTATCAATTAAAGCTATCGCTCATTGCTATGCTACCCCTGAGTCCCAAATCAAACACTGATAAAACTTCAAATGGCCCTAACTTCTATACGGTGCGTCCTATACCTATCAAAGTTTTCAACATTCAAATGTTTGTAACTTTTTACTGGAGCGTCATAAAACCTTGAAATTTTGTGACAATAAAGTACTCGAGCCTCTTATCAATTTAAGCTATCGCTCATAGCTACGCTACCCTTGACTCCTAACTAAAACACTGAGAAAACTTCAAATGGCCCTAACTTCTACACGGTGCGTCCTACACCTATCAAACTTTGCAACATTCAAATGCTTGTAACTTTTTACTGGAGCGTCATAAAACCTTGAAATTTATTGACAATAAAGTAGTCGAGCCTATTATCAATTTAAGCTATCGTTTATAGCTATGCTACCCTTGAGTCCCAAATCAAACACTGATCAAACTTCAAATGGCCCTAACTTCTATACGGTGCGTCCTACACCTATCAAAGTTTGCAACATTCAAATGCTTGTAACTTTTTACTGGAGCGTCATAAAACCTTGAAATTTTGTGACAATAAATTACTCGTACCTCTTATCAATTTAAGCTATCGTTCATAGCTATGCTACCCTTGAGTCCCAAATCAAACACTGATCAAACTTCAAATGACCCTAACTTCTACACGCTGCATCCTGCATCTTTCAAAGTTTGCCAGAATCGAATGCTTGTAACTTTTTACTGGAGCGTCATAAAACTATGAAACTTTGTGACAATAAATTACTCGTACCTCTTATCAATTTAAGCTATCGTTCATAGCTATGCTACCCTTGAGTCCCAAATCAAACTCTGATAAAACTTCAAATGCCCCTAACTTCTACACGCTGCATCCTGCAACTATCAAAGTTTGCCAGAATCGAATGCTTGTAACTTTTTACTGGAGCGTCACAAAACCTTGAAAATTTGTGACAATAAATTACTCGTACCTCTTATCAATTAAAGCTATCGTTCATAGCTATGCTACCCTTGAGTCCCAAATCAAACACTGATAAAACTTCAAATGGCCCTAACTTCTATATGGTGCGTCCAACACCTATCAAAGTTTGCAACATTCAAATGCTTGTAACTTTTTCCTGGAGCGTCATAAAACCTTGAAATTTTGTGACAATAAAGAACTCGTGCCTCTTATCAATTTAAGCTATCGCTCATAGCTATGCTACCGCTGAGTCCCAAATCAAACACTGATAAAACTTCAAATGGCCCTAACTTCTACACGCTGCATCCTGCATCTATCAAAGTTTGCCAGAATCGAATGCTTGTAACTTTTTACTGGAGCGTCATAAAACCTTGAAATTTTGTAACAATAAAGAACTCGTGCCTCTTATCAATTAAAGCTATCGCTCATAGCTATGCTACCCCTGAGTCCCAAATCAAACACTGATAAAACTTCAAATGGCCCTAAATTCTATACGGTGCGTCCTATACCTATCAAAGTTTGCAACATTCAAATGTTTGTAACTTTTTACTGGAGCGTCATAAAACCTTGAAATTTTGTGACAATAAAGTACTCGAGCCTCTTATCAATTTAAGCTATCGCTCATAGCTACGCTACCCTTGACTCCTAACTAAAACACTGAGAAAACTTCAAATGGCCCTAACTTCTACACGGTGCGTCCTACACCTATCAAACTTTGCAACATTCAAATGCTTGTAACTTTTTACTGGAGCGTCATAAAACCTTGAAATTTATTGACAATAAAGTAGTCGAGCCTATTATCAATTTAAGCTATCGTTTATAGCTATGCTACTCTTGAGTCCCAAATCAAACACTGATCAAACTTCAAATGGCCCTAACTTCTATACGGTGCATCCTACACCTATCAAAGTTTGTAACATTCAAATGCTTGTAACTTTTTACTGGAGCGTCATAAAACCTTGAAATTTTGTGACAATAAATTACTCGTACCTCTTATCAATTTAAGCTATCGTTCATAGCTATGCTACCCTTGAGTCCCAAATCAAACACTGATAAAACTTCAAATGACCCTAACTTCTACACGCTGCATCCTGCATCTATCAAAGTTTGTCAGAATCGAATGCTTGTAACTTTTTACTGGAGCGTCATAAAACCTTGAAATTGTGTGACAATAAAGAACTTGTGCCTCTTATCAATTTAAGCTATCGCTCATAGCTATACTACCGCTGAGTCCCAAATCAAACACTGATAAAACTTCAAATGGCCCTAACTTCTACACGCTGCATCCTGCATCTATCAAAGTTTGCCAGAATCGAATGCTTGTAACTTTTTACTGGAGCGTCATAAAACCTTGAAATTTTGTGACAATAAAGAACTCGTGCCTCTTATCAATTTAAGCTATCGCTCATAGCTATGCTACCCCTGAGTCCCAAATCAAATTGTGATAAAACTTCAAATGGCGATAACTTCTATACGGTGCGTCCCACACCTATCAAACTTTGCAGCATTCAAATGCTTGTAACTTTTTACTGGAGCGTCATAAAACCTTGAAATTTTGTGACAATAAAGAACTCGTGCCTCTTATCAATTTAAGCTATCGTTCATAGCTATGCTACCCTTGAGTCCCAAATCAAACAGTGATAAACTTCAAATGGCCCTAACTTCTACACGCTGCATCCTGCATCTATCAAAGTTTGTCAGAATCGAATGCTTGTAACTTTTTACTGGAGCGTCATAAAACCTTGAAATTGTGTGACAATAAAGAACTCGTGCCTCTTATCAATTTAAGCTATCGCTCATAGCTATGCTACCGCTGAGTCCCAAATCAAACACTGATAAAACTTCAAATGGCCCTAACTTCTACACGCTGCATCCTGTATCTATCAAAGTTTGCCAGAATCGAATGCTTGTAACTTTTTACTGGAGCGTCATAAAACCTTGACATTTTGTGACAATAAAGAACTCGTGCCTCTTATCAATTTAAGCTATCGCTCATAGCTATGCTACCCCTGAGTCCCAAATCAAACACTGATAAAACTTCAAATGGCCCTAACTTCTATACGGTGTGTCCTATACCTATCAAAGTTTGCAACATTCAAATGCTTGTAACTTTTTACTGGAGCGTCATTAAACCTTGAAATTTTGTGACAATAAATTACTCGTACCTCTTATCAATTTAAGCTATCGTTCAGAGCTATGCTACCCTCCCCAAATCAAACACTGATCAAACTTCAAATGACCCTAACTTCTACACGCTGCATCCTGCATCTTTCAAAGTTTGCCAGAATCGAATGCTTGTAACTTTTTACTGGAGCGTCATAAAACTATGAAATTTTGTGACAATAAATTACTCGTACCTCTTATCAATTTAAGCTATCGTTCATAGCTATGCTACCCTTGAGTCCCAAATCAAACACTGATAAAACTTCAAATGCCCCTAACTTCTACACGCTGCATCCTGCAACTATCAAAGTTTGCCAGAATCGAATGCTTGTAACTTTTTACTGGAGCGTCACAAAACCTTGAAAATTTGTGACAATAAATTACTCGTACCTCTTATCAATTAAAGCTATCGTTCATAGCTATGCTACCCTTGAGTCCCAAATCAAACACTGATAAAACTTCAAATGGCCCTAACTTCTATACGGTGCGTCCAACACCTATCAAAGTTTGCAACATTCAAATGCTTGTAACTTTTTACTGGAGCGTCATAAAACCTTGAAATTTTGTTACAATAAAGAACTCGTGCCTCTTATCAATTTAAGCTATCGCTCATAGCTATGCTACCGCTGAGTCCCAAATCAAACACTGATAAAACTTCAAATGGCCCTAACTTCTACACGCTGCATCCTGCATCTATCAAAGTTTGCCAGAATCGAATGCTTGTAACTTTTTACTGGAGCGTCATAAAACCTGGCAATTTTGTGACAATAAAGAACTCGTGCCTCTTATCAATTTAAGCTATCGCTCATAGCTATGCTACCCCTGAGTCCCAAATCAAACTCTGATAAAACTTCAAATGGCGATAACTTCTATACGGTGCGTCCCACACCTATCAAACTTTGCAACATTCAAATGCTTGTAACTTTTTACTGGAGCGTCATAAAACCTGGAAATTTTGTAACAATAAAGAACTCGTGCCTCTTATCAATTTAAGCTATCGCTCATAGCTATGCTACCCTTGAGTCCCAAATCAAACACTGATCAAACTTCAAATGGCCCTATCTTCTACACGCTGCATCCTGCATCTTTCAAAGTTTGCCAGAATCGAATGCTTGTAACTTTTTACTGGAGCGTCATAAAACCTTGAAATTTTGTAACAATAAAGAACTCGTGCCTCTTATCAATTAAAGCTATCGCTCATAGCTATGCTACCCCTGAGTCCCAAATCAAACACTGATAAAACTTCAAATGGCCCTAACTTCTATACGGTGCGTCCTATACCTATCAAAGTTTGCAACATTCAAATGTTTGTAACTTTTTACTGGAGCGTCATAAAACCTTGAAATTTTGTGACAATAAAGTACTCGAGCCTCTTATCAATTTAAGCTATCGCTCATAGCTACGCTACCCTTGACTCCTAACTAAAACACTGAGAAAACTTCAAATGGCCCTAACTTCTACACGGTGCGTCCTACACCTATCAAACTTTGCAACATTCAAATGCTTGTAACTTTTTACTGGAGCGTCATAAAACCTTGAAATTTATTGACAATAAAGTAGTCGAGCCTATTATCAATTTAAGCTATCGTTTATAGCTATGCTACTCTTGAGTCCACAAATCAAACACTGATCAAACTTCAAATGGCCCTAACTTCTATACGGTGCGTCCTACACCTATCAAAGTTTGCAACATTCAAATGCTTGTAACTTTTTACTGGAGCGTCATAAAACCTTGAAATTTTGTGACAATAAATTACTCGTACCTCTTATCAATTTAAGCTATCGTTCATAGCTATGCTACCCTTGAGTCCCAAATCAAACACTGATAAAACTTCAAATGACCCTAACTTCTACACGCTGCATCCTGCATCTATCAAAGTTTGTCAGAATCGAATGCTTGTAACTTTTTACTGGAGCGTCATAAAACCTTGAAATTGTTTGACAATAAAGAACTCGTGCCTCTTATCAATTTAAGCTATCGCTCATAGCTATACTACCGCTGAGTCCCAAATCAAACACTGATAAAACTTCAAATGGCCCTAACTTCTACACGCTGCATCCTGCATCTATCAAAGTTTGCCAGAATCGAATGCTTGTAACTTTTTACTGGAGCGTCATAAAACCTTGAAATTTTGTGACAATAAAGAACTCGTGCCTCTTATCAATTTAAGCTATCGCTCATAGCTATGCTACCCCTGAGTCCCAAATCAAATTCTGATAAAACTTCAAATGGCGATAACTTCTATACGGTGCGTCCCACACCTATCAAACTTTGCAACATTCAAATGCTTGTAACTTTTTACTGGAGCGTCATAAAACCTTGAAATTTTGTGCCAATAAAGAACTCGTGCCTCTTATCAATTTAAGCTATCGCTCATAGCTATGCTACCCTTGAGTCCCAAATCAAACACTGATCAAACTTCAAATGGCCCTATCTTCTACACGCTGCATCCTGCATCTTTCAAAGTTTGCCAGAATCGAATGCTTGTAACTTTACTGGAGCGTCATAAAACCTTGAAATTTTGTGACAATAAAGTACTCGAGCCTCTTATCAATTTAAGCTATCGCTCATAGCTATGCTTCCCTTGACTCCAAACTAAAACACTGAGAAAACTTCAAATGGCCCTAACTTCTACACGGTGCGTCCTACACCTATCAAACTTTACAACATTCAAATGCTTGTAACTTTTTACTGGAGCGTCATAAAACCTTGAAATTTATTGACAATAAAGTAGTCGAGCCTATTATCAATTTAAGCTATCGTTTATAGCTATGCTACCCTTGAGTCCCAAATCAAACACTGATAAAACTTCAAATGGCCCTAACTTCTATACGGTGCGTCCTACACCTATCAAAGTTTGCAACATTCAAATGCTTGTAACTTTTTACTGGAGCGTCATAAAACCTTGAAATTTTGTGACAATAAATTACTCGTACCTCTTATCAATTTAAGCTATCGTTCATAGCTATGCTACCCTTGAGTCCCAAATCAAACAGTGATAAACTTCAAATGGCCCTAACTTCTACACGCTGCATCCTGCATCTATCAAAGTTTGTCAGAATCGAATGCTTGTAACTTTTTACTGGAGCGTCATAAAACCTTGAAATTGTGTGACAATAAAGAACTCGTGCCTCTTATCAATTTAAGCTATCGCTCATAGCTATGCTACCGCTGAGTCCCAAATCAAACACTGATAAAACTTCAAATGGCCCTAACTTCTACACGCTGCATCCTGTATCTATCAAAGTTTGCCAGAATCGAATGTTTGTAACTTTTTACTGGAGCGTCATAAAACCTTGACATTTTGTGACAATAAAGAACTCGTGCCTCTTATCAATTTAAGCTATCGCTCATAGCTATGCTACCCCTGAGTCCCAAATCAAACACTGATAAAACTTCAAATGGCCCTAACTTCTATACGGTGTGTCCTATACCTATCAAAGTTTGCAACATTCAAATGCTAGTAACTTTTTACTGGAGCGTCATTAAACCTTGAAATTTTGTGCCAATAAAGAACTCGTGCCTCTTATCAATTTAAGCTATCGCTCATAGCTATGCTACCCTTGAGTCCCAAATCAAACACTGATCAAACTTCAAATGGCCCTATCTTCTACACGCTGCATCCTGCATCTTTCAAAGTTTGCCAGAATCGAATGCTTGTAACTTTACTGGAGCGTCATAAAACCTTGAAATTTTGTGACAATAAAGTACTCGAGCCTCTTATCAATTTAAGCTATCGCTCATAGCTATGCTTCCCTTGACTCCAAACTAAAACACTGAGAAAACTTCAAATGGCCCTAACTTCTACACGGTGCGTCATACACCTATCAAACTTTACAACATTCAAATGCTTGTAACTTTTTACTGGAGCGTCATAAAACCTTGAAATTTATTGACAATAAAGTAGTCGAGCCTATTATCAATTTAAGCTATCGTTTATAGCTATGCTACCCTTGAGTCCCAAATCAAACACTGATAAAACTTCAAATGGCCCTAACTTCTATACGGTGCGTCCTACACCTATCAAAGTTTGCAACATTCAAATGCTTGTAACTTTTTACTGGAGCGTCATAAAACCTTGAAATTTTGTGACAATAAATTACTCGTACCTCTTATCAATTTAAGCTATCGTTCATAGCTATGCTACCCTTGAGTCCCAAATCAAACAGTGATAAACTTCAAATGGCCCTAACTTCTACACGCTGCATCCTGCATCTATCAAAGTTTGTCAGAATCGAATGCTTGTAACTTTTTACTGGAGCGTCATAAAACCTGGCAATTTTGTGACAATAAAGAACTCGTGAATCTTATCAATTTAAGCTATCGCTCATAGCTATGCTACCCCTGAGTCCCAAATCAAACTCTGATAAAACTTCAAATGGCGATAACTTCTATACGGTGCGTCCCACACCTATCAAACTTTGCAACATTCAAATGCTTGTAACTTTTTACTGGAGCGTCATAAAACCTTGAAATTTTGTGACAATAAAGAACTCGTGCCTCTTATCAATTTAAGCTATCGCTCATAGCTATGCTACCCTTGAGTCCCAAATCAAACACTGATCAAACTTCAAATGGCCCTATCTTCTACACGCTGCATCCTGCATCTTTCAAAGTTTGCCAGAATCGAATGCTTGTAACTTTTTACTGGAGCGTCATAAAACCTTGAAATTTTGTGACAATAAAGTACTCGAGCCTCTTATCAATTTAAGCTATCGCTCATAGCTACGCTACCCTTGACTCCTAACTAAAACACTGAGAAAACTTCAAATGGCCCTAACTTCTACACGGTGCGTCCTACACCTATCAAACTTTGCAACATTCAAATGCTTGTAACTTTTTACTGGAGCGTCATAAAACCTTGAAATTTATTGACAATAAAGTAGTCGAGCCTATTATCAATTTAAGCTATCGTTTATAGCTATGCTACTCTTGAGTCCCAAATCAAACACTGATCAAACTTCAAATGGCCCTAACTTCTATACGGTGCGTCCTACACCTATCAAAGTTTGCAACATTCAAATGCTTGTAACTTTTTACTGGAGCGTCATAAAACCTTGAAATTTTGTGACAATAAATTACTCGTACCTCTTATCAATTTAAGCTATCGTTCATAGCTATGCTACCCTTGAGTCCCAAATCAAACACTGATAAAACTTCAAATGACCCTAACTTCTACACGCTGCATCCTGCATCTATCAAAGTTTGTCAGAATCGAATGCTTGTAACTTTTTACTGGAGCGTCATAAAACCTTGAAATTGTGTGACAATAAAGAACTCGTGCCTCTTATCAATTTAAGCTATCGCTCATAGCTATACTACCGCTGAGTCCCAAATCAAACACTGATAAAACTTCAAATGGCCCTAACTTCTACACGCTGCATCCTGCATCTATCAAAGTTTGCCAGAATCGAATGCTTGTAACTTTTTACTGGAGCGTCATAAAACCTTGAAATTTTGTGACAATAAAGAACTCGTGCCTCTTATCAATTTAAGCTATCGCTCATAGCTATGCTACCCCTGAGTCCCAAATCAAATTCTGATAAAACTTCAAATGGCGATAACTTCTATACGGTGCGTCCCACACCTATCAAACTTTGCAACATTCAAATGCTTGTAACTTTTTACTGGAGCGTCATAAAACCTTGAAATTTTGTGCCAATAAAGAACTCGTGCCTCTTATCAATTTAAGCTATCGCTCATAGCTATGCTACCCTTGAGTCCCAAATCAAACACTGATCAAACTTCAAATGGCCCTATCTTCTACACGCTGCATCCTGCATCTTTCAAAGTTTGCCAGAATCGAATGCTTGTAACTTTACTGGAGCGTCATAAAACCTTGAAATTTTGTGACAATAAAGTACTCGAGCCTCTTATCAATTTAAGCTATCGCTCATAGCTATGCTTCCCTTGACTCCAAACTAAAACACTGAGAAAACTTCAAATGGCCCTAACTTCTACACGGTGCGTCATACACCTATCAAACTTTACAACATTCAAATGCTTGTAACTTTTTACTGGAGCGTCATAAAACCTTGAAATTTATTGACAATAAAGTAGTCGAGCCTATTATCAATTTAAGCTATCGTTTATAGCTATGCTACCCTTGAGTCCCAAATCAAACACTGATAAAACTTCAAATGGCCCTAACTTCTATACGGTGCGTCCTACACCTATCAAAGTTTGCAACATTCAAATGCTTGTAACTTTTTACTGGAGCGTCATAAAACCTTGAAATTTTGTGACAATAAATTACTCGTACCTCTTATCAATTTAAGCTATCGTTCATAGCTATGCTACCCTTGAGTCCCAAATCAAACAGTGATAAACTTCAAATGGCCCTAACTTCTACACGCTGCATCCTGCATCTATCAAAGTTTGTCAGAATCGAATGCTTGTAACTTTTTACTGGAGCGTCATAAAACCTTGAAATTGTGTGACAATAAAGAACTCGTGCCTCTTATCAATTTAAGCTATCGCTCATAGCTATGCTACCGCTGAGTCCCAAATCAAACACTGATAAAACTTCAAATGGCCCTAACTTCTACACGCTGCATCCTGCATCTATCAAAGTTTGCCAGAATCGAATGCTTGTAACTTTTTACTGGAGCGTCATAAAACCTTGACATTTTGTGACAATAAAGAACTCGTGCCTCTTATCAATTTAAGCTATCGCTCATAGCTATGCTACCCCTGAGTCCCAAATCAAACACTGATAAAACTTCAAATGGCCCTAACTTCTATACGGTGTGTCCTATACCTATCAAAGTTTGCAACATTCAAATGCTAGTAACTTTTTACTGGAGCGTCATTAAACCTTGAAATTTTGTGACAATAAATTACTCGTACCTCTTATCAATTTAAGCTATCGTTCAGAGCTATGCTACCCTCCCCAAATCAAACACTGATCAAACTTCAAATGACCCTAACTTCTACACGCTGCATCCTGCAACTATCAAAGTTTGCCAGAATCGAATGCTTGTAACTTTTTACTGGAGCGTCACAAAACCTTGAAAATTTGTGACAATAAATTACTCGTGCCTCTTATCAATTTAAGCTATCGCTCATAGCTATGCTACCCTTGAGTCCCAAATCAAACACTGATAAAACTTCAAATGCCCCTAACTTCTACACGCTGCATCCTGCAACTATCAAAGTTTGCCAGAATCGAATGCTTGTAACTTTTTACTGGAGCGTCACAAAACCTTGAAAATTTGTGACAATAAATTACTCGTGCCTCTTATCAATTTAAGCTATCGCTCATAGCTATGCTACCCTTGAGTCCCAAATCAAACACTGATAAAACTTCAAATGGCCCTAACTTCTATATGGTGCGTCCAACACCTATCAATGTTTGCAACATTCAAATGCTTGTAACTTTTTCCTGGAGCGTCATAAAACCTTGAAATTTTGTGACAATAAAGAACTCGTGCCTCTTATCAATTTAAGCTATCGCTCATAGCTATGCTACCGCTGAGTCCCAAATCAAACACTGATAAAACTTCAAATGGCCCTAACTTCTACACGCTGCATCCTGCATCTATCAAAGTTTGCCAGAATCGAATGCTTGTAACTTTTTACTGGAGCGTCATAAAACCTGGCAATTTTGTGACAATAAAGAACTCGTGAATCTTATCAATTTAAGCTATCGCTCATAGCTATGCTACCCCTGAGTCCCAAATCAAACTCTGATAAAACTTCAAATGGCGATAACTTCTATACGGTGCGTCCCACACATATCAAACTTTGCAACATTCAAATGCTTGTAACTTTTTACTGGAGCGTCATAAAACCTTGAAATTTTGTGACAATAAAGAACTCGTGCCTCTTATCAATTTAAGCTATCGCTCATAGCTATGCTACCCTTCAGTCCCAAATCAAACACTGATCAAACTTCAAATGGCCCTATCTTCTACACGCTGCATCCTGCATCTTTCAAAGTTTGCCAGAATCGAATGCTTGTAACTTTTTACTGGAGCGTCATAAAACCTTGAAATTTTGTAACAATAAAGAACTCGTGCCTCTTATCAATTAAAGCTATCGCTCATAGCTATGCTACCCCTGAGTCCCAAATCAAACACTGATAAAACTTCAAATGGCCCTAACTTCTATACGGTGCGTCCTATACCTATCAAAGTTTGCAACATTCAAATGTTTGTAACTTTTTACTGGAGCGTCATAAAACCTTGAAATTTTGTGACAATAAAGTACTCGAGCCTCTTATCAATTTAAGCTATCGCTCATAGCGACGCTACCCTTGACTCCTAACTAAAACACTGAGAAAACTTCAAATGGCCCTAACTTCTACACGGTGCGTCCTACACCTATCAAACTTTGCAACATTCAAATGCTTGTAACTTTTTACTGGAGCGTCATAAAACCTTGAAATTTATTGACAATAAAGTAGTCGAGCCTATTATCAATTTAAGCTATCGTTTATAGCTATGCTACTCTTGAGTCCCAAATCAAACACTGATCAAACTTCAAATGGCCCTAACTTCTATACGGTGCATCCTACACCTATCAAAGTTTGCAACATTCAAATGCTTGTAACTTTTTACTGGAGCGTCATAAAACCTTGAAATTTTGTGACAATAAATTACTCGTACCTCTTATCAATTTAAGCTATCGTTCATAGCTATGCTACCCTTGAGTCCCAAATCAAACACTGATAAAACTTCAAATGACCCTAACTTCTACACGCTGCATCCTGCATCTATCAAAGTTTGTCAGAATCGAATGCTTGTAACTTTTTACTGGAGCGTCATAAAACCTTGAAATTGTGTGACAATAAAGAACTTGTGCCTCTTATCAATTTAAGCTATCGCTCATAGCTATACTACCGCTGAGTCCCAAATCAAACACTGATAAAACTTCAAATGGCCCTAACTTCTACACGCTGCATCCTGCATCTATCAAAGTTTGCCAGAATCGAATGCTTGTAACTTTTTACTGGAGCGTCACAAAACCTTGAAAATTTGTGACAATAAATTACTCGTGTCTCTTATCAATTTAAGCTATCGCTCATAGCTATGCTACCCTTGAGTCCCAAATCAAACACTGATAAAACTTCAAATGCCCCTAACTTCTACACGCTGCATCCTGCAACTATCAAAGTTTGCCAGAATCGAATGCTTGTAACTTTTTACTGGAGCGTCACAAAACCTTGAAAATTTGTGACAATAAATTACTCGTGCCTCTTATCAATTTAAGCTATCGCTCATAGCTATGCTACCCTTGAGTCCCAAATCAAACACTGATAAAACTTCAAATGCCCCTAACTTCTACACGCTGCATCCTGCAACTATCAAAGTTTGCCAGAATCGAATGCTTGTAACTTTTTACTGGAGCGTCACAAAACCTTGAAAATTTGTGACAATAAATTACTCGTGCCTCTTATCAATTTAAGCTATCGCTCATAGCTATGCTACCCTTGAGTCCCAAATCAAACACTGATAAAACTTCAAATGGCCCTAACTTCTATATGGTGCGTCCAACACCTATCAAAGTTTGCAACATTCAAATGCTTGTAACTTTTTCCTGGAGCGTCATAAAACCTTGAAATTTTGTGACAATAAAGAACTCGTGCCTCTTATCAATTTAAGCTATCGCTCATAGCTATGCTACCGCTGAGTCCCAAATCAAACACTGATAAAACTTCAAATGGCCCTAACTTCTACATGCTGCATCCTGCATCTATCAAAGTTTGCCAGAATCGAATGCTTGTAACTTTTTACTGGAGCGTCATAAAACCTGGCAATTTTGTGACAATAAAGAACTCGTGAATCTTATCAATTTAAGCTATCGCTCATAGCTATGCTACCCCTGAGTCCCAAATCAAACTCTGATAAAACTTCAAATGGCGATAACTTCTATACGGTGCGTCCCACACCTATCAAACTTTGCAACATTCAAATGCTTGTAACTTTTTACTGGAGCGTCATAAAACCTTGAAATTTTGTGACAATAAAGAACTCGTGCCTCTTATCAATTTAAGCTATCGCTCATAGCTATGCTACCCTTGAGTCCCAAATCAAACACTGATCAAACTTCAAATGGCCCTATCTTCTACACGCTGCATCCTGCATCTTTCAAAGTTTGCCAGAATCGAATGCTTGTAACTTTTTACTGGAGCGTCATAAAACCTTGAAATTTTGTAACAATAAAGAACTCGTGCCTCTTATCAATTAAAGCTATCGCTCATAGCTATGCTACCCCTGAGTCCCAAATCAAACACTGATAAAACTTCAAATGGCCCTAACTTCTATACGGTGCGTCCTATACCTATCAAAGTTTGCAACATTCAAATGTTTGTAACTTTTTACTGGAGCGTCATAAAACCTTGAAATTTTGTGACAATAAAGTACTCGAGCCTCTTATCAATTTAAGCTATCGCTCATAGCTACGCTACCCTTGACTCCTAACTAAAACACTGAGAAAACTTCAAATGGCCCTAACTTCTACACGGTGCGTCCTACACCTATCAAACTTTGCAACATTCAAATGCTTGTAACTTTTTACTGGAGCGTCATAAAACCTTGAAATTTTGTGACAATAAATTACTCGTACCTCTTATCAATTTAAGCTATCGTTCATAGCTATGCTACCCTTGAGTCCCAAATCAAACACTGATAAAACTTCAAATGACCCTAACTTCTACACGCTGCATCCTGCATCTATCAAAGTTTGTCAGAATCGAATGCTTGTAACTTTTTACTGGAGCGTCATAAAACCTTGAAATTGTGTGACAATAAAGAACTTGTGCCTCTTATCAATTTAAGCTATCGCTCATAGCTATACTACCGCTGAGTCCCAAATCAAACACTGATAAAACTTCAAATGGCCCTAACTTCTACACGCTGCATCCTGCATCTATCAAAGTTTGCCAGAATCGAATGCTTGTAACTTTTTACTGGAGCGTCATAAAACCTTGAAATTTTGTGATAATAAAGAACTCGTGCCTCTTATCAATTTAAGCTATCGCTCATAGCTATGCTACCCCTGAGTCCCAAATCAAATTGTGATAAAACTTCAAATGGCGATAACTTCTATACGGTGCGTCCCACACCTATCAAACTTTGCAACATTCAAATGCTTGTAACTTTTTACTGGAGCGTCATAAAACCTTGAAATTTTGTGACAATAAAGAACTCGTGCCTCTTATCAATTTAAGCTATCGTTCATAGCTATGCTACCCTTGAGTCCCAAATCAAACAGTGATAAACTTCAAATGGCCCTAACTTCTACACGCTGCATCCTGCATCTATCAAAGTTTGTCAGAATCGAATGCTTGTAACTTTTTACTGGAGCGTCATAAAACCTTGAAATTGTGTGACAATAAAGAACTCGTGCCTCTTATCAATTTAAGCTATCGCTCATAGCTATGCTACCGCTGAGTCCCAAATCAAACACTGATAAAACTTCAAATGGCCCTAACTTCTACACGCTGCATCCTGTATCTATCAAAGTTTTCCAGAATCGAATGCTTGTAACTTTTTACTGGAGCGTCATAAAACCTTGACATTTTGTGACAATAAAGAACTCGTGCCTCTTATCAATTTAAGCTATCGCTCATAGCTATGCTACCCCTGAGTCCCAAATCAAACACTGATAAAACTTCAAATGGCCCTAACTTCTATACGGTGTGTCCTATACCTATCAAAGTTTGCAACATTCAAATGCTTGTAACTTTTTACTGGAGCGTCATTAAACCTTGAAATTTTGTGACAATAAATTACTCGTACCTCTTATCAATTTAAGCTATCGTTCATAGCTATGCTACCCTTGAGTCCCAAATCAAACACTGATAAAACTTCAAATGGCCCTAACTTCTACACGCTGCATCCTGCATCTATCAAAAGTTTGTCAGAATCGAATGCTTGTAACTTTTTACTGGAGCGTCATAAAACCTTGAAATTGTGTGACAATAAAGAACTCGTGCCTCTTATCAATTTAAGCTATCGCGCATAGCTATGCTACCCCTGAGTCCCAAATCAAACACTGATACAACTTCAAATGGCCCTAACTTCTACACGCTGCATCCTGCATCTATCAAAGTTTGCCAGAATCGAATGCTTGTAGCTTTTTACTGGAGCGTCATAAAACCTTGAAATTAATTAAATTACTCGTACCTCTTATCAATTTAAGCTATCGTTCATAGCTATGCTACCCCTGAGTCCCAAATCAAACACTGATACAACTTCAAATGGCCCTAACTTCTATACGGTGCGTCCTACACCTATCAAACTTTGCAACATTCAAATGCTTGTAACTTTTTACTGGAGCGTCATAAAACCTTGAAATTAATTAAATTACTCGTACCTCTTATCAATTTAAGCTATCGTTCATAGCTATGCTACCCTTGAGTCCCAAATAAAACACTGATCAAACTTCAAATGGCCCTAACTTCTACACGCTGCATCCTGCATCTTTCAAAGTTTGCCAGAATCGGATGCTTGTAACTTTTTACTGGAGCGTCATAAAACCTTGCAATTATGTGACAATAAAGAACTCGTGCCTCTTATCAATTTAAGCTATCGCTCATAGCTATGCTACCCCTGAGTCCCAAATCAAACACTGATAAAACTTCAAATGGCCCTAACTTCTATATGGTGCGTCCTATAGCTAATAAAGTTTGCAACAATCAAATGCTTGTAACTTTTTACTGGAGCGTCATAAAACCTTGACATTTTGTGACAATACAGAACTCGTGCCTCTTATCAATTTAAGCTATCGCTCATAGCTATGCTAACCCTGAGTCCCAAATCAAACACTGATAAAACTTCAAAGGGCCCTAACTTCTACACGCTGCATCCTGCATCTAACAAAGTTTGCCAGAATCGAATGCTTGTAACTTTTTACTGGAGCGTCCTAAAACCTTGAAATTTTGTGACAATAAATTACTCGTACCTCTTATCAATTTAAGCTATCGTTCATAGCTATGCTACCCTTGAGTCCCAAATCAAACACTGATCAAACTTCAAATGGCCCTAACTTCTACACGCTGCATCCTGCATCTTTCAAAGTTTGCCAGAATCGAATGCTTGTAACTTTTTACTGGAGCGTCATAAAACCTTGAAATTTTGTGACAATAAAGAACTCGTGCCTCTTATCAATTTAAGCTATCGCTCATAGCTATGCTACCCCTGAGTCCCAAATCAAACACTGATAAAACTTCAAATGGCCCTAACTTCTGTACGGTGCCTCCTATACCTATCAAAGTTTGCAACAATCAAATGCTTGTAACTTTTTAATGGAGCGTCATAAAACTATGAAATTTTGTGACAATAAATTACTCGTACCTCTTAACAATTTAAGCTATCGTTCATAGCTATGCTACCCTTGAGTCCCAAATCAAACACTGATAAAACTTCAAATAGCCCTAACTTCTACACGCTGCATCCTGCAACTATCAAAGATTGCCAGAATCGAATGCTTGTAACTTTTTACTGGAGCGTCATAAAACCTTGAAATTTTGTGACAATAAATTACTCGTACCTCTTATCAATTTAAGCTATCGTTCATAGCTATGCTACCCTTGAGTCCCAAATCAAACACTGATCAAACTTCAAATGGCCCTAACTTCTATACGGTGCGTCCTACACCTATCAAAGTTTGCAACATTCAAATGCTTGTAACTTTTTACTGGAGCGTCATAAAACCTTGAAATTTTGTGACAATAAATTACTCGTACCTCTTATCAATTTAAGCTATCGTTCATAGCTATGCTACCTTTGAGTCCCAAATCAAACACTGATAAAACTTCAAATGGCCCTAACTTCTACACGCTGCATCCTGCATCTATCAAAAGTTTGTCAGAATCGAATGCTTGTAACTTTTTACTGGAGCGTCATAAAACCTTGAAATTGTGTGACAATAAAGAACTCGTGCCTCTTATCAATTTAAGCTATCGCGCATAGCTATGCTACCCCTGAGTCCCAAATCAAACACTGATACAACTTCAAATGGCCCTAACTTCTACACGCTGCATCCTGCATCTATCAAAGTTTGCCAGAATCGAATGCTTGTAGCTTTTTACTGGAGCGTCATAAAACCTTGAAATTGTGTGACAATAAAGAATTCGTGCCACTTATCAATTTAAGCTATCGCTCATAGCTATGCTACCCCTGAGTCCCAAATCAAACACTGATCAAACTTCAAATGGCCCTAACTTCTACACGCTGCATCCTGCATCTTTCAAAGTTTGCCAGAATCGAATGCTTGTAACTTTTTACTGGAGCGTCATAAAACCTTGAAATTTTGTGGCAATAAAGAACTCGTGCCTCCTATCAATTTAAGCTATCGCTCATAGCTATGCTACCCCTGAGTTCCAAATCAAACACTGATAAAACTTCAAATGGCCCTAACTTCTATACGGTGCGTCCTACACCTATCAAAATTTGCAACATTCAAATGCTTGTAACTTTTTATTGGAGCGTCATAAAACCTTGAAATTTTGTGACAATAAATTACTCGTACCTCTTATCAATTTAAGCTATCGTTTATAGCTATGCTACCCTTGAGTCCCAAATCAAACACTGATCAAACTTCAAATGGCCCTAACTTCTACACGCTGCATCCTGCATCTTTCAAAGTTTCCCAGAATCGAGTGCTTGTAACTTTTTACTGGAGCGTCATAAAACCTTGAAATTTTGTGACAATAAAGAACTCGTGCCTCTTATCAATTTAAGCTATCGCTCATAGCTATGCTACCCCAGAGTCCCAAATCAAACACTGATAAAACTTCAAATGGCCCTAACTTCTATACGGTGCGTCCTACACCTATCAAAGTTTGCAACAATCAAATGCTTGTAACTTTTTACTGGAGCGGCATAAAACCTAGACATTTTGTGCCTCTTATCAATTTAAGCTATCGCTCATAGCTATGCTACCCCTGAGTCCCAAATCAAACACTGATAAAACTTCAAATGGCCCTAACTTCTACACGCTGCATCCTGCATCTTTCAAAGTTTGCCAGAATCGAATGCTTGTAACTTTTTACTGGAGCGTCATAAAACCTTGCAATTATGTGACAATAAAGAACTCGTGCCTCTTATCAATTTAAGCTATCGCTCATAGCTATGCTACCCCTGAGTCCCAAATCAAACACTGATAAAACTTCAAATGGCCCTAACTTCTATATGGTGCGTCCTGTAGCTATTAAAGTTTGCAACTATCAAATGCTTGTAACTTTTTACTGGAGCGTCATAAAAACTTGACATTTTGTGACAATACAGAACTCGTGCCTCTTATCAATTTAAGCTATCGCTCATAGCTATGCTAACCCTGAGTCCCAAATCAAACACTGATAAAACTTCAAAGGGCCCTAACTTCTACACGCTGCATCCTGCATCTAACAAAGTTTGCCAGAATCGAATGTTTGTAACTTTTTACTGGAGCGTCTTAAAACCTTGAAATTTTGTGACAATAAATTACTCGTACCTCTTATCAATTTAAGCTATCGTTCATAGCTATGTTACCCTTGAGTCCCAAATCAAACACTGATCAAACTTCAAATGGCCCTAACTTCTACACGCTGCATACTGCATCTTTCAAAGTTTGCCAGAATCGAAAGCTTGTAACTTTTTACTGGAGCGTCATAAAACCTTGAAATTTTGTGACAATAAAGAACTCGTGCCTCTTATCAATTTAAGCTATCGCTCATAGCTATGCTACCCCTGAGTCCCAAATCAAACACTGATAAAACTTCAAATGGCCCTAACTTCTGTACGGTGCCTCCTATACCTATCAAAGTTTGTCAGAATCGAATGCTTGTAACTTTTTACTGGAGCGTCATAAAACCTTGACATTTTGTGACAATAAAGAACTCGTGCCTCTTATCAATTTAAGCTATCGCTCATAGCTATGCTACTCCTGAGTCCCAAATCAAACACTGATAAAACTTCAAATGGCCCTAACTTCTACACGCTCCATCCAGCATCTATCAAAGTTTGCCAGAATCGAATGCTTGTAACTTTTTACTGGAGCGTCATAAAACCTTGAAATTTTGTGACATTAAATTACTCGTACCTCTTATCAATTTAAGCTATCGTTCATAGCTATGCTACCCTTGAGTCCCAAATCAAACACTGATAAAACTTCAAATAGCCCTAACTTCTATACGGTGCGTCCAACACCTATCTAAGTTTGCAACATTCAAATGCTTGTAACTTTTTACTGGAGCGTCATAAAACCTTGAAATTTTGTGACAATAAATTACTCGTTTCTCTTATCAATTGAAGCTATCCTTCATAGCTATGCTACCCTTGAGTCCCAAATCAAACACTGATAAAACTTCAAATGGCCCTAACTTCTACACGCTGCATCCTGCATCTATCAAAAGTTTGTCAGAATCGAATGCTTGTAACTTTTTACTGGAGCGTCATAAAACCTTGAAATTGTGTGACAATAAAGAACTCGTGCCTCTTATCAATTTAAGCTATCGCGCATAGCTATGCTACCCCTGAGTCCCAAATCAAACACTGATACAACTTCAAATGGCCCTAACTTCTACACGCTGCATCCTGCATCTATCAAAGTTTGCCAGAATCGAATGCTTCTAGCTTTTTACTGGAGCGTCATAAAACCTTGAAATTAATTAAATTACTCGTACCTCTTATCAATTTAAGCTATCGTTCATAGCTATGCTACCCCTGAGTCCCAAATCAAACACTGATACAACTTCAAATGGCCCTAACTTCTATACGGTGCGTCCTACACCTATCAAACTTTGCAACATTCAAATGCTTGTAACTTTTTTCTGGAGCGTCATAAAACCTTGAAATTAATTAAATTACTCGTACCTCTTATCAATTTAAGCTATCGTTCATAGCTATGCTACCCTTGAGTCCCAAATAAAACACTGATCAAACTTCAAATGGCCCTAACTTCTACACGCTGCATCCTGCATCTTTCAAAGTTTGCCAGAATCGGATGCTTGTAACTTTTTACTGGAGCGTCATAAAACCTTGCAATTATGTGACAATAAAGAACTCGTGCCTCTTATCAATTTAAGTTATCGCTCATAGCTATGCTACCCCTGAGTCCCAAATCAAACACTGATAAAACTTCAAATGGCCCTAACTTCTATACGGTGCGTCCTATACCTATCAAAGTTTGCAACATTCAAATGTTTGTAACTTTTTACTGGAGCGTCATAAAACCTTGAAATTTTGTGACAATAAAGTACTCGAGCCTCTTATCAATTTAAGCTATCGCTCATAGCTACGCTACCCTTGACTCCTAACTAAAACACTGAGAAAACTTCAAATGGCCCTAACTTCTACACGGTGCGTCCTACACCTATCAAACTTTGCAACATTCAAATGCTTGTAACTTTTTACTGGAGCGTCATAAAACCTTGAAATTTATTGACAATAAAGTAGTCGAGCCTATTATCAATTTAAGCTATCGTTTATAGCTATGCTACTCTTGAGTCCCAAATCAAACACTGATCAAACTTCAAATGGCCCTAACTTCTATACGGTGCATCCTACACCTATCAAAGTTTGCAACATTCAAATGCTTGTAACTTTTTACTGGAGCGTCATAAAACCTTGAAATTTTGTGGCAATAAATTACTCGTACCTCTTATCAATTTAAGCTATCGTTCATAGCTATGCTACCCTTGAGTCCCAAATCAAACACTGATAAAACTTCAAATGACCCTAACTTCTACACGCTGCATCCTGCATCTATCAAAGTTTGTCAGAATCGAATGCTTGTAACTTTTTACTGGAGCGTCATAAAACCTTGAAATTGTGTGACAATAAAGAACTTGTGCCTCTTATCAATTTAAGCTATCGCTCATAGCTATACTACCGCTGAGTCCCAAATCAAACACTGATAAAACTTCAAATGGCCCTAACTTCTACACGCTGCATCCTGCATCTATCAAAGTTTGCCAGAATCGAATGCTTGTAACTTTTTACTGGAGCGTCATAAAACCTTGAAATTTTGTGACAATAAAGAACTCGTGCCTCTTATCAATTTAAGCTATCGCTCATAGCTATGCTACCCCTGAGTCCCAAATCAAATTGTGATAAAACTTCAAATGGCGATAACTTTTATACGGTGCGTCCCACACCTATCAAACTTTGCAACATTCAAATGCTTGTAACTTTTTACTGGAGCGTCATAAAACCTTGAAATTTTGTGACAATAAAGAACTCGTGCCTCTTATCAATTTAAGCTATCGTTCATAGCTATGCTACCCTTGAGTCCCAAATCAAACAGTGATAAACTTCAAATGGCCCTAACTTCTACACGCTGCATCCTGCATCTATCAAAGTTTGTCAGAATCGAATGCTTGTAACTTTTTACTGGAGCGTCATAAAACCTTGAAATTGTGTGACAATAAAGAACTCGTGCCTCTTATCAATTTAAGCTATCGCTCATAGCTATGCTACCGCTGAGTCCCAAATCAAACACTGATAAAACTTCAAATGGCCCTAACTTCTACACGCTGCATCCTGTATCTATCAAAGTTTGCCAGAATCGAATGCTTGTAACTTTTTACTGGAGCGTCATAAAACCTTGACATTTTGTGACAATAAAGAACTCGTGCCTCTTATCAATTTAAGCTATCGCTCATAGCTATGCTACCCCTGAGTCCCAAATCAAACACTGATAAAACTTCAAATGGCCCTAACTTCTATACGGTGTGTCCTATACCTATCAAAGTTTGCAACATTCAAATGCTTGTAACTTTTTACTGGAGCGTCATTAAACCTTGAAATTTTGTGACAATAAATTACTCGTACCTCTTATCAATTTAAGCTATCGTTCATAGCTATGCTACCCTTGAGTCCCAAATCAAACACTGATAAAACTTCAAATGGCCCTAACTTCTACACGCTGCATCCTGCATCTATCAAAAGTTTGTCAGAATCGAATGCTTGTAACTTTTTACTGGAGCGTCATAAAACCTTGAAATTGTGTGACAATAAAGAACTCGTGCCTCTTATCAATTTAAGCTATCGCGCATAGCTATGCTACCCCTGAGTCCCAAATCAAACACTGATACAACTTCAAATGGCCCTAACTTCTACACGCTGCATCCTGCATCTATCAAAGTTTGCCAGAATCGAATGCTTGTAGCTTTTTACTGGAGCGTCATAAAACCTTGAAATTAATTAAATTACTCGTACCTCTTATCAATTTAAGCTATCGTTCATAGCTATGCTACCCCTGAGTCCCAAATAAAACACTGATCAAACTTCAAATGGCCCTAACTTCTACACGCTGCATCCTGCATCTTTCAAAGTTTACCAGAATCGGATGCTTGTAACTTTTTACTGGAACGTCATAAAACCTTGCAATTATGTGACAATAAAGAACTCGTGCCTCTTATCAATTTAAGCTATCGCTCATAGCTATGCTACCCCTGAGTCCCAAATCAAACACTGATAAAACTTCAAATGGCCCTAACTTCTATATGGTGCGTCCTATAGCTAATAAAGTTTGCAACAATCAAATGCTTGTAACTTTTTACTGGAGCGTCATAAAACCTTGACATTTTGTGACAATACAGAACTCGTGCCTCTTATCAATTTAAGCTATCGCTCATAGCTATGCTAACCCTGAGTCCCAAATCAAACACTGATAAAACTTCAAAGGGCCCTAACTTCTACACGCTGCATCCTGCATCTAACAAAGTTTGCCAGAATCGAATGCTTGTAACTTTTTACTGGAGCGTCCTAAAACCTTGAAATTTTGTGACAATAAATTACTCGTACCTCTTATCAATTTAAGCTATCGTTCATAGCTATGCTACCCTTGAGTCCCAAATCAAACACTGATCAAACTTCAAATGGCCCTAACTTCTACACGCTGCATCCTGCATATTTCAAAGTTTGCCAGAATCGAATGCTTGTAACTTTTTACTGGAGCGTCATAAAACCTTGAAATTTTGTGACAATAAAGAACTCGTGCCTCTTATCAATTTAAGCTATCGGTCATAGCTATGCTACCCCTGAGTCCCAAATCAAACACTGATAAAACTTCAAATGGCCCTAACTTCTGTACGGTGCCTCCTATACCTATCAAAGTTTGCAACAATCAAATGCTTGTAACTTTTTAATGGAGCGTCATAAAACTATGAAATTTTGTGACAATAAATTACTCGTACCTCTTAACAATTTAAGCTATCGTTCATAGCTATGCTACCCTTGAGTCCCAAATCAAACACTGATAAAACTTCAAATGGCCCTAACTTCTACACGCTGCATCCTGCAACTATCAAAGATTGCCAGAATCGAATGCTTGTAACTTTTTACTGGAGCGTCATAAAACCTTGAAATTTTGTGACAATAAATTACTCGTACCTCTTATCAATTTAAGCTATCGTTCATAGCTATGCTACCCTTGAGTCCCAAATCAAACACTGATAAAACTTCAAATAGCCCTAACTTCTATACGGTGCGTCCAACACCTATCAAAGTTTGCAACATTCAAATGCTTGTAACTTTTTACTGGAGCGTCATAAAACCTTGAAATTTTGTGACAATAAATTACTCGTACCTCTTATCAATTGAAGCTATCCTTCATAGCTATGCTACCCTTGAGTCCCAAATCAAACACTGATAAAACTTCAAATGGCCCTAACTTCTACACGCTGCATCCTGCATCTATCAAAAGTTTGTCAGAATCGAATGCTTGTAACTTTTTACTGGAGCGTCATAAAACCTTGAAATTGTGTGACAATAAAGAACTCGTGCCTCTTATCAATTTAAGCTATCGCGCATAGCTATGCTACCCCTGAGTCCCAAATCAAACACTGATACAACTTCAAATGGCCCTAACTTCTACACGCTGCATCCTGCATCTATCAAAGTTTGCCAGAATCGAATGCTTGTAGCTTTTTACTGGAGCGTCATAAAACCTTGAAATTAATTAAATTACTCGTACCTCTTATCAATTTAAGCTATCGTTCATAGCTATGCTACCCCTGAGTCCCAAATCAAACACTGATACAACTTCAAATGCCCCTAACTTCTATACGGTGCGTCCTACACCTATCAAACTTTGCAACATTCAAATGCTTGTAACTTTTTTCTGGAGCGTCATAAAACCTTGAAATTAATTAAATTACTCGTACCTCTTATCAATTTAAGCTATCGTTCATAGCTATGCTACCCTTGAGTCCCAAATAAAACACTGATCAAACTTCAAATGGCCCTAACTTCTACACGCTGCATCCTGCATCTTTCAAAGTTTGCCAGAATCGGATGCTTGTAACTTTTTACTGGAGCGTCATAAAACCTTGCAATTATGTGACAATAAAGAACTCGTGCCTCTTATCAATTTAAGCTATCGCTCATAGCTATGCTACCCCTGAGTCCCAAATCAAACACTGATAAAACTTCAAATGGCCCTAACTTCTATACGGTGCGTCCTATACCTATCAAAGTTTGCAACATTCAAATGTTTGTAACTTTTTACTGGAGCGTCATAAAACCTTGAAATTTTGTGACAATAAAGTACTCGAGCCTCTTATCAATTTAAGCTATCGCTCATAGCTACGCTACCCTTGACTCCTAACTAAAACACTGAGAAAACTTCAAATGGCCCTAACTTCTACACGGTGCGTCCTACACCTATCAAACTTTGCAACATTCAAATGCTTGTAACTTTTTACTGGAGCGTCATAAAACCTTGAAATTTATTGACAATAAAGTAGTCGAGCCTATTATCAATTTAAGCTATCGTTTATAGCTATGCTACTCTTGAGTCCCAAATCAAACACTGATCAAACTTCAAATGGCCCTAACTTCTATACGGTGCATCCTACACCTATCAAAGTTTGCAACATTCAAATGCTTGTAACTTTTTACTGGAGCGTCATAAAACCTTGAAATTTTGTGACAATAAATTACTCGTACCTCTTATCAATTTAAGCTATCGTTCATAGCTATGCTACCCTTGAGTCCCAAATCAAACACTGATAAAACTTCAAATGACCCTAACTTCTACACGCTGCAACCTGCATCTATCAAAGTTTGTCAGAATCGAATGCTTGTAACTTTTTACTGGAGCGTCATAAAACCCTGAAATTGTGTGACAATAAAGAACTTGTGCCTCTTATCAATTTAAGCTATCGCTCATAGCTATACTACCGCTGAGTCCCAAATCAAACACTGATAAAACTTCAAATGGCCCTAACTTCTACACGCTGCATCCTGCATCTATCAAAGTTTGCCAGAATCGAATGCTTGTAACTTTTTACTGGAGCGTCATAAAACCTTGAAATTTTGTGACAATAAAGAACTCGTGCCTCTTATCAATTTAAGCTATCGCTCATAGCTATGCTACCCCTGAGTCCCAAATCAAATTGTGATAAAACTTCAAATGGCGATAACTTCTATACGGTGCGTCCCACACCTATCAAACTTTGCAACATTCAAATGCTTGTAACTTTTTACTGGAGCGTCATAAAACCTTGAAATTTTGTGACAATAAAGAACTCGTGCCTCTTATCAATTTAAGCTATCGTTCATAGCTATGCTACCCTTGAGTCCCAAATCAAACAGTGATAAACTTCAAATGGCCCTAACTTCTACACGCTGCATCCTGCATCTATCAAAGTTTGTCAGAATCGAATGCTTGTAACTTTTTACTGGAGCGTCATAAAACCTTGAAATTGTGTGACAATAAAGAACTCGTGCCTCTTATCAATTTAAGCTATCGCTCATAGCTATGCTACCGCTGAGTCCCAAATCAAACACTGATAAAACTTCAAATGGCCCTAACTTCTACACGCTGCATCCTGTATCTATCAAAGTTTGCCAGAATCGAATGCTTGTAACTTTTTACTGGAGCGTCATAAAACCTTGGCATTTTGTGACAATAAAGAACTCGTGCCTCTTATCAATTTAAGCTATCGCTCATAGCTATGCTACCCCTGAGTCCCAAATCAAACACTGATAAAACTTCAAATGGCCCTAACTTCTATACGGTGTGTCCTATACCTATCAAAGTTTGCAACATTCAAATGCTTGTAACTTTTTACTGGAGCGTCATTAAACCTTGAAATTTTGTGACAATAAATTACTCGTACCTCTTATCAATTTAAGCTATCGTTCATAGCTATGCTACCCTTGAGTCCCAAATCAAACACTGATAAAACTTCAAATGGCCCTAACTTCTACACGCTGCATCCTGCATCTATCAAAAGTTTGTCAGAATCGAATGCTTGTAACTTTTTACTGGAGCGTCATAAAACCTTGAAATTGTGTGACAATAAAGAACTCGTGCCTCTTATCAATTTAAGCTATCGCGCATAGCTATGCTACCCCTGAGTCCCAAATCAAACACTGATAAAACTTCAAAGGGCCCTAACTTCTACACGCTGCATCCTGCATCTAACAAAGTTTGCCAGAATCGAATGCTTGTAGCTTTTTACTGGAGCGTCATAAAACCTTGAAATTAATTAAATTACTCGTACCTCTTATCAATTTAAGCTATCGTTCATAGCTATGCTACCCCTGAGTCCCAAATCAAACACTGATACAACTTCAAATGGCCCTAACTTCTATACGGTGCGTCCTACACCTATCAAACTTTGCAACATTCAAATGCTTGTAACTTTTTACTGGAGCGTCATAAAACCTTGAAATTAATTAAATTACTCGTACCTCTTATCAATTTAAGCTATCGTTCATAGCTATGCTACCCTTTAGTCCCAAATAAAACACTGATCAAACTTCAAATGGCCCTAACTTCTACACGCTGCATCCTGCATCTTTCAAAGTTTACCAGAATCGGATGCTTGTAACTTTTTACTGGAGCGTCATAAAACCTTGCAATTATGTGACAATAAAGAACTCGTGCCTCTTATCAATTTAAGCTATCGCTCATAGCTATGCTACCCCTGAGTCCCAAATCAAACACTGATAAAACTTCAAATGGCCCTAACTTCTATACAACAATCAAATGCTTGTAACTTTTTACTGGAGCGTCATAAAACCTTGACATTTTGTGACAATACAGAACTCGTGCCTCTTATCAATTTAAGCTATCGCTCATAGCTATGCTAACCCTGAGTCCCAAATCAAACACTGATAAAACTTCAAATGGCCCTAACTTCTACACGCTGCATCCTGTATCTATCAAAGTTTACCAGAATCGGATGCTTGTAACTTTTTACTGGAGCGTCATAAAACCTTGCAATTATGTGACAATAAAGAACTCGTGCCTCTTATCAATTTAAGCTATCGCTCATAGCTATGCTACCCCTGAGTCCCAAATCAAACACTGATAAAACTTCAAATGGCCCTAACTTCTATATGGTGCGGCCTATAGCTAATAAAGTTTGCAACAATCAAATGCTTGTAACTTTTTACTGGAGCGTCATAAAACCTTGACATTTTGTGACAATACAGAACTCGTGCCTCTTATCAATTTAAGCTATCGCTCATAGCTACGCTACCCCTGAGTCCCAAATCAAACACTGATAAAACTTCAAATGGCCCTAACTTCTATACGGTGTGTCCTATACCTATCAAAGTTTGCAACATTCAAATGCTTGTAACTTTTTACTGGAGCGTCATTAAACCTTGAAATTTTGTGACAATAAATTACTCGTACCTCTTATCAATTTAAGCTATCGTTCATAGCTATGCTACCCTTGAGTCCCAAATCAAACACTGATAAAACTTCAAATGGCCCTAACTTCTACACGCTGCATCCTGCATCTATCAAAAGTTTGTCAGAATCGAATGCTTGTAACTTTTTACTGGAGCGTCATAAAACCTTGAAATTGTGTGACAATAAAGAACTCGTGCCTCTTATCAATTTAAGCTATCGCGCATAGCTATGCTACCCCTGAGTCCCAAATCAAACACTGATACAACTTCAAATGGCCCTAACTTCTATACGCTGCATCCTGCATCTATCAAAGTTTGCCAGAATCGAATGCTTGTAGCTTTTTACTGGAGCGTCATAAAACCTTGAAATTAATTAAATTACTCGTACCTCTTATCAATTTAAGCTATCGTTCATAGCTATGCTACCCCTGAGTCCCAAATCAAACACTGATACAACTTCAAATGGCCCTAACTTCTATACGGTGCGTCCTACACCTATCAAACTTTGCAACATTCAAATGCTTGTAACTTTTTACTGGAGCGTCATAAAACCTTGAAATTAATTAAATTACTCGTACCTCTTATCAATTTAAGCTATCGTTCATAGCTATGCTACCCTTGAGTCCCAAATAAAACACTGATCAAACTTCAAATGGCCCTAACTTCTACACGCTGCATCCTGCATCTTTCAAAGTTTACCAGAATCGGATGCTTGTAACTTTTTACTGGAGCGTCATAAAACCTTGCAATTATGTGACAATAAAGAACTCGTGCCTCTTATCAATTTAAGCTATCGCTCATAGCTATGCTACCCCTGAGTCCCAAATCAAACACTGATAAAACTTCAAATGGCCCTAACTTCTATATGGTGCGTCCTATAGCTAATAAAGTTTGCAACAATCAAATGCTTGTAACTTTTTACTGGAGCGTCATAAAACCTTGACATTTTGTGACAATACAGAACTCGTGCCTCTTATCAATTTAAGCTATCGCTCATAGCTATGCTAACCCTGAGTCCCAAATCAAACACTGATAAAACTTCAAAGGGCCCTAACTTCTACACGCTGCATCCTGCATCTAACAAAGTTTGCCAGAATCGAATGCTTGTAACTTTTTACTGGAGCGTCCTAAAACCTTGAAATTTTGTGACAATAAATTACTCGTACCTCTTATCAATTTAAGCTATCGTTCATAGCTATGCTACCTTTGAGTCCCAAATCAAACACTGATCAAACTTCAAATGGCCCTAACTTCTACACGCTGCATCCTGCATCTTTCAAAGTTTGCCAGAATCGAATGCTTGTAACTTTTTACTGGAGCGTCATAAAACCTTGAAATTTTGTGACAATAAAGAACTCGTGCCTCTTATCAATTTAAGCTATCGCTCATAGCTATGCTACCCCTGAGTCCCAAATCAAACACTGATAAAACTTCAAATGGCCCTAACTTCTGTACGGTGCCTCCTATACCTATCAAAGTTTGCAACAATCAAATGCTTGTAACTTTTTAATGGAGCGTCATAAAACTATGAAATTTTGTGACAATAAATTACTCGTACCTCTTAACAATTTAAGCTATCGTTCATAGCTATGCTACCCTTGAGTCCCAAATCAAACACTGATAAAACTTCAAATGGCCCTAACTTCTACACGCTGCATCCTGCAACTATCAAAGATTGCCAGAATCGAATGCTTGTAACTTTTTACTGGAGCGTCATAAAACCTTCAAATTTTGTGACAATAAATTACTCGTACCTCTTATCAATTTAAGCTATCGTTCATAGCTATGCTACCCCTGAGTCCCAAATCAAACACTGATCAAACTTCAAATGGCCCTAACTTCTACACGCTGCATCCTGCATCTATCAAAAGTTTGTCAGAATCGAATGCTTGTAACTTTTTACTGGAGCGTCATAAAACCTTGAAATTGTGTGACAATAAATTACTCGTACCTCTTATCAATTTAAGCTATCGTTCATAGCTATGCTACCTTTGAGTCCCAAATCAAACACTGATAAAACTTCAAATGGCCCTAACTTCTACACGCTGCATCCTGCATCTATCAAAAGTTTGTCAGAATCGAATGCTTGTAACTTTTTACTGGAGCGTCATAAAACCTTGAAATTGTGTGACAATAAAGAACTCGTGTCTCTTATCAATTTAAGCTATCGCGCATAGCTATGCTACCCCTGAGTCCCAAATCAAACACTGATACAACTTCAAATGACCCTAACTTCTACACGCTGCATCCTGCATCTATCAAAGTTTGCCAGAATTGAATGCTTGTAGCTTTTTACTGGAGCGTCATAAAACCTTGAAATTGTGTGACAATAAAGAATTCGTGCCACTTATCAATTTAAGCTATCGCTCATAGCTATGCTACCCCTGAGTCCCAAATCAAACACTGATCAAACTTCAAATGGCCCTAACTTCTACACGCTGCATCCTGCATCTTTCAAAGTTTGCCAGAATCGAATGCTTGTAACTTTTTACTGGAGCGTCATAAAACCTTGAAATTTTGTGGCAATAAAGAACTCGTGCCTCTTATCAATTTAAGCTATCGCTCATAGCTATGCTACCCCTGAGTTCCAAATCAAACACTGATAAAACTTCAAATGGCCCTAACTTCTATACGGTGCGTCCTACACCTATCAAACTTTGCAACATTCAAATGCTTGTAACTTTTTATTGGAGCGTCATAAAACCTTGAAATTTTGTGACAATAAATTACTCGTACCTCTTATCAATTTAAGCTATCGTTTATAGCTATGCTACCCTTGAGTCCCAAATCAAACACTGATCAAACTTCAAATGGCCCTAACTTCTACACGCTGCATCCTGCATCTTTCAAAGTTTCCCAGAATCGAGTGCTTGTAACTTTTTACTGGAGCGTCATAAAACCTTGAAATTTTGTGACAATAAAGAACTCGTGCCTCTTATCAATTTAAGCTATAGCTCATAGCTATGCTACCCCAGAGTCCCAAATCAAACACTGATAAAACTTCAAATGGCCCTAACTTCTATACGGTGCGTCCTACACCTATCAAAGTTTGCAACAATCAAATGCTTGTAACTTTTTACTGGAGCGGCATAAAACCTAGACATTTTGTGCCTCTTATCAATTTAAGCTATCGCTCATAGCTATGCTACCCCTGAGTCCCAAATCAAACACTGATAAAACTTCAAATGGCCCTAACTTCTACACGCTGCATCCTGCATCTTTCAAAGTTTGCCAGAATCGAATGCTTGTAACTTTTTACTGGAGCGTCATAAAACCTTGCAATTATGTGACAATAAAGAACTCGTGCCTCTTATCAATTTAAGCTATCGCTCATAGCTATGCTACCCCTGAGTCCCAAATCAAACACTGATAAAACTTCAAATGGCCCTAACTTCTATATGGTGCGTCCTGTAGCTATTAAAGTTTGCAACTATCAAATGCTTGTAACTTTTTACTGGAGCGTCATAAAAACTTGACATTTTGTGACAATACAGAACTCGTGCCTCTTATCAATTTAAGCTATCGCTCATAGCTATGCTAACCCTGAGTCCCAAATCAAACACTGATAAAACTTCAAAGGGCCCTAACTTCTACACGCTGCATCCTGCATCTAACAAAGTTTGCCAGAATCGAATGTTTGTAACTTTTTACTGGAGCGTCTTAAAACCTTGAAATTTTGTGACAATAAATTACTCGTACCTCTTATCAATTTAAGCTATCGTTCATAGCTATGTTACCCTTGAGTACCAAATCAAACACTGATCAATCTTCAAATGGCCCTAACTTCTACACGCTGCATCCTGCATCTTTCAAAGTTTGCCAGAATCGAAAGCTTGTAACTTTTTACTGGAGCGTCATAAAACCTTGAAATTTTGTGACAATAAAGAACTCGTGCCTCTTATCAATTTAAGCTATCGCTCATAGCTATGCTACCCCTGAGTCCCAAATCAAACACTGATAAAACTTCAAATGGCCCTAACTTCTGTACGGTGCCTCCTATACCTATCAAAGTTTGCAACAATCAAATGCTTGTAACTTTTTAATGGAGCGTCATAAAACTATGAAATTTTGTGACAATAAATTACTCGTACCTCTTAACAATTTAAGCTATCGTTCATAGCTATGCTACCCTTGAGTCCCAAATCAAACACTGATAAAACTTCAAATGGCCCTAACTTCTACACGCTGCATCCTGCAACTATCAAAGATTGCCAGAATCGAATGCTTGTAACTTTTTACTGGAGCGTCATAAAACCTTGAAATTTTGTGACAATAAATTACTCGTACCTCTTATCAATTTAAGCTATCGTTCATAGCTATGCTACCCTTGAGTCCCAAATCAAACACTGATCAAACTTCAAATGGCCCTAACTTCTATACGGTGCGTCCTACACCTAGCAAAGTTTGCAACATTCAAATGCTTGTAACTTTTTACTGGAGCGTCATAATACCTTGAAATTTTGTGACAATAAATTACTCGTACCTCTTATCAATTTAAGCTATCGTTCATAGCTATGCTACCTTTGAGTCCCAAATCAAACACTGATAAAACTTCAAATGGCCCTAACTTCTACACGCTGCATCCTGCATCTATCAAAAGTTTGTCAGAATCGAATGCTTGTAACTTTTTACTGGAGCGTCATAAAACCTTGAAATTGTGTGACAATAAAGAACTCGTGCCTCTTATCAATTTAAGCTATCGCGCATAGCTATGCTACCCCTGAGTCCCAAATCAAACACTGATACAACTTCAAATGGCCCTAACTTCTACACGCTGCATCCTGCATCTATCAAAGTTTGCCAGAATTGAATGCTTGTAGCTTTTTACTGGAGCGTCATAAAACCTTGAAATTGTGTGACAATAAAGAATTCGTGCCACTTATCAATTTAAGCTATCGCTCATAGCTATGCTACCCCTGAGTCCCAAATCAAACACTGATCAAACTTCAAATGGCCCTAACTTCTACACGCTGCATCCTGCATCTTTCAAAGTTTGCCAGAATCGAATGCTTGTAACTTTTTACTGGAGCGTCATAAAACCTTGAAATTTTGTGGCAATAAAGAACTCGTGCCTCTTATCAATTTAAGCTATCGCTCATAGCTATGCTACCCTTGAGTCCCAAATCAAACACTGATCAAACTTCAAATGGCCCTAACTTCTACACGCTGCATCCTGCATCTTTCAAAGTTTCCCAGAATCGAGTGCTTGTAACTTTTTACTGGAGCGTCATAAAACCTTGAAATTTTGTGACAATAAAGAACTCGTGCCTCTTATCAATTTAAGCTATCGCTCATAGCTATGCTACCCCAGAGTCCCAAATCAAACACTGATAAAACTTCAAATGGCCCTAACTTCTATACGGTGCGTCCTACACCTATCAAAGTTTGCAACAATCAAATGCTTGTAACTTTTTACTGGAGCGGCATAAAACCTAGACATTTTGTGCCTCTTATCAATTTAAGCTATCGCTCATAGCTATGCTACCCCTGAGTCCCAAATCAAACACTGATAAAACTTCAAATGGCCCTAACTTCTACACGCTGCATCCTGCATCTTTCAAAGTTTGCCAGAATCGAATGCTTGTAACTTTTTACTGGAGCGTCATAAAACCTTGCAATTATGTGACAATAAAGAACTCGTGCCTCTTATCAATTTAAGCTATCGCTCATAGCTATGCTACCCCTGAGTCCCAAATCAAACACTGATAAAACTTCAAATGGCCCTAACTTCTATATGGTGCGTCCTGTAGCTATTAAAGTTTGCAACTATCAACTGCTTGTAACTTTTTACTGGAGCGTCATAAAAACTTGACATTTTGTGACAATACAGAACTCGTGCCTCTTATCAATTTAAGCTATCGCTCATAGCTATGCTAACCCTGAGTCCCAAATCAAACACTGATAAAACTTCAAAGGGCCCTAACTTCTACACGCTGCATCCTGCATCTAACAAAGTTTGCCAGAATCGAATGTTTGTAACTTTTTACTGGAGCGTCTTAAAACCTTGAAATTTTGTGACAATAAATTACTCGTACCTCTTATCAATTTAAGCTATCGTTGATAGCTATGTTACCCTTGAGTCCCAAATCAAACACTGATCAATCTTCAAATGGCCCTAACTTCTACACGCTGCATCCTGCATCTTTCAAAGTTTGCCAGAATCGAAAGCTTGTAACTTTTTACTGGAGCGTCATAAAACCTTGAAATTTTGTGACAATAAAGAACTCGTGCCTCTTATCAATTTAAGCTATCGCTCATAGCTATGCTACCCCTGAGTCCCAAATCAAACACTGATAAAACTTCAAATGGCCCTAACTTCTGTACGGTGCCTCCTATACCTATCAAAGTTTGTCAGAATCGAATGCTTGTAACTTTTTACTGGAGCGTCATAAAACCTTGAAATTTTGTGACAATAAAGAACTCGTGCCTCTTATCAATTTAAGCTATCGCTCATAGCTATGCTACCCCTGAGTCCCAAATCAAACACTGATAAAACTTCAAATGGCCCTAACTTCTACACGCTCCATCCAGCATCTATCAAAGTTTGCCAGAATCGAATGCTTGTAACTTTTTACTGGAGCGTCATAAAACCTTGAAATTTTGTGACAATAAATTACTCGTACCTCTTATCAATTTAAGCTATCGTTCATAGCTATGCTACCCTTGAGTCCCAAATCAAACACTGATAAAACTTCAAATAGCCCTAACTTCTATACGGTGCGTCCAACACCTATCAAAGTTTGCAACATTCAAATGCTTGTAACTTTTTACTGGAGCGTCATAAAACCTTGAAATTTTGTGACAATAAATTACTCGTACCTCTTATCAATTGAAGCTATCCTTCATAGCTATGCTACCCTTGAGTCCCAAATCAAACACTGATAAAACTTCAAATGGCCCTAACTTCTACACGCTGCATCCTGCATCTATCAAAAGTTTGTCAGAATCGAATGCTTGTAACTTTTTACTGGAGCGTCATAAAACCTTGAAATTTTGTGACAATAAAGAACTCGTGCCTCTTATCAATTTAAGCTATCGCGCATAGCTATGCTACCCCTGAGTCCCAAATCAAACACTGATACAACTTCAAATGGCCCTAACTTCTACACGCTGCATCCTGCATCTATCAAAGTTTGCCAGAATCGAATGCTTGTAGCTTTTTACTGGAGCGTCATAAAACCTTGAAATTAATTAAATTACTCGTACCTCTTATCAATTTAAGCTATAGTTCATAGCTATGCTACCCCTGAGTCCCAAATCAAACACTGATACAACTTCAAATGGCCCTAACTTCTATACGGTGCGTCCTACACCTATCAAACTTTGCAACATTCAAATGCTTGTAACTTTTTTCTGGAGCGTCATAAAACCTTGAAATTAATTAAATTACTCGTACCTCTTATCAATTTAAGCTATCGTTCATAGCTATGTTACCCTTGAGTCCCAAATCAAACACTGATCAATCTTCAAATGGCCCTAACTTCTACACGCTGCATCCTGCATCTTTCAAAGTTTGCCAGAATCGAAAGCTTGTAACTTTTTACTGGAGCGTCATAAAACCTTGAAATTTTGTGACAATAAAGAACTCGTGCCTCTTATCAATTTAAGCTATCGCTCATAGCTATGCTACCCCTGAGTCCCAAATCAAACACTGATAAAACTTCAAATGGCCCTAACTTCTGTACGGTGCCTCCTATACCTATCAAAGTTTGTCAGAATCGAATGCTTGTAACTTTTTACTGGAGCGTCATAAAACCTTGACATTTTGTGACAATAAAGAACTCGTGCCTCTTATCAATTTAAGCTATCGCTCATAGCTATGCTACCCCTGAGTCCCAAATCAAACACTGATAAAACTTCAAATGGCCCTAACTTCTACACGCTCCATCCAGCATCTATCAAAGTTTGCCAGAATCGAATGCTTGTAACTTTTTACTGGAGCGTCATAAAACCTTGAAATTTTGTGACAATAAATTACTCGTACCTCTTATCAATTTAAGCTATCGTTCATAGCTATGCTACCCTTGAGTCCCAAATCAAACACTGATAAAACTTCAAATAGCCCTAACTTCTATACGGTGCGTCCAACACCTATCAAAGTTTGCAACATTCAAATGCTTGTAACTTTTTACTGGAGCGTCATAAAACCTTGAAATTTTGTGACAATAAATTACTCGTACCTCTTATCAATTGAAGCTATCCTTCATAGCTATGCTACCCTTGAGTCCCAAATCAAACACTGATAAAACTTCAAATGGCCCTAACTTCTACACGCTGCATCCTGCATCTATCAAAAGTTTGTCAGAATCGAATGCTTGTAACTTTTTACTGGAGCGTCATAAAACCTTGAAATTGTGTGACAATAAAGAACTCGTGCCTCTTATCAATTTAAGCTATCGCGCATAGCTATGCTACCCCTGAGTCCCAAATCAAACACTGATACAACTTCAAATGGCCCTAACTTCTACACGCTGCATCCTGCATCTATCAAAGTTTGCCAGAATCGAATGCTTGTAGCTTTTTACTGGAGCGTCATAAAACCTTGAAATTAATTAAATTACTCGTACCTCTTATCAATTTAAGCTATCGTTCATAGCTATGCTACCCCTGAGTCCCAAATCAAACACTGATACAACTTCAAATGGCCCTAACTTCTATACGGTGCGTCCTACACCTATCAAACTTTGCAACATTCAAATGCTTGTAACTTTTTTCTGGAGCGTCATAAAACCTTGAAATTAATTAAATTACTCGTACCTCTTATCAATTTAAGCTATCGTTCATAGCTATGCTACCCTTGAGTCCCAAATAAAACACTGATCAAACTTCAAATGGCCCTAACTTCTACACGCTACATCCTGCATCTTTCAAAGTTTGCCAGAATCGGATGCTTGTAACTTTTTACTGGAGCGTCATAAAACCTTGCAATTATGTGACAATAAAGAACTCGTGCCTCTTATCAATTTAAGCTATCGCTCATAGCTATGCTACCCCTGAGTCCCAAATCAAACACTGATAAAACTTCAAATGGCCCTAACTTCTATATGGTGCGTCCTATAGCTAATAAAGTTTGCAACAATCAAATGCTTGTAACTTTTTACTGGAGCGTCATAAAACCTTGACATTTTGTGACAATAGTGAACTCGTGTCTCTTATCAATTTAAGCTATCGCTCATAGCTATGCTAACCCTGAGTCCCAAATCAAACACTGATAAAACTTCAAAGGGCCCTAACTTCTACACGCTGCATCCTGCATCTAACAAAGTTTGCCAGAATCGAATGCTTGTAACTTTTTACTGGAGCGTCCTAAAACCTTGAAATTTTGTGACAATAAATTACTGGTTCCTCTTATCAATTTAAGCTATCGTTCATAGCTATGCTACCCTTGAGTCCCAAATCAAACACTGATCAAACTTCAAATGGCCCTAACTTCTACACGCTGCATCCTGCATCTTTCAAAGTTTGCCAGAATCGAATGCTTGTAACTTTTTACTGGAGCGTCATAAAACCTTGAAATTTTGTGACAATAAAGAACTCGTGCCTCTTATCAATTTAAGCTATCGCTCATAGCTATGCTACCCCTGAGTCCCAAATCAAACACTGATAAAACTTCAAATGGCCCTAACTTCTGTACGGTGCCTCCTATACCTATCAAAGTTTGCAACAATCAAATGCTTGTAACTTTTTACTGGAGCGTCATAAAACTATGAAATTTTGTGACAATAAATTACTCGTACCTCTTAACAATTTAAGCTATCGTTCATAGCTATGCTACCCTTGAGTCCCAAATCAAACACTGATAAAACTTCAAATGGCCCTAACTTCTACACGCTGCATCCTGCAACTATCAAAGATTGCCAGAATCGAATGCTTGTAACTTTTTACTGGAGCGTCATAAAACCTTGAAATTTTGTGACAATAAATTACTCGTACCTCTTATCAATTTAAGCTATCGTTCATAAGTATGCTACCCTTGAGTCCCAAATCAAACACTGATAAAACTTCAAATGGCCCTAACTTCGACACGGTGCGTCCTACACCTATCAAACTTTGCAACATTCAAATACTTGTAACTTTTTACTGGAGCATCATAAAACCTTGAAATTTATTGACAATAAAGTATTCGAGCCTATTATCAATTTAAGCTATCGTTTATAGCTATGCTACCCTTGAGTCCCAAATCAAACACTGATCAAACTTCAAATGGCCCTAACTTCTATACGGTGCGTCCTACACCTATCAAAGTTTGCAACATTCAAATGCTTGTAACTTTTTACTGGAGCGTCATAAAACCTTGAAATTTTGTGACAATAAATTACTCGTACCTCTTATCAATTTAAGCTATCGTTCATAGCTATGCTACCTTTGAGTCCCAAATCAAACACTGATAAAACTTCAAATGGCCCTAACTTCTACACGCTGCATCCTGCATCTATCAAAAGTTTGTCAGAATCGAATGCTTGTAACTTTTTACTGGAACGTCATAAAACCTTGAAATTGTGTGACAATAAAGAACTCGTGCCTCTTATCAATTTAAGCTATCGCGCATAGCTATGCTACCCCTGAGTCCCAAATCAAACACTGATACAACTTCAAATAGCCCTAACTTCTACACGCTGCATCCTGCATCTATCAAAGTTTGCCAGAATCGAATGCTTGTAGCTTTTTACTGGAGCGTCATAAAACCTTGAAATTGTGTGACAATAAAGAATTCGTGCCACTTATCAATTTAAGCTATCGCTCATAGCTATGCTATCCCTGAGTCCCAAATCAAACACTGATCAAACTTCAAATGGCCCTAACTTCTACACGCTGCATCCTGCATCTTTCAAAGTTTGCCAGAATCGAATGCTTGTAACTTTTTACTGGAGCGTCATAAAACCTTGAAATTTTGTGACAATAAAGAACTCGTGCCTCTTATCAATTTAAGCTATCGCTCATAGCTATGCTACCCCTGAGTCCCAAATCAAACACTGATAAAACTTCAAATGGCCCTAACTTCTATACGGTGCGTCCTACACCTATCAAACTTTGCAACATTCAAATGCTTGTAACTTTTTATTGGAGCGTCATAAAACCTTGAAATTTTGTGACAATAAAGAACTCGTGCCTCTTATCAATTTAAGCTATCGCTCATAGCTATGCTACCCCAGAGTCCCAAATCAAACACTGATAAAACTTCAAATGGCCCTAACTTCTATACGGTGCGTCCTACACCTATCAAAGTTTGCAACAATCAAATGCTTGTAACTTTTTACTGGAGCGGCATAAAACCTAGACATTTTGTGCCTCTTATCAATTTAAGCTATCGCTCATAGCTATGCTACCCCTGAGTCCCAAATCAAACACTGATAAAACTTCAAATGGCCCAAACTTCTACACGCTGCATCCTGCATCTTTCAAAGTTTGCCAGAATCGAATGCTTGTAACTTTTTACTGGAGCGTCATAAAACCTTGCAATTATGTGACAATAAAGAACTCGTGCCTCTTATCAATTTAAGCTATCGCTCATAGCTATGCTACCCCTGAGTCCCAAATCAAACACTGATAAAACTTCAAATGGCCCTAACTTCTGTACGGTGCCTCCTATACCTATCTAAGTTTGCAACAATCAAATGCTTGTAACTTTTTAATGGAGCGTCATAAAACTATGAAATTTTGTGACAATAAATTACTCGTACCTCTTAACAATTTAAGCTATCGTTCATAGCTATGCTACCCTTGAGTCCCAAATCAAACACTGATAAAACTTCAAATGGCCCTAACTTCTACACGCTGCATCCTGCAACTATCAAAGATTGCCAGAATCGAATGCTTGTAACTTTTTACTGGAGCGTCATAAAACCTTGAAAATTTGTGACAATAAATTACTCGTACCTCTTATCAATTTAAGCTATCGTTCATAGCTATGCTACCCTTGAGTCCCAAATCAAACACTGATCAAACTTCAAATGGCCCTAACTTCTATACGGTGCGTCCTACACCTATCAAAGTTTGCAACATTCAAATGCTTGTAACTTTTTACTGGAGCGTCATAAAACCTTGAAATTTTGTGACAATAAATTACTCGTACCTCTTATCAATTTAAGCTATCGTTCATAGCTATGCTACCTTTGAGTCCCAAATCAAACACTGATAAAACTTCAAATGGCCCTAACTTCTACACGCTGCATCCTGCATCTATCAAAAGTTTGTCAGAATCGAATGCTTGTAACTTTTTACTGGAGCGTCATAAAACCTTGAAATTGTGTGACAATAAAGAACTCGTGCCTCTTATCAATTTAAGCTATCGCGCATAGCTATGCTACCCCTGAGTCCCAAATCAAACACTGATACAACTTCAAATGGCCCTAACTTCTACACGCTGCATCCTGCATCTATCAAAGTTTGCCAGAATTGAATGCTTGTAGCTTTTTACTGGAGCGTCATAAAACCTTGAAATTGTGTGACAATAAAGAATTCGTGCCACTTATCAATTTAAGCTATCGCTCATAGCTATGCTACCCCTGAGTCCCAAATCAAACACTGATCAAACTTCAAATGGCCCTAACTTCTACACGCTGCATCCTGCATCTTTCAAAGTTTGCCAGAATCGAATGCTTGTAACTTTTTACTGGAGCGTCATAAAACCTTGAAATTTTGTGGCAATAAAGAACTCGTGCCTCTTATCAATTTAAGCTATCGCTCATAGCTATGCTACCCTTGAGTCCCAAATCAAACACTGATCAAACTTCAAATGGCCCTAACTTCTACACGCTGCATCCTGCATCTTTCAAAGTTTCCCAGAATCGAGTGCTTGTAACTTTTTACTGGAGCGTCATAAAACCTTGAAATTTTGTGACAATAAAGAACTCGTGCCTCTTATCAATTTAAGCTATCGCTCATAGCTATGCTACCCCTGAGTCCCAAATCAAACACTGATAAAACTTCAAATGGCCCTAACTTCTATATGGTGCGTCCTGTAGCTATTAAAGTTTGCAACTATCAAATGCTTGTAACTTTTTACTGGAGCGTCATAAAAACTTGACATTTTGTGACAATACAGAACTCGTGCCTCTTATCAATTTAAGCTATCGCTCATAGCTATGCTAACCCTGAGTCCCAAATCAAACACTGATAAAACTTCAAAGGGCCCTAACTTCTACACGCTGCATCCTGCATCTAACAAAGTTTGCCAGAATCGAATGTTTGTAACTTTTTACTGGAGCGTCTTAAAACCTTGAAATTTTGTGACAATAAATTACTCGTACCTCTTATCAATTTAAGCTATCGTTCATAGCTATGTTACCCTTGAGTCCCAAATCAAACACTGATCAATCTTCAAATGGCCCTAACTTCTACACGCTGCATCCTGCATCTTTCAAAGTTTGCCAGAATCGAAAGCTTGTAACTTTTTACTGGAGCGTCATAAAACCTTGAAATTTTGTGACAATAAAGAACTCGTGCCTCTTATCAATTTAAGCTATCGCTCATAGCTATGCTACCCCTGAGTCCCAAATCAAACACTGATAAAACTTCAAATGGCCCTAACTTCTGTACGGTGCCTCCTATACCTATCAAAGTTTGTCAGAATCGAATGCTTGTAACTTTTTACTGGAGCGTCATAAAACCTTGACATTTTGTGACAATAAAGAACTCGTGCCTCTTATCAATTTAAGCTATCGCTCATAGCTATGCTACCCCTGAGTCCCAAATCAAACACTGATAAAACTTCAAATGGCCCTAACTTCTACACGCTCCATCCAGCATCTATCAAAGTTTGCCAGAATCGAATGCTTGTAACTTTTTACTGGAGCGTCATAAAACCTTGAAATTTTGTGACAATAAATTACTCGTACCTCTTATCAATTTAAGCTATCGTTCATAGCTATGCTACCCTTGAGTCCCAAATCAAACACTGATAAAACTTCAAATAGCCCTAACTTCTATACGGTGCGTCCAACACCTATCAAAGTTTGCAACATTCAAATGCTTGTAACTTTTTACTGGAGCGTCATAAAACCTTGAAATTTTGTGACAATAAATTACTCGTACCTCTTATCAATTGAAGCTATCCTTCATAGCTATGCTACCCTTGAGTCCCAAATCAAACACTGATAAAACTTCAAATGGCCCTAACTTCTACACGCTGCATCCTGCATCTATCAAAAGTTTGTCAGAATCGAATGCTTGTAACTTTTTACTGGAGCGTCATAAAACCTTGAAATTGTGTGACAATAAAGAACTCGTGCCTCTTATCAATTTAAGCTATCGCGCATAGCTATGCTACCCCTGAGTCCCAAATCAAACACTGATACAACTTCAAATGGCCCTAACTTCTACACGCTGCATCCTGCATCTATCAAAGTTTGCCAGAATCGAATGCTTGTAGCTTTTTACTGGAGCGTCATAAAACCTTGAAATTAATTAAATTACTCGTACCTCTTATCAATTTAAGCTATCGTTCATAGCTATGCTACCCCTGAGTCCCAAATCAAACACTGATACAACTTCAAATGGCCCTAACTTCTATACGGTGCGTCCTACACCTATCAAACTTTGCAACATTCAAATGCTTGTAACTTTTTTCTGGAGCGTCATAAAACCTTGAAATTAATTAAATTACTCGTACCTCTTATCAATTTAAGCTATCGTTCATAGCTATGCTACCCTTGAGTCCCAAATAAAACACTGATCAAACTTCAAATGGCCCTAACTTCTACACGCTACATCCTGCATCTTTCAAAGTTTGCCAGAATCGGATGCTTGTAACTTTTTACTGGAGCGTCATAAAACCTTGCAATTATGTGACAATAAAGAACTCGTGCCTCTTATCAATTTAAGCTATCGCTCATAGCTATGCTACCCCTGAGTCCCAAATCAAACACTGATAAAACTTCAAATGGCCCTAACTTCTATATGGTGCGTCCTATAGCTAATAAAGTTTGCAACAATCAAATGCTTGTAACTTTTTACTGGAGCGTCATAAAACCTTGACATTTTGTGACAATAGTGAACTCGTGCCTCTTATCAATTTAAGCTATCGCTCATAGCTATGCTAACCCTGAGTCCCAAATCAAACACTGATAAAACTTCAAAGGGCCCTAACTTCTACACGCTGCATCCTGCATCTAACAAAGTTTGCCAGAATCGAATGCTTGTAACTTTTTACTGGAGCGTCCTAAAACCTTGAAATTTTGTGACAATAAATTACTGGTTCCTCTTATCAATTTAAGCTATCGTTCATAGCTATGCTACCCTTGAGTCCCAAATCAAACACTGATCAAACTTCAAATGGCCCTAACTTCTACACGCTGCATCCTGCATCTTTCAAAGTTTGCCAGAATCGAATGCTTGTAACTTTTTACTGGAGCGTCATAAAACCTTGAAATTTTGTGACAATAAAGAACTCGTGCCTCTTATCAATTTAAGCTATCGCTCATAGCTATGGTACCCCTGAGTCCCAAATCAAACACTGATAAAACTTCAAATGGCCCTAACTTCTGTACGGTGCCTCCTATACCTATCAAAGTTTGCAACAATCAAATGCTTGTAACTTTTTACTGGAGCGTCTTAAACTATGAAATTTTGTGACAATAAATTACTCGTACCTCTTAACAATTTAAGCTATCGTTCATAGCTATGCTACCCTTGAGTCCCAAATCAAACACTGATAAAACTTCAAATGGCCCTAACTTCTACACGCTGCATCCTGCAACTATCAAAGATTGCCAGAATCGAATGCTTGTAACTTTTTACTGGAGCGTCATAAAACCTTGAAATTTTGTGACAATAAATTACTCGTACCTCTTATCAATTTAAGCTATCGTTCATAGCTATGCTACCCTTGAGTCCCAAATCAAACACTGATAAAACTTCAAATGGCCCTAACTTCGACACGGTGCGTCCTACACCTATCAAACTTTGCAACATTCAAATACTTGTAACTTTTTACTGGAGCATCATAAAACCTTGAAATTTATTGACAATAAAGTATTCGAGCCTATTATCAATTTAAGCTATCGTTTATAGCTATGCTACCCTTGAGTCCCAAATCAAACACTGATCAAACTTCAAATGGCCCTAACTTCTATACGGTGCGTCCTACACCTATCAAAGTTTGCAACATTCAAATGCTTGTAACTTTTTACTGGAGCGTCATAAAACCTTGAAATTTTGTGACAATAAATTACTCGTACCTCTTATCAATTTAAGCTATCGTTCATAGCTATGCTACCTTTGAGTCCCAAATCAAACACTGATAAAACTTCAAATGGCCCTAACTTCTACACGCTGCATCCTGCATCTATCAAAAGTTTGTCAGAATCGAATGCTTGTAACTTTTTACTGGAACGTCATAAAACCTTGAAATTGTGTGACAATAAAGAACTCGTGCCTCTTATCAATTTAAGCTATCGCGCATAGCTATGCTACCCCTGAGTCCCAAATCAAACACTGATACAACTTCAAATAGCCCTAACTTCTACACGCTGCATCCTGCATCTATCAAAGTTTGCCAGAATCGAATGCTTGTAGCTTTTTACTGGAGCGTCATAAAACCTTGAAATTGTGTGACAATAAAGAATTCGTGCCACTTATCAATTTAAGCTATCGCTCATAGCTATGCTATCCCTGAGTCCCAAATCAAACACTGATCAAACTTCAAATGGCCCTAACTTCTACACGCTGCATCCTGCATCTTTCAAAGTTTGCCAGAATCGAATGCTTGTAACTTTTTACTGGAGCGTCATAAAACCTTGAAATTTTGTGACAATAAAGAACTCGTGCCTCTTATCAATTTAAGCTATCGCTCATAGCTATGCTACCCCTGAGTCCCAAATCAAACACTGATAAAACTTCAAATGGCCCTAACTTCTATACGGTGCGTCCTACACCTATCAAACTTTGCAACATTCAAATGCTTGTAACTTTTTATTGGAGCGTCATAAAACCTTGAAATTTTGTGACAATAAAGAACTCGTGCCTCTTATCAATTTAAGCTATCGCTCATAGCTATGCTACCCCAGAGTCCCAAATCAAACACTGATAAAACTTCAAATGGCCCTAACTTCTATACGGTGCGTCTTACACCTATCAAAGTTTGCAACAATCAAATGCTTGTAACTTTTTACTGGAGCGGCATAAAACCTAGACATTTTGTGCCTCTTATCAATTTAAGCTATCGCTCATAGCTATGCTACCCCTGAGTCCCAAATCAAACACTGATAAAACTTCAAATGGCCCTAACTTCTACACGCTGCATCCTGCATCTTTCAAAGTTTGCCAGAATCGAATGCTTGTAACTTTTTACTGGAGCGTCATAAAACCTTGCAATTATGTGACAATAAAGAACTCGTGCCTCTTATCAATTTAAGCTATCGCTCATAGCTATGCTACCCCTGAGTCCCAAATCAAACACTGATAAAACTTCAAATGGCCCTAACTTCTATATGGTGCGTCCTGTAGCTATTAAAGTTTGCAACAATCAAATGCTTGTAACTTTTTACTGGAGCGTCATAAAAACTTGACATTTTGTGACAATACAGAACTCGTGCCTCTTATCAATTTAAGCTATCGCTCATAGCTATGCTAACCCTGAGTCCCAAATCAAACACTGATAAAACTTCAAAGGGCCCTAACTTCTACACGCTGCATCCTGCATCTAACAAAGTTTGCCAGAATCGAATGCTTATATCTTTTTACTGGAGCGTCTTAAAACCTTGAAATTTTGTGACAATAAATTACTCGTAATTCTTATCAATTTAAGCTATCGTTCATAGCTATGTTACCCTTGAGTCCCAAATCAAACACTGATCAAACTTCAAATGGCCCTAACTTCTACACGCTGCATCCTGCATCTTTCAAAGTTTGCCAGAATCGAAAGCTTGTAACTTTTTACTGGAGCGTCATAAAACCTTGAAATTGTGTGACAATAAAGAACTCGTGCCTCTTATCAATTTAAGCTATCGCTCATAGCTATGCTACCCCTGAGTCCCAAATCAAACACTGATAAAACTTCAAATGGCCCTAACTTCTGTACGGCGCCTCCTATACCTATCAAAGTTTGCAACAATCAAATGCTTGTAACTTTTTACTGGAGCGTCATAAAACCTTGACATTTTGTGACAATAAAGAACTCGTGCCTCTTATCAATTTAAGCTATCGCTCATAGCTATGCTACCCCTGAGTCCCAAATCAAACACTGATAAAACTTCAAATGGCCCTAACTTCTACACGCTCCATCCAGCATCTATCAAAGTTTGCCAGAATCGAATGCTTGTAACTTTTTACTGGAGCGTCATAAAACCTTGAAATTTTGTGACAATAAATTACTCGTACCTCTTATCAATTTAAGCTATCGTTCATAGCTATGCTACCCTTGAGTCCCAAATCAAACACTGATAAAACTTCAAATGGCCCTAACTTCTATACGGTGCGTCCAACACCTATCAAAGTTTGCAACATTCAAATGCTTGTAACTTTTTACTGGAGCGTCATAAAACCTTGAAATTTGGTGACAATCAATTTCTCGTACCTCTTATCAATTGAAGCTATCCTTCATAGCTATGCTAACCTTGAGTCCCAAATCAAACACTGATCAAACTTCAAATGGCCCTAACTTCTACACGCTGCATCCTGCATCTTTCAAAGTTTGCCAGAATCGAATGCTTGTAACTTTTTACTGGAGCGTCATAAAACCTTGAAATTTTGTGACAATAAAGAACTCGTGCCTCTTATCTATTTAAGCTATCGCTCATAGCTATGCTACCCCTGAGTCCCAAATCAAACACTGATAAAACTTCAAATGGCCTTAACTTCTGTACGGTGCGTCCTATACCTATCAAAGTTTGCAACAATCAAATGCTTGTAACTTTTTACTGGAGCGTCATAAAACCTTGAAACTTTGTGACAATATAGCACTCGAGCCTCTTATCAAATTAAGCTATCGCTCATAGTTATGCTACCCCTGAGTCCCAAATCAAACACTGATAAAACTTCAAATGGCCCTAACTTCTATACGGTGTGTCCTATACCTATCAAAGTTTGCAACATTCAAATGCTTGTAACTTTTTACTGGAGCGTCATTAAACCTTGAAATTTTGTGACAATAAATTACTCGTACCTCTTATCAATTTAAGCTATCGTTCAGAGCTATGCTACCCTCCCCAAATCAAACACTGATCAAACTTCAAATGGCCCTAACTTCTACACGCTGCATCCTGCATCTTTCAAAGTTTGCCAGAATCGAATGCTTGTAACTTTTTACTGGAGCGTCATAAAACCTTGAAATTTTGTGACAATAAAGAACTCGTGCCTCTTATCAATTTAAGCTATCGCTCATAGCTATGCTACCCCTGAGTCCCAAATCAAACACTGATAAAACTTCAAATGGCCCTAACTTCTACACGCTGCATCCTTGCAACTATCAAAGTTTGCCAGAATCGAATGCTTGTAACTTTTTACTGGAGCGTCATAAAACCTTGAAATTTTGTGACAATAAATTACTCGTGCCTCTTATCAATTTAACCTATCGCTCATAGCTATGCTACAACTGAGTCCCAAATCAAACACTGATAAAACTTCAAATGGCCCTAACTTATAGACGGTGCGTCCTACACCTATCAAACTTTGCAACATTCAAATGCTTGTAACTTTTTACTGGAGCGTCTTAAAACCTTGAAATTTTGTGACAATAAATTACTCGTACCTCTTATCAATTTAAGCTATCGTTCATAGCTATGCTACCCTTGAGTCCCAAATCTAACATTGATCAAACTTCAAATGGCCCTAACTTCTACACGCTGCATCCTGCATCTTTCAAAGTTTGCCAGAATCGAATGCTTGTAACTTTTTACTGGAGCGTCATAAAACTATGAAATTTTGTGACAATAAATTACTCGTACCTCTTATCAATTTAAGCTATCGTTCATAGCTATGCTACCCTTGAGTCCCAAATCAAACACTGATAAAACTTCAAATGGCCCTAACTTCTACACGCTGCATCCTGCAACTATCAAAGTTTGCCAGAATCGAATGCTTGTAACTTTTTACTGGAGCGTCATAAAACCTTGAAAATTTGTGACAATAAATTACTCGTACCTCTTATCAATTTAAGCTATCGCTCATAGCTATGCTACCCTTGAGTCCCAAATCAAACACTGATCAAACTTCAAATGGCCCTATCTTCTACACGCTGCATCCTGCATCTTTCAAAGTTTGCCAGAATCGAATGCTTGTAACTTTTTACTGGAGCGTCATAAAACCTTGAAATTTTGTAACAATAAAGAACTCGTGCCTCTTATCAATTAAAGCTATCGCTCATTGCTATGCTACCCCTGAGTCCCAAATCAAATTGTGATAAAACTTCAAATGGCGATAACTTCTATACGGTGCGTCCCACACCTATCAAACTTTGCAACATTCAAATGCTTGTAACTTTTTACTGGAGCGTCATAAAACCTTGAAATTTTGTGACAATAAAGAACTCGTGCCTCTACCCCTGAGTCCCAAATCAAACACTGATAAAACTTCAAATGGCCCTAACTTCTATATGGTGCGTCCTGTAGCTATTAAAGTTTGCAACAATCAAATGCTTGTAACTTTTTACTGGAGCGTCATAAAAACTTGACATTTTGTGACAATACAGAACTCGTGCCTCTTATCAATTTAAGCTATCGCTCATAGCTATGCTAACCCTGAGTCCCAAATCAAACACTGATAAAACTTCAAAGGGCCCTAACTTCTACACGCTGCATCCTGCATCTAACAAAGTTTGCCAGAATCGAATGCTTGTATCTTTTTACTGGAGCGTCTTAAAACCTTGAAATTTTGTGACAATAAATTACTCGTAATTCTTATCAATTTAAGCTATCGTTCATAGCTATGTTACCCTTGAGTCCCAAATCAAACACTGATCAAACTTCAAATGGCCCTAACTTCTACACGCTGCATCCTGCATCTTTCAAAGTTTGCCAGAATCGAAAGCTTGTAACTTTTTACTGGAGCGTCATAAAACCTTGAAATTGTGTGACAATAAAGAACTCGTGCCTCTTATCAATTTAAGCTATCGCTCATAGCTATGCTACCCCTGAGTCCCAAATCAAACACTGATAAAACTTCAAATGGCCCTAACTTCTGTACGGCGCCTCCTATACCTATCAAAGTTTGCAACAATCAAATGCTTGTAACTTTTTACTGGAGCGTCATAAAACCTTGACATTTTGTGACAATAAAGAACTCGTGCCTCTTATCAATTTAAGCTATCGCTCATAGCTATGCTACCCCTGAGTCCCAAATCAAACACTGATAAAACTTCAAATGGCCCTAACTTCTACACGCTCCATCCAGCATCTATCAAAGTTTGCCAGAATCGAATGCTTGTAACTTTTTACTGGAGCGTCATAAAACCTTGAAATTTTGTGACAATAAATTACTCGTACCTCTTATCAATTTAAGCTATCGTTCATAGCTATGCTACCCTTGAGTCCCAAATCAAACACTGATACAACTTCAAATGGCCCTAACTTCTATACGGTGCGTCCAACACCTATCAAAGTTTGCAACATTCAAATGCTTGTAACTTTTTACTGGAGCGTCATAAAACCTTGAAATTTGGTGACAATCAATTTCTCGTACCTCTTATCAATTGAAGCTATCCTTCATAGCTATGCTAACCTTGAGTCCCAAATCAAACACTGATCAAACTTCAAATGGCCCTAACTTCTACACGCTGCATCCTGCATCTTTCAAAGTTTGCCAGAATCGAATGCTTGTAACTTTTTACTGGAGCGTCATAAAACCTTGAAATTTTGTGACAATAAAGAACTCGTGCCTCTTATCTATTTAAGCTATCGCTCATAGCTATGCTACCCCTGAGTCCCAAATCAAACACTGATAAAACTTCAAATGGCCTTAACTTCTGTACGGTGCGTCCTATACCTATTAAAGTTTGCAACAATCAAATGCTTGTAACTTTTTACTGGAGCGTCATAAAACCTTGACATTTTGTGACAATATAGCACTCGAGCCTCTTATCAATTTAAGCTATCGCTCATAGTTATGCTACCCCTGAGTCCCAAATCAAACACTGATAAAACTTCAAATGGCCCTAACTTCTATACGGTGCGTCCTATACCTATCAAAGTTTGCAACATTCAAATGCTTGTAACTTTTTACTGGAGCGTCATTAAACCTTGAAATTTTGTGACAATAAATTACTCGTACCTCTTATCAATTTAAGCTATCGTTCAGAGCTATGCTACCCTCCCCAAATCAGACACTGATCAAACTTCAAATGGCCCTAACTTCTACACGCTGCATCCTGCATCTTTCAAAGTTTGCCAGAATCGAATGCTTGTAACTTTTTACTGGAGCGTCATAAAACCTTGAAATTTTGTGACAATAAAGAACTCGTGCCTCTTATCAATTTAAGCTATCGCTCATAGCTATGCTACCCCTGAGTCCCAAATCAAACACTGATAAAACTTCAAATGGCCCTAACTTCTACACGCTGCATCCTTGCAACTATCAAAGTTTGCCAGAATCGAATGCTTGTAACTTTTTACTGGAGCGTCATAAAACCTTGAAATTTTGTGACAATAAATTACTCGTGCCTCTTATCAATTTAACCTATCGCTCATAGCTATGCTACAACTGAGTCCCAAATCAAACACTGATAAAACTTCAAATGGCCCTAACTTATAGACGGTGCGTCCTACACCTATCAAACTTTGCAACATTCAAATGCTTGTAACTTTTTACTGGAGCGTCTTAAAACCTTGAAATTTTGTGACAATAAATTACTCGTACCTCTTATCAATTTAAGCTATCGTTCATAGCTATGCTACCCTTGAGTCCCAAATCTAACATTGATCAAACTTCAAATGGCCCTAACTTCTACACGCTGCATCCTGCATCTTTCAAAGTTTGCCAGAATCGAATGCTTGTAACTTTTTACTGGAGCGTCATAAAACTATGAAATTTTGTGACAATAAATTACTCGTAAATCTTATCAATTTAAGCTATCGTTCATAGCTATGCTACCCTTGAGTCCCAAATCAAACACTGATAAAACTTCAAATGGCCCTAACTTCTACACGCTGCATCCTGCAACTATCAAAGTTTGCCAGAATCGAATGCTTGTAACTTTTTACTGGAGCGTCATAAAACCTTGAAAATTTGTGACAATAAATTACTCGTACCTCTTATCAATTTAAGCTATCGCTCATAGCTATGCTACCCTTGAGTCCCAAATCAAACACTGATCAAACTTCAAATGGCCCTATCTTCTACACGCTGCATCCTGCATCTTTCAAAGTTTGCCAGAATCGAATGCTTGTAACTTTTTACTGGAGCGTCATAAAACCTTGAAATTTTGTAACAATAAAGAACTCGTGCCTCTTATCAATTAAAGCTATCGCTCATTGCTATGCTACCCCTGAGTCCCAAATCAAACACTGATAAAACTTCAAATGGCCCTAACTTCTATACGGTGCGTCCTATACCTATCAAAGTTTGCAACATTCAAATGTTTGTAACTTTTTACTGGAGCGTCATAAAACCTTGAAATTTTGTGACAATAAAGTACTCGAGCCTCTTATCAATTTAAGCTATCGCTCATAGCTACGCTACCCTTGACTCCTAACTAAAACACTGAGAAAACTTCAAATGGCCCTAACTTCTACACGGTGCGTCCTACACCTATCAAACTTTGCAACATTCAAATGCTTGTAACTTTTTACTGGAGCGTCATAAAACCTTGAAATTTATTGACAATAAAGTAGTCGAGCCTATTATCAATTTAAGCTATCGTTTATAGCTATGCTACCCTTGAGTCCCAAATCAAACACTGATCAAACTTCAAATGGCCCTAACTTCTATACGGTGCGTCCTACACCTATCAAAGTTTGCAACATTCAAATGCTTGTAACTTTTTACTGGAGCGTCATAAAACCTTGAAATTTTGTGACAATAAATTACTCGTACCTCTTATCAATTTAAGCTATCGTTCATAGCTATGCTACCCTTGAGTCCCAAATCAAACACTGATAAAACTTCAAATGACCCTAACTTCTACACGCTGCATCCTGCATCTATCAAAGTTTGTCAGAATCGAATGCTTGTAACTTTTTACTGGAGCGTCATAAAACCTTGAAATTGTGTGACAATAAAGAACTTGTGCCTCTTATCAATTTAAGCTATCGCTCATAGCTATACTACCGCTGAGTCCCAAATCAAACACTGATAAAACTTCAAATGGCCCTAACTTCTACACGCTGCATCCTGCATCTATCAAAGTTTGCCAGAATCGAATGCTTGTAACTTTTTACTGGAGCGTCATAAAACCTTGAAATTTTGTGACAATAAAGAACTCGTGCCTCTTATCAATTTAAGCTATCGCTCATAGCTATGCTACCCCTGAGTCCCAAATCAAATTGTGATAAAACTTCAAATGGCGATAACTTCTATACGGTGCGTCCCACACCTATCAAACTTTGCAACATTCAAATGCTTGTAACTTTTTACTGGAGCGTCATAAAACCTTGAAATTTTGTGACAATAAAGAACTCGTGCCTCTTATCAATTTAAGCTATCGTTCATAGCTATGCTACCCTTGAGTCCCAAATCAAACAGTGATAAACTTCAAATGGCCCTAACTTCTACACGCTGCATCCTGCATCTATCAAAGTTTGTCAGAATCGAATGCTTGTAACTTTTTACTGGAGCGTCATAAAACCTTGAAATTGTGTGACAATAAAGAACTCGTGCCTCTTATCAATTTAAGCTATCGCTCATAGCTATGCTACCGCTGAGTCCCAAATGAAACACTGATAAAACTTCAAATGGCCCTAACTTCTACACGCTGCATCCTGTATCTATCAAAGTTTGCCAGAATCGAATGCTTGTAACTTTTTACTGGAGCGTCATAAAACCTTGACATTTTGTGACAATAAAGAACTCGTGCCTCTTATCAATTTAAGCTATCGCTCATAGCTATGCTACCCCTGAGTCCCAAATCAAACACTGATAAAACTTCAAATGGCCCTAACTTCTATACGGTGTGTCCTATACCTATCAAAGTTTGCAACATTCAAATGCTTGTAACTTTTTACTGGAGCGTCATTAAACCTTGAAATTTTGTGACAATAAATTACTCGTACCTCTTATCAATTTAAGCTATCGTTCAGAGCTATGCTACCCTCCCCAAATCAAACACTGATCAAACTTCAAATGCCCCTAACTTCTACACGCTGCATCCTGCATCTTTCAAAGTTTGCCAGAATCGAATGCTTGTAACTTTTTACTGGAGCGTCATAAAACTATGAAATTTTGTGACAATAAATTACTCGTACCTCTTATCAATTTAAGCTATCGTTCATAGCTATGCTACCCTTGAGTCCCAAATCAAACACTGATAAAACTTCAAATGCCCCTAACTTCTACACGCTGCATCCTGCAACTATCAAAGTTTGCCAGAATCGAATGCTTGTAACTTTTTACTGGAGCGTCACAAAACCTTGAAAATTTGTGACAATAAATTACTCGTACCTCTTATCAATTAAAGCTATCGTTCATAGCTATGCTACCCTTGAGTCCCAAATCAAACACTGATAAAACTTCAAATGGCCCTAACTTCTATACGGTGCGTCCAACACCTATCAAAGTTTGCAACATTCAAATGCTTGTTACTTTTTACTGGAGCGTCATAAAACCTTGAAATTTTGTGACAATAAAGAACTCGTGCCTCTTATCAATTTAAGCTATCGCTCATAGCTATGCTACCGCTGAGTCCCAAATCAAACACTGATAAAACTTCAAATGGCCCTAACTTCTACACGCTGCATCCTGCATCTATCAAAGTTTGCCAGAATCGAAGGCTTGTAACTTTTTACTGGAGCGTCATAAAACCTGGCAATTTTGTGACAATAAAGAACTCGTGCCTCTTATCAATTTAAGCTATCGCTCATAGCTATGCTACCCCTGAGTCCCAAATCAAACTCTGATAAAACTTCAAATGGCGATAACTTCTATACGGTGCGTCCCACACCTATCAAACTTTGCAACATTCAAATGCTTGTAACTTTTTACTGGAGCGTCATAAAACCTGGAAATTTTGTGACAATAAAGAACTCGTGCCTCTTATCAATTTAAGCTATCGCTCATAGCTATGCTACCCTTGAGTCCCAAATCAAACACTGATCAAACTTCAAATGGCCCTATCTTCTACACGCTGCATCCTGCATCTTTCAAAGTTTGCCAGAATCGAATGCTTGTAACTTTTTACTGGAGCGTCATAAAACCTTGAAATTTTGTAACAATAAAGAACTCGTGCCTCTTATCAATTAAAGCTATCGCTCATAGCTATGCTACCCCTGAGTCCCAAATCAAACACTGATAAAACTTCAAATGGCCCTAACTTCTATACGGTGCGTCCTATACCTATCAAAGTTTGCAACATTCAAATGTTTGTAACTTTTTACTGGAGCGTCATAAAACCTTGAAATTTTGTGACAATAAAGTACTCGAGCCTCTTATCAATTTAAGCTATCGCTCATAGCTACGCTACCCTTGACTCCTAACTAAAACACTGAGAAAACTTCAAATGGCCCTAACTTCTACACGGTGCGTCCTACACCTATCAAACTTTGCAACATTCAAATGCTTGTAACTTTTTACTAGAGCGTCATAAAACCTTGAAATTTATTGACAATAAAGTAGTCGAGCCTATTATCAATTTAAGCTATCGTTTATAGCTATGCTACTCTTGAGTCCCAAATCAAACACTGATCAAACTTCAAATGGCCCTAACTTCTATACGGTGCGTCCTACACCTATCAAAGTTTGCAACATTCAAATGCTTGTAACTTTTTACTGGAGCGTCATAAAACCTTGAAATTTTGTGACAATAAATTACTCGTACCTCTTATCAATTTAAGCTATCGTTCATAGCTATGCTACCCTTGAGTCCCAAATCAAACACTGATAAAACTTCAAATGACCCTAACTTCTACACGCTGCATCCTGCATCTATCAAAGTTTGTCAGAATCGAATGCTTGTAACTTTTTACTGGAGCGTCATAAAACCTTGAAATTGTGTGACAATAAAGAACTCGTGCCTCTTATCAATTTAAGCTATCGCTCATAGCTATACTACCGCTGAGTCCCAAATCAAACACTGCTAAAACTTCAAATGGCCCTAACTTCTACACGCTGCATCCTGCATCTATCAAAGTTTGCCAGAATCGAATGCTTGTAACTTTTTACTGGAGCGTCATAAAACCTTGAAATTTTGTGACAATAAAGAACTCGTGCCTCTTATCAATTTAAGCTATCGCTCATAGCTATGCTACCCCTGAGTCCCAAATCAAATTCTGATAAAACTTCAAATGGCGATAACTTCTATACGGTGCGTCCCACACCTATCAAACTTTGCAACATTCAAATGCTTGTAACTTTTTACTGGAGCGTCATAAAACCTTGAAATTTTGTGACAATAAAGAACTCGTGCCTCTTATCAATTTAAGCTATCGCTCATAGCTATGCTACCCTTGAGTCCCAAATCAAACACTGATCAAACTTCAAATGCCCCTAACTTCTACACGCTGCATCCTGCAACTATCAAAGTTTGCCAGAATCGAATGCTTGTAACTTTTTACTGGAGCGTCACAAAACCTTGAAAATTTGTGACAATAAATTACTCGTGCCTCTTATCAATTTAAGCTATCGCTCATAGCTATGCTACCCTTGAGTCCCAAATCAAACACTGATAAAACTTCAAATGGCCCTAACTTCTATATGGTGCGTCCAACACCTATCAAAGTTTGCAACATTCAAATGCTTGTAACTTTTTCCTGGAGCGTCATAAAACCTTGAAATTTTGTGACAATAAAGAACTCGTGCCTCTTATCAATTTAAGCTATCGTTCATAGCTATGCTACCGCTGAGTCCCAAATCAAACACTGATAAAACTTCAAATGGCCCTAACTTCTACACGCTGCATCCTGCATCTATCAAAGTTTGCCAGAATCGAATGCTTGTAACTTTTTACTGGAGCGTCATAAAACCTGGCAATTTTGTGACAATAAAGAACTCGTGAATCTTATCAATTTAAGCTATCGCTCATAGCTATGCTACCCCTGAGTCCCAAATCAAACTCTGATAAAACTTCAAATGGCGATAACTTCTATACGGTGCGTCCCACACCTATCAAACTTTGCAACATTCAAATGCTTGTAACTTTTTACTGGAGCGTCATAAAACCTTGAAATTTTGTGACAATAAAGAACTCGTGCCTCTTATCAATTTAAGCTATCGCTCATAGCTATGCTACCCCTGAGTCCCAAATCAAATTCTGATAAAACTTCAAATGGCGATAACTTCTATACGGTGCGTCCCACACCTATCAAACTTTGCAACATTCAAATGCTTGTAACTTTTTACTGGAGCGTCATAAAACCTTGAAATTTTGTGACAATAAAGAACTCGTGCCTCTTATCAATTTAAGCTATCGCTCATAGCTATGCTACCCTTGAGTCCCAAATCAAACACTGATCAAACTTCAAATGGCCCTATCTTCTACACGCTGCATCCTGCATCTTTCAAAGTTTGCCAGAATCGAATGCTTGTAACTTTACTGGAGCGTCATAAAACCTTGAAATTTTGTGACAATAAAGTACTCGAGCCTCTTATCAATTTAAGCTATCGCTAATAGCTATGCTTCCCTTGACTCCAAACTAAAACACTGAGAAAACTTCAAATGGCCCTAACTTCTACACGGTGCGTCCTACACCTATCAAACTTTACAACATTCAAATGCTTGTAACTTTTTACTGGAGCGTCATAAAACCTTGAAATTTATTGACAATAAAGTAGTCGAGCCTATTATCAATTTAAGCTATCGTTTATAGCTATGCTACCCTTGAGTCCCAAATCAAACACTGATAAAACTTCAAATGGCCCTAACTTCTATACGGTGCGTCCTACACCTATCAAAGTTTGCAACATTCAAATGCTTGTAACTTTTTACTGGAGCGTCATAAAACCTTGAAATTTTGTGACAATAAATTACTCGTACCTCTTATCAATTTAAGCTATCGTTCATAGCTATGCTACCCTTGAGTCCCAAATCAAACAGTGATAAACTTCAAATGGCCCTAACTTCTACACGCTGCATCCTGCATCTATCAAAGTTTGTCAGAATCGAATGCTTGTAACTTTTTACTGGAGCGTCATAAAACCTTGAAATTGTGTGACAATAAAGAACTCGTGCCTCTTATCAATTTAAGCTATCGCTCATAGCTATGCTACCGCTGAGTCCCAAATCAAACACTGATAAAACTTCAAATGGCCCTAACTTCTACACGCTGCATCCTGTATCTATCAAAGTTTGCCAGAATCGAATGTTTGTAACTTTTTACTGGAGCGTCATAAAACCTTGACATTTTGTGACAATAAAGAACTCGTGCCTCTTATCAATTTAAGCTATCGCTCATAGCTATGCTACCCCTGAGTCCCAAATCAAACACTGATAAAACTTCAAATGGCCCTAACTTCTATACGGTGTGTCCTATACCTATCAAAGTTTGCAACATTCAAATGCTAGTAACTTTTTACTGGAGCGTCATTAAACCTTGAAATTTTGTGACAATAAATTACTCGTACCTCTTATCAATTTAAGCTATCGTTCAGAGCTATGCTACCCTCCCCAAATCAAACACTGATCAAACTTCAAATGACCCTAACTTCTACACGCTGCATCCTGCATCTTTCAAAGTTTGCCAGAATCGAATGCTTGTAACTTTTTACTGGAGCGTCATAAAACTATGAAACTTTGTGACAATAAATTACTCGTACCTCTTATCAATTTAAGCTATCGTTCATAACTATGCTACCCTTGAGTCCCAAATCAAACACTGATAAAACTTCAAATGCCCCTAACTTCTACACGCTGCATCCTGCAACTATCAAAGTTTGCCAGAATCGAATGCTTGTAACTTTTTACTGGAGCGTCACAAAACCTTGAAAATTTGTGACAATAAATTACTCGTGCCTCTTATCAATTTAAGCTATCGCTCATAGCTATGCTACCCTTGAGTCCCAAATCAAACACTGATAAAACTTCAAATGGCCCTAACTTCTATATGGTGCGTCCAACACCTATCAAAGTTTGCAACATTCAAATGCTTGTAACTTTTTCCTGGAGCGTCATAAAACCTTGAAATTTTGTGACAATAAAGAACTCGTGCCTCTTATCAATTTAAACTATCGCTCATAGCTATGCTACCGCTGAGTCCCAAATCAAACACTGATAAAACTTCAAATGGCCCTAACTTCTACACGCTGCATCCTGCATCTATCAAAGTTTGCCAGAATCGAATGCTTGTAACTTTTTACTGGAGCGTCATAAAACCTGGCAATTTTGTGACAATAAAGAACTCGTGAATCTTATCAATTTAAGCTATCGCTCATAGCTATGCTACCCCTGAGTCCCAAATCAAACTCTGATAAAACTTCAAATGGCGATAACTTCTATACGGTGCGTCCCACACCTATCAAACTTTGCAACATTCAAATGCTTGTAACTTTTTACTGGAGCGTCATAAAACCTTGAAATTTTGTGACAATAAAGAACTCGTGCCTCTTATCAATTTAAGCTATCGCTCATAGCTATGCTACCCCTGAGTCCCAAATCAAATTCTGATAAAACTTCAAATGGCGATAACTTCTATACGGTGCGTCCCACACCTATCAAACTTTGCAACATTCAAATGCTTGTAACTTTTTACTGGAGCGTCATAAAACCTTGAAATTTTGTGACAATAAAGAACTCGTGCCTCTTATCAATTTAAGCTATCGCTCATAGCTATGCTACCCTTGAGTCCCAAATCAAACACTGATCAAACTTCAAATGGCCCTATCTTCTACACGCTGCATCCTGCATCTTTCAAAGTTTGCCAGAATCGAATGCTTGTAACTTTACTGGAGCGTCATAAAACCTTGAAATTTTGTGACAATAAAGTACTCGAGCCTCTTATCAATTTAAGCTATCGCTCATAGCTATGCTTCCCTTGACTCCAAACTAAAACACTGAGAAAACTTCAAATGGCCCTAACTTCTACACGGTGCGTCCTACACCTATCAAACTTTACAACATTCAAATGCTTGTAACTTTTTACTGGAGCGTCATAAAACCTTGAAATTTATTGACAATAAAGTAGTCGAGCCTATTATCAATTTAAGCTATCGTTTATAGCTATGCTACCCTTGAGTCCCAAATCAAACACTGATAAAACTTCAAATGGCCCTAACTTCTATACGGTGCGTCCTACACCTATCAAAGTTTGCAACATTCAAATGCTTGTAACTTTTTACTGGAGCGTCATAAAACCTTGAAATTTTGTGACAATAAATTACTCGTACCTCTTATCAATTTAAGCTATCGTTCATAGCTATGCTACCCTTGAGTCCCAAATCAAACAGTGATAAACTTCAAATGGCCCTAACTTCTACACGCTGCATCCTGCATCTATCAAAGTTTGTCAGAATCGAATGCTTGTAACTTTTTACTGGAGCGTCATAAAACCTTGAAATTGTGTGACAATAAAGAACTCGTGCCTCTTATCAATTTAAGCTATCGCTCATAGCTATGCTACCGCTGAGTCCCAAATCAAACACTGATAAAACTTCAAATGGCCCTAACTTCTATATGGTGCGTCCAACACCTATCAAAGTTTGCAACATTCAAATGCTTGTAACTTTTTCCTGGAGCGTCATAAAACCTTGTAATTTTGTGACAATAAATTACTCGTACCTCTTATCAATTTAAGCTATCGTTCAGAGCTATGCTACCCTCCCCAAATCAAACACTGATCAAACTTCAAATGACCCTAACTTCTACACGCTGCATCCTGCATCTTTCAAAGTTTGCCAGAATCGAATGCTTGTAACTTTTTACTGGAGCGTCATAAAACTATGAAACTTTGTGACAATAAATTACTCGTACCTCTTATCAATTTAAGCTATCGTTCATAACTATGCTACCCTTGAGTCCCAAATCAAACACTGATAAAACTTCAAATGCCCCTAACTTCTACACGCTGCATCCTGCAACTATCAAAGTTTGCCAGAATCGAATGCTTGTAACTTTTTACTGGAGCGTCACAAAACCTTGAAAATTTGTGACAATAAATTACTCGTGCCTCTTATCAATTTAAGCTATCGCTCATAGCTATGCTACCCTTGAGTCCCAAATCAAACACTGATAAAACTTCAAATGGCCCTAACTTCTATATGGTGCGTCCAACACCTATCAAAGTTTGCAACATTCAAATGCTTGTAACTTTTTCCTGGAGCGTCATAAAACCTTGAAATTTTGTGACAATAAAGAACTCGTGCCTCTTATCAATTTAAGCTATCGCTCATAGCTATGCTACCGCTGAGTCCCAAATCAAACACTGATAAAACTTCAAATGGCCCTAACTTCTACACGCTGCATCCTGCATCTATCAAAGTTTGCCAGAATCGAATGCTTGTAACTTTTTACTGGAGCGTCATAAAACCTGGCAATTTTGTGACAATAAAGAACTCGTGAATCTTATCAATTTAAGCTATCGCTCATAGCTATGCTACCCCTGAGTCCCAAATCAAACTCTGATAAAACTTCAAATGGCGATAACTTCTATACGGTGCGTCCCACACCTATCAAACTTTGCAACATTCAAATGCTTGTAACTTTTTACTGGAGCGTCATAAAACCTTGAAATTTTGTGACAATAAAGAACTCGTGCCTCTTATCAATTTAAGCTATCGCTCATAGCTATGCTACCCCTGAGTCCCAAATCAAATTCTGATAAAACTTCAAATGGCGATAACTTCTATACGGTGCGTCCCACACCTATCAAACTTTGCAACATTCAAATGCTTGTAACTTTTTACTGGAGCGTCATAAAACCTTGAAATTTTGTGACAATAAAGAACTCGTGCCTCTTATCAATTTAAGCTATCGCTCATAGCTATGCTACCCTTGAGTCCCAAATCAAACACTGATCAAACTTCAAATGGCCCTATCTTCTACACGCTGCATCCTGCATCTTTCAAAGTTTGCCAGAATCGAATGCTTGTAACTTTACTGGAGCGTCATAAAACCTTGAAATTTTGTGACAATAAAGTACTCGAGCCTCTTATCAATTTAAGCTATCGCTCATAGCTATGCTTCCCTTGACTCCAAACTAAAACACTGAGAAAACTTCAAATGGCCCTAACTTCTACACGGTGCGTCCTACACCTATCAAACTTTACAACATTCAAATGCTTGTAACTTTTTACTGGAGCGTCATAAAACCTTGAAATTTATTGACAATAAAGTAGTCGAGCCTATTATCAATTTAAGCTATCGTTTATAGCTATGCTACCCTTGAGTCCCAAATCAAACACTGATAAAACTTCAAATGGCCCTAACTTCTATACGGTGCGTCCTACACCTATCAAAGTTTGCAACATTCAAATGCTTGTAACTTTTTACTGGAGCGTCATAAAACCTTGAAATTTTGTGACAATAAATTACTCGTACCTCTTATCAATTTAAGCTATCGTTCATAGCTATGCTACCCTTGAGTCCCAAATCAAACAGTGATAAACTTCAAATGGCCCTAACTTCTACACGCTGCATCCTGCATCTATCAAAGTTTGTCAGAATCGAATGCTTGTAACTTTTTACTGGAGCGTCATAAAACCTTGAAATTGTGTGACAATAAAGAACTCGTGCCTCTTATCAATTTAAGCTATCGCTCATAGCTATGCTACCGCTGAGTCCCAAATCAAACACTGATAAAACTTCAAATGGCCCTAACTTCTACACGCTGCATCCTGTATCTATCAAAGTTTGCCAGAATCGAATGCTTGTAACTTTTTACTGGAGCGTCATAAAACCTTGACATTTTGTGACAATAAAGAACTCGTGCCTCTTATCAATTTAAGCTATCGCTCATAGCTATGCTACCCCTGAGTCCCAAATCAAACACTGATAAAACTTCAAATGGCCCTAACTTCTATACGGTGTGTCCTATACCTATCAAAGTTTGCAACATTCAAATGCTAGTAACTTTTTACTGGAGCGTCATTAAACCTTGAAATTTTGTGACAATAAATTACTCGTACCTCTTATCAATTTAAGCTATCGTTCAGAGCTATGCTACCCTCCCCAAATCAAACACTGATCAAACTTCAAATGACCCTAACTTCTACACGCTGCATCCTGCATCTTTCAAAGTTTGCCAGAATCGAATGCTTGTAACTTTTTACTGGAGCGTCATAAAACTATGAAACTTTGTGACAATAAATTACTCGTACCTCTTATCAATTTAAGCTATCGTTCATAACTATGGTACCCTTGAGTCCCAAATCAAACACTGATAAAACTTCAAATGCCCCTAACTTCTACACGCTGCATCCTGCAACTATCAAAGTTTGCCAGAATCGAATGCTTGTAACTTTTTACTGGAGCGTCACAAAACCTTGAAATTTTGTGACAATAAATTACTCGTGCCTCTTATCAATTTAAGCTATCGCTCATAGCTATGCTACCCTTGAGTCCCAAATCAAACACTGATAAAACTTCAAATGGCCCTAACTTCTATATGGTGCGTCCAACACCTATCAAAGTTTGCAACATTCAAATGCTTGTAACTTTTTCCTGGAGCGTCATAAAACCTTGAAATTTTGTGACAATAAAGAACTCGTGCCTCTTATCAATTTAAGCTATCGCTCATAACTATGCTACCGCTGAGTCCCAAATCAAACACTGATAAAACTTCAAATGGCCCTAACTTCTACACGCTGCATCCTGCATCTATCAAAGTTTGCCAGAATCGAATGCTTGTAACTTTTTACTGGAGCGTCATAAAACCTGGCAATTTTGTGACAATAAAGAACTCGTGAATCTTATCAATTTAAGCTATCGCTCATAGCTATGCTACCCCTGAGTCCCAAATCAAACTCTGATAAAACTTCAAATGGCGATAACTTCTATACGGTGCGTCCCACACCTATCAAACTTTGCAACATTCAAATGCTTGTAACTTTTTACTGGAGCGTCATAAAACCTTGAAATTTTGTGACAATAAAGAACTCGTGCCTCTTATCAATTTAAGCTATCGCTCATAGCTATGCTACCCCTGAGTCCCAAATCAAATTCTGATAAAACTTCAAATGGCGATAACTTCTATACGGTGCGTCCCACACCTATCAAACTTTGCAACATTCAAATGCTTGTAACTTTTTACTGGAGCGTCATAAAACCTTGAAATTTTGTGACAATAAAGAACTCGTGCCTCTTATCAATTTAAGCTATCGCTCATAGCTATGCTACCCTTGAGTCCCAAATCAAACACTGATCAAACTTCAAATGGCCCTATCTTCTACACGCTGCATCCTGCATCTTTCAAAGTTTGCCAGAATCGAATGCTTGTAACTTTACTGGAGCGTCATAAAACCTTGAAATTTTGTGACAATAAAGTACTCGAGCCTCTTATCAATTTAAGCTATCGCTCATAGCTATGCTTCCCTTGACTCCAAACTAAAACACTGAGAAAACTTCAAATGGCCCTAACTTCTACACGGTGCGTCCTACACCTATCAAACTTTACAACATTCAAATGCTTGTAACTTTTTACTGGAGCGTCATAAAACCTTGAAATTTATTGACAATAAAGTAGTCGAGCCTATTATCAATTTAAGCTATCGTTTATAGCTATGCTACCCTTGAGTCCCAAATCAAACACTGATAAAACTTCAAATGGCCCTAACTTCTATACGGTGCGTCCTACACCTATCAAAGTTTGCAACATTCAAATGCTTGTAACTTTTTACTGGAGCGTCATAAAACCTTGAAATTTTGTGACAATAAATTACTCGTACCTCTTATCAATTTAAGCTATCGTTCATAGCTATGCTACCCTTGAGTCCCAAATCAAACAGTGATAAACTTCAAATGGCCCTAACTTCTACACGCTGCATCCTGCATCTATCAAAGTTTGTCAGAATCGAATGCTTGTAACTTTTTACTGGAGCGTCATAAAACCTTGAAATTGTGTGACAATAAAGAACTCGTGCCTCTTATCAATTTAAGCTATCGCTCATAGCTATGCTACCGCTGAGTCCCAAATCAAACACTGATAAAACTTCAAATGGCCCTAACTTCTATATGGTGCGTCCAACACCTATCAAAGTTTGCAACATTCAAATGCTTGTAACTTTTTCCTGGAGCGTCATAAAACCTTGAAATTTTGTGACAATAAATTACTCGTACCTCTTATCAATTTAAGCTATCGTTCAGAGCTATGCTACCCTCCCCAAATCAAACACTGATCAAACTTCAAATGACCCTAACTTCTACACGCTGCATCCTGCATCTTTCAAAGTTTGCCAGAATCGAATGCTTGTAACTTTTTACTGGAGCGTCATAAAACTATGAAACTTTGTGACAATAAATTACTCGTACCTCTTATCAATTTAAGCTATCGTTCATAACTATGCTACCCTTGAGTCCCAAATCAAACACTGATAAAACTTCAAATGCCCCTAACTTCTACACGCTGCATCCTGCAACTATCAAAGTTTGCCAGAATCGAATGCTTGTAACTTTTTACTGGAGCGTCACAAAACCTTGAAAATTTGTGACAATAAATTACTCGTGCCTCTTATCAATTTAAGCTATCGCTCATAGCTATGCTACCCTTGAGTCCCAAATCAAACACTGATAAAACTTCAAATGGCCCTAACTTCTATATGGTGCGTCCAACACCTATCAAAGTTTGCAACATTCAAATGCTTGTAACTTTTTCCTGGAGCGTCATAAAACCTTGAAATTTTGTGACAATAAAGAACTCGTGCCTCTTATCAATTTAAGCTATCGCTCATAGCTATGCTACCGCTGAGTCCCAAATCAAACACTGATAAAACTTCAAATGGCCCTAACTTCTACACGCTGCATCCTGCATCTATCAAAGTTTGCCAGAATCGAATGCTTGTAACTTTTTACTGGAGCGTCATAAAACCTGGCAATTTTGTGACAATAAAGAACTCGTGAATCTTATCAATTTAAGCTATCGCTCATAGCTATGCTACCCCTGAGTCCCAAATCAAACTCTGATAAAACTTCAAATGGCGATAACTTCTATACGGTGCGTCCCACACCTATCAAACTTTGCAACATTCAAATGCTTGTAACTTTTTACTGGAGCGTCATAAAACCTTGAAATTTTGTGACAATAAAGAACTCGTGCCTCTTATCAATTTAAGCTATCGCTCATAGCTATGCTACCCCTGAGTCCCAAATCAAATTCTGATAAAACTTCAAATGGCGATAACTTCTATACGGTGCGTCCCACACCTATCAAACTTTGCAACATTCAAATGCTTGTAACTTTTTACTGGAGCGTCATAAAACCTTGAAATTTTGTGACAATAAAGAACTCGTGCCTCTTATCAATTTAAGCTATCGCTCATAGCTATGCTACCCTTGAGTCCCAAATCAAACACTGATCAAACTTCAAATGGCCCTATCTTCTACACGCTGCATCCTGCATCTTTCAAAGTTTGCCAGAATCGAATGCTTGTAACTTTACTGGAGCGTCATAAAACCTTGAAATTTTGTGACAATAAAGTACTCGAGCCTCTTATCAATTTAAGCTATCGCTCATAGCTATGCTTCCCTTGACTCCAAACTAAAACACTGAGAAAACTTCAAATGGCCCTAACTTCTACACGGTGCGTCCTACACCTATCAAACTTTACAACATTCAAATGCTTGTAACTTTTTACTGGAGCGTCATAAAACCTTGAAATTTATTGACAATAAAGTAGTCGAGCCTATTATCAATTTAAGCTATCGTTTATAGCTATGCTACCCTTGAGTCCCAAATCAAACACTGATAAAACTTCAAATGGCCCTAACTTCTATACGGTGCGTCCTACACCTATCAAAGTTTGCAACATTCAAATGCTTGTAACTTTTTACTGGAGCGTCATAAAACCTTGAAATTTTGTGACAATAAATTACTCGTACCTCTTATCAATTTAAGCTATCGCTCATAGCTATGCTACCCTTGAGTCCCAAAATCAAACAGTGATAAACTTCAAATGGCCCTAACTTCTACACGCTGCATCCTGCATCTATCAAAGTTTGTCAGAATCGAATGCTTGTAACTTTTTACTGGAGCGTCATAAAACCTTGAAATTGTGTGACAATAAAGAACTCGTGCCTCTTATCAATTTAAGCTATCGCTCATAGCTATGCTACCGCTGAGTCCCAAATCAAACACTGATAAAACTTCAAATGGCCCTAACTTCTACACGCTGCATCCTGTATCTATCAAAGTTTGCCAGAATCGAATGCTTGTAACTTTTTACTGGAGCGTCATAAAACCTTGACATTTTGTGACAATAAAGAACTCGTGCCTCTTATCAATTTAAGCTATCGCTCATAGCTATGCTACCCCTGAGTCCCAAATCAAACACTGATAAAACTTCAAATGGCCCTAACTTCTATACGGTGTGTCCTATACCTATCAAAGTTTGCAACATTCAAATGCTAGTAACTTTTTACTGGAGCGTCATTAAACCTTGAAATTTTGTGACAATAAATTACTCGTACCTCTTATCAATTTAAGCTATCGTTCAGAGCTATGCTACCCTCCCCAAATCAAACACTGATAAAACTTCAAATGACCCTAACTTCTACACGCTGCATCCTGCATCTTTCAAAGTTTGCCAGAATCGAATGCTTGTAACTTTTTACTGGAGCGTCATAAAACTATGAAACTTTGTGACAATAAATTACTCGTACCTCTTATCAATTTAAGCTATCGTTCATAACTATGGTACCCTTGAGTCCCAAATCAAACACTGATAAAACTTCAAATGCCCCTAACTTCTACACGCTGCATCCTGCAACTATCAAAGTTTGCCAGAATCGAATGCTTGTAACTTTTTACTGGAGCGTCACAAAACCTTGAAAATTTGTGACAATAAATTACTCGTGCCTCTTATCAATTTAAGCTATCGCTCATAGCTATGCTACCCTTGAGTCCCAAATCAAACACTGATAAAACTTCAAATGGCCCTAACTTCTATATGGTGCGTCCAACACCTATCAAAGTTTGCAACATTCAAATGCTTGTAACTTTTTCCTGGAGCGTCATAAAACCTTGAAATTTTGTGACAATGAAGAACTCGTGCCTCTTATCAATTTAAGCTATCGTTCAGAGCTATGCTACCCTCCCCAAATCAAACACTGATGAAACTTCAAATGACCCTAACTTCTACACGCTGCATCCTGCATCTTTCAAAGTTTGCCAGAATCGAATGCTTGTAACTTTTTACTGGAGCGTCATAAAACTATGAAACTTTGTGACAATAAATTACTCGTACCTCTTATCAATTTAAGCTATCGTTCATAACTATGCTACCCTTGAGTCCCAAATCAAACACTGATAAAACTTCAAATGCCCCTAACTTCTACACGCTGCATCCTGCAACTATCAAAGTTTGCCAGAATCGAATGCTTGTAACTTTTTACTGGAGCGTCACAAAACCTTGAAAATTTGTGACAATAAATTACTCGTACCTCTTATCAATTTAAGCTATCGTTCATAGCTATGCTACCCTTGAGTCCCAAATCAAACACTGATAAAACTTCAAATGACCCTAACTTCTACACGCTGCATCCTGCATCTATCAAAGTTTGTCAGAATCGAATGCTTGTAACTTTTTACTGGAGCGTCATAAAACCTTGAAATTGTGTGACAATAAAGAACTCGTGCCTCTTATCAATTTAAGCTATCGCTCATAGCTATACTACCGCTGAGTCCCAAATCAAACACTGATAAAAGTTCAAATGGCCCTAACTTCTACACGCTGCATCCTGCATCTATCAAAGTTTGCCAGAATCGAATGCTTGTAACTTTTTACTGGAGCGTCATAAAACCTTGAAATTTTGTGATAATAAAGAACTCGTGCCTCTTATCAATTTAAGCTATCGCTCATAGCTATGCTACCCCTGAGTCCCAAATCAAATTCTGATAAAACTTCAAATGGCGATAACTTCTATACGGTGCGTCCCACACCTATCAAACTTTGCAACATTCAAATGCTTGTAACTTTTTACTGGAGCGTCATAAAACCTTGAAATTTTGTGACAATAAAGAACTCGTGCCTCTTATCAATTTAAGCTATCGCTCATAGCTATGCTACCCTTGAGTCCCAAATCAAACACTGATCAAACTTCAAATGGCCCTATCTTCTACACGCTGCATCCTGCATCTTTCAAAGTTTGCCAGAATCGAATGCTTGTAACTTTACTGGAGCGTCATAAAACCTTGAAATTTTGTGACAATAAAGTACTCGAGCCTCTTATCAATTTAAGCTATCGCTCATAGCTATGCTTCCCTTGACTCCAAACTAAAACACTGAGAAAACTTCAAATGGCCCTAACTTCTACACGGTGCGTCCTACACCTATCAAACTTTACAACATTCAAATGCTTGTAACTTTTTACTGGAGCGTCATAAAACCTTGAAATTTATTGACAATAAAGTAGTCGAGCCTATTATCAATTTAAGCTATCGTTTATAGCTATGCTACCCTTGAGTCCCAAATCAAACACTGATAAAACTTCAAATGGCCCTAACTTCTATACGGTGCGTCCTACACCTATCAAAGTTTGCAACATTCAAATGCTTGTAACTTTTTACTGGAGCGTCATAAAACCTTGAAATTTTGTGACAATAAATTACTCGTGCCTCTTATCAATTTAAGCTATCGCTCATAGCTATGCTACCGCTGAGTCCCAAATCAAACACTGATAAAACTTCAAATGGCCCTAACTTCTACACGCTGCATCCTGTATCTATCAAAGTTTGCCAGAATCGAATGCTTGTAACTTTTTACTGGAGCGTCATAAAACCTTGACATTTTGTGACAATAAAGAACTCGTGCCTCTTATCAATTTAAGCTATCGCTCATAGCTATACTACCCCTGAGTCCCAAATCAAACACTGATAAAACTTCAAATGGCCCTAACTTCTATACGGTGTGTCCTATACCTATCAAAGTTTGCAACATTCAAATGCTAGTAACTTTTTACTGGAGCGTCATTAAACCTTGAAATTTTGTGACAATAAATTACTCGTACCTCTTATCAATTTAAGCTATCGTTCAGAGCTATGCTACCCTCCCCAAATCAAACACTGATCAAACTTCAAATGACCCTAACTTCTACACGCTGCATCCTGCATCTTTCAAAGTTTGCCAGAATCGAATGCTTGTAACTTTTTACTGGAGCGTCATAAAACTATGAAACTTTGTGACAATAAATTACTCGTACCTCTTATCAATTTAAGCTATCGTTCATAACTATGCTACCCTTGAGTCCTAAATCAAACACTGATAAAACTTCAAATGCCCCTAACTTCTACACGCTGCATCCTGCAACTATCAAAGTTTGCCAGAATCGAATGCTTGTAACTTTTTACTGGAGCGTCACAAAACCTTGAAAATTTGTGACAATAAATTACTCGTGCCTCTTATCAATTTAAGCTATCGCTCATAGCTATGCTACCCTTGAGTCCCAAATCAAACACTGATAAAACTTCAAATGGCCCTAACTTCTATATGGTGCGTCCAACACCTATCAAAGTTTGCAACATTCAAATGCTTGTAACTTTTTCCTGGAGCGTCATAAAACCTTGAAATTTTGTGACAATAAAGAACTCGTGCCTCTTATCAATTTAAGCTATCGCTCATAGCTATGCTACCGCTGAGTCCCAAATCAAACACTGATAAAACTTCAAATGGCCCTAACTTCTACACGCTGCATCCTGCATCTATCAAAGTTTGCCAGAATCGAATGCTTGTAACTTTTTACTGGAGCGTCATAAAACCTGGCAATTTTGTGACAATAAAGAACTCGTGAATCTTATCAATTTAAGCTATCGCTCATAGCTATGCTACCCCTGAGTCCCAAATCAAACACTGATAAAACTTCAAATGGCCATAACTTCTATACGGTGCGTCCCACACCTATCAAACTTTGCAACATTCAAATGCTTGTAACTTTTTACTGGAGCGTCATAAAACCTTGAAATTTTGTGACAATAAAGAACTCGTGCCTCTTATCAATTTAAGCTATCGCTCATAGCTATGCTACCCTTGAGTCCCAAATCAAACACTGATCAAACTTCAAATGGCCCTATCTTCTACACGCTGCATCCTGCATCTTTCAAAGTTTGCCAGAATCGAATGCTTGTAACTTTTTACTGGAGCGTCATAAAACCTTGAAATTTTGTAACAATAAAGAACTCGTGCCTCTTATCAATTAAAGCTATCGCTCATAGCTATGCTACCCCTGAGTCCCAAATCAAACACTGATAAAACTTCAAATGGCCCTAACTTCTATACGGTGCGTCCTATACCTATCAAAGTTTGCAACATTCAAATGTTTGTAACTTTTTACTGGAGCGTCATAAAACCTTGAAATTTTGTGACAATAAAGTACTCGAGCCTCTTATCAATTTAAGCTATCGCTCATAGCTACGCTACCCTTGACTCCTAACTAAAACACTGAGAAAACTTCAAATGGCCCTAACTTCTACACGGTGCGTCCTACACCTATCAAACTTTGCAACATTCAAATGCTTGTAACTTTTTACTGGAGCGTCATAAAACCTTGAAATTTATTGACAATAAAGTAGTCGAGCCTATTATCAATTTAAGCTATCGTTTATAGCTATGCTACTCTTGAGTCCCAAATCAAACACTGATCAAACTTCAAATGGCCCTAACTTCTATACGGTGCATCCTACACCTATCAAAGTTTGCAACATTCAAATGCTTGTAACTTTTTACTGGAGCGTCATAAAACCTTGAAATTTTGTGACAATAAATTACTCGTGCCAATTATCAATTTAAGTTATCGTTCATAGCTATGCTACCCTTGAGTCCCAAATCAAACACTGATAAAACTTCAAATGACCCTAACTTCTACACGCTGCATCCTGCATCTATCAAAGTTTGTCAGAATCGAATGCTTGTAACTTTTTACTGGAGCGTCATAAAACCTTGAAATTGTGTGACAATAAAGAACTTGTGCCTCTTATCAATTTAAGCTATCGCTCATAGCTATACTACCGCTGAGTCCCAAATCAAACACTGATAAAACTTCAAATGGCCCTAACTTCTACACGCTGCATCCTGCATCTATCAAAGTTTGCCAGAATCGAATGCTTGTAACTTTTTACTGGAGCGTCATAAAACCTTGAAATTTTGTGACAATAAAGAACTCGTGCCTCTTATCAATTTAAGCTATCGCTCATAGCTATGCTACCCCTGAGTCCCAAATCAAATTGTGATAAAACTTCAAATGGCGATAACTTCTATACGGTGTGTCCTATACCTATCAAAGTTTGCAACATTCAAATGCATGTAACTTTTTACTGGAGCGTCATTAAACCTTGAAATTTTGTGACAATAAATTACTCGTACCTCTTATCAATTTAAGCTATCGTTCAGAGCTATGCTACCCTCCCCAAATCAAACACTGATCAAACTTCAAATGACCCTAACTTCTACACGCTGCATCCTGCATCTTTCAAAGTTTGCCAGAATCGAATGCTTGTAACTTTTTACTGGAGCGTCATAAAACTATGAAATTTTGTGACAATAAATTACTCGTACCTCTTATCAATTGAAGCTATCGTTCATAGCTATGCTACCCTTGAGTCCCAAATCAAACACTGATAAAACTTCAAATGCCCCTAACTTCTACACGCTGCATCCTGCAACTATCAAAGTTTGCCAGAATCGAATGCTTGTAACTTTTTACTGGAGCGTCACAAAACCTTGAAAATTTGTGACAATAAATTACTCGTACCTCTTATCAATTAAAGCTATCGTTCATAGCTATGCTACCCTTGAGTCCCAAATCAAACACTGATAAAACTTCAAATGGCCCTAACTTCTATACGGTGCGTCCAACACCTATCAAAGTTTGCAACATTCAAATGCTTGTAACTTTTTACTGGAGCGTCATAAAACCTTGAAATTTTGTGACAATAAAGAACTCGTGCCTCTTATCAATTTAAGCTATCGCTCATAGCTATGCTACCGCTGAGTCCCAAATCAAACACTGATAAAACTTCAAATGGCCCTAACTTCTACACGCTGCATCCTGCATCTATCAAAGTTTGCCAGAATCGAATGCTTGTAACTTTTTACTGGAGCGTCATAAAACCTGGCAATTTTGTGACAATAAAGAACTCGTGCCTCTTATCAATTTAAGCTATCGCTCATAGCTATGCTACCCCTGAGTCCCAAATCAAACTCTGATAAAACTTCAAATGGCGATAACTTCTATACGGTGCGTCCCACACCTATCAAACTTTGCAACATTCAAATGCTTGTAACTTTTTACTGGAGCGTCATAAAACCTGGAAATTTTGTGACAATAAAGAACTCGTGCCTCTTATCAATTTAAGCTATCGCTCATAGCTATGCTACCCTTGAGTCCCAAATCAAACACTGATCAAACTTCAAATGGCCCTATCTTCTACACGCTGCATCCTGCATCTTTCAAAGTTTGCCAGAATCGAATGCTTGTAACTTTTTACTGGAGCGTCATAAAACCTTGAAATTTTGTAACAATAAAGAACTCGTGCCTCTTATCAATTAAAGCTATCGCTCATAGCTATGCTACCCCTGAGTCCCAAATCAAACACTGATAAAACTTCAAATGGCCCTAACTTCTATACGGTGCGTCCTATACCTATCAAAGTTTGCAACATTCAAATGTTTGTAACTTTTTACTGGAGCGTCATAAAACCTTGAAATTTTGTGACAATAAAGTACTCGAGCCTCTTATCAATTTAAGCTATCGCTCATAGCTACGCTACCCTTGACTCCTAACTAAAACACTGAGAAAACTTCAAATGGCCCTAACTTCTACATGGTGCGTCCTACACCTATCAAACTTTGCAACATTCAAATGCTTGTAACTTTTTACTGGAGCGTCATAAAACCTTGAAATTTATTGACAATAAAGTAGTCGAGCCTATTATCAATTTAAGCTATCGTTTATAGCTATGCTACTCTTGAGTCCCAAATCAAACACTGATCAAACTTCAAATGGCCCTAACTTCTATACGGTGCGTCCTACACCTATCAAAGTTTGCAACATTCAAATGCTTGTAACTTTTTACTGGAGCGTCATAAAACCTTGAAATTTTGTGACAATAAATTACTCGTACCTCTTATCAATTTAAGCTATCGTTCATAGCTATGCTACCCTTGAGTCCCAAATCAAACACTGATAAAACTTCAAATGACCCTAACTTCTACACGCTGCATCCTGCATCTATCAAAGTTTGCCAGAATCGAATGCTTGTAACTTTTTACTGGAGCGTCATAAAACCTTGAAATTGTGTGACAATAAAGAACTCGTGCCTCTTATCAATTTAAGCTATCGCTCATAGCTATGCTACCCCTGAGTCCCAAATCAAATTCTGATAAAACTTCAAATGGCGATAACTTCTATACGGTGCGTCCCACACCTATCAAACTTTGCAACATTCAAATGCTTGTAACTTTTTACTGGAGCGTCATAAAACCTTAAAATTTTGTGACAATAAAGAACTCGTGCCTCTTATCAATTTAAGCTATCGCTCATAGCTATGCTACCCTTGAGTCCCAAATCAAAAACTGATCAAACTTCAAATGGCCCTATCTTCTACACGCTGCATCCTGCATCTTTCAAAGTTTGCCAGAATCGAATGCTTGTAACTTTACTGGAGCGTCATAAAACCTTGAAATTTTGTGACAATAAAGTACTCGAGCCTCTTATCAATTTAAGCTATCGCTCATAGCTATGCTTCCCTTGACTCCAAACTAAAACACTGAGAAAACTTCAAATGGCCCTAACTTCTACACGGTGCGTCCTACACCTATCAAACTTAACAACATTCAAATGCTTGTAACTTTTTACTGGAGCGTCATAAAACCTTGAAATTTATTGACAATAAAGTAGTCGAGCCTATTATCAATTTAAGCTATCGTTTATAGCTATGCTACCCTTGAGTCCCAAATCAAACACTGATAAAACTTCAAATGGCCCTAACTTCTACACGCTGCATCCTGCATCTATCAAAGTTTGTCAGAATCGAATGCTTGTAACTTTTTACTGGAGCGTCATAAAACCTTGAAATTGTGTGACAATAAAGAACTCTTGCCTCTTATCAATTTAAGCTATCGCTCATAGCTATGCTACCATTGAGTCCCAAATCAAACACTGATCAAACTTCAAATGGCCCTAACTTCTACACGCTGCATCCTGAATCTTTCAAAGTTTGCCAGAATCGAATGCTTGTAACTTTTTACTGGAGCGTCATAAAACTTTGAAATTTTGTGACAATAAAGAACTCGTGCCTCTTATCAATTTAAGCTATCGCTCATAGCTATGCTACCGCTGAGTCCCAAATCAAACACTGATAAAACTTCATATGGCCCTAACTTCTACACGCTGCATCCTGCAACTATCAAAGTTTGCCAGAATCGAATGCTTGTAACTTTTTACTGGAGCGTCATAAAACCTTGAAATTTTGTGACAATAAATTACTCGTGCCTCTTATCAATTTAACCTATCGCTCATAGCTATGCTACCCCTGAGTCCCAAATCAAACACTGATAAAACTTCAAATGTCCCTAACTTATAGACGGTGCGTCCTACACCTATCAAACTTTGCAACATTCAAATGCTTGTAACTTTTTACTGGAGCGTCATAAAACTTTGAAATTTATTGACAATAAAGTAGTCGAGCCTATTATCAATTTAAGCTATCGTTTATAGCTATGCTACCCTTGAGTCCCAAATCAAACACTGATAAAACTTCAAATGGCCCTAACTTCTACACGCTGCATCCTGCATCTATCAAAGTTTGTCAGAATCGAATGCTTGTAACTTTTTACTGGAGCGTCATAAAACCTTGAAATTTTGTGACAATAAATTACTCGTGCCTCTTATCAATTTAACCTATCGCTCATAGCTATGCTACCCGTGAGTCCCAAATCAAACACTGATAAAACTTCAAATGGCCCTAACTTATAGACGGTGCGTCCTACACCTATCAAACTTTGCAACATTCAAATGCTTGTAACTTTTTACTGGAGCGTCATAAAACTATGACATTTTGTGACAATAAAGTAGTCGAGCCTATTATCAATTTAAGCTATCGTTTATAGATATGCTACCCTTGAGTCCCAAATCAAACACTGATAAAACTTCAAATGGCCCTAACTTCTACACGCTGCATCCTGCATCTATCAAAGTTTGTCAGAATCGAATGCTTGTAACTTTTTACTGGAGCGTCATAAAACCTTGAAATTGTGTGACAATAAAGAACTCGTGCCTCGTATCAATTTAAGCTATCGTTCATAGCTATGCTACCCTTGAGTCCCAAATCAAACACTGATAAAACTTCAAATGGCCCTAACTTCTACACGCTGCATCCTGCAACTATCAAAGTTTGCCAGAATCGAATGCTTGTAACTTTTTACTGGAGCGGCATAAAACCTTGGAAATTTGTGACAATAAATTACTCGTACCTCTTATCAATTTAAGCTATCGTTCATAGCTATGCTACCCTTGAGTCCCAAATCAAACACTGATAAAACTTCAAATGGCCCTAACGTCTACACGCTGCATCCTGCATTTATCAAAGTTTGTCAGAATCGAATGCTTGTAACTTTTTACTGGAGCGTCATAAAACCTTGAAATTGTGTGACAATAAAGAACTCGTGCTTCTTATCAATTTAAGCTATCGCTCATAGCTATGCTACCGCTGAGTCCCAAATGAAACACTGATAAAACTTCAAATGGCCCTAACTTTTACACGCTGCATCCTGCATCTATCAAAGTTTGTCAGAATCGAATGCTTGTAACTTTTTACTGGAGCGTCATAAAACCTTGAAATTGTGTGACAATAAAGAACTCGTTCCTCTTATCAATTTAATCTATCGTTCATAGCTATGCTACCCTTGAGTCCCAAATCAAACACTGATAAAACTTCAAATGGCCCTAACTTCTATACGGTGCGTCCAACACCTATCAAAGTTTGCAACATTCAAATGCTTGTAACTTTTTACTGGAGCGTCATAAAACCTTGAAATTTTGTGACAATAAAGAACTCGTACCTCTTATCAATTTAAGCTATCGTTCATAGCTATGCTACCCTTGAGTCCCAAATCGAACACTGATAAAACTTCAAATGGCCCTAACTTCTATACGGTGCGTCCAACACCTATCAAAGTTTGCAACATTCAAATGCTTGTAACTTTTTACTGGAGCGTCATAAAACCTTGAAATTTTGTGACAATAAAGAACTCGTGCCTCTTATCAATTTAAGCTATCGCTCATAGCTATGCTACCGCTGAGTCCCAAATCAAACACTGATAAAACTTCAAATGGCCCTAACTTCTACACGCTGCATCCTGCATCTATCAAAGTTTGCCAGAATCGAATGCTTGTAACTTTTTACTGGAGCGTCATCAAACCTTGCAATTTTGTGACAATAAAGAACTCGTGCCTCTTATCAATTTAAGCTATCGCTCATAGCTATGCTACCCCTGAGTCCCAAATCAAACTCTGATAAAACTTCAAATGGCGATAACTTCTATACGGTGCGTCCCACACCTATCAAACTTTGCAACATTCAAATGCTTGTAACTTTTTACTGGAGCGTCATAAAACCTTGAAATTTTGTGACAATAAAGAACTCGTGCCTCTTATCAATTTAAGCTATCGCTCATAGCTATGCTACCCTTGAGTCCCAAATCAAACACTGATCAAACTTCAAACGGCCCTATCTTCTACACGCTGCATCCTGCATCTTTCAAAGTTTGCCAGAATCGAATGCTTGTAACTTTTTACTGGAGCGTCATAAAACCTTGAAATTTTGTGACAATAAAGAACTCGTGCCTCTTATCAATTAAAGCTATCGCTCATAGCTATGCTACCCCTGAGTCCCAAATCAAACACTGATAAAACTTCAAATGGCCCTAACTTCTATACGGTGCGTCCTATACCTATTAAAGTCTGCAACATTCAAATGTTTGTAACTTTTTACTGGAGCGTCATAAAACCTTGAAATTTTGTGACAATAAAGTACTCGAGCCTCTTATCAATTTAAGCTATCGCTCATAGCTATGCTACCCTTGACTCCAAACTAAAACACTGAGAAAACTTCAAATGGCCCTAACTTCTACACGGTGCGTCCTACACCTATCAAACTTTGCAACATTCAAATGCTTGTAACTTTTTACTGGAGCGTCATAAAACCTTGAAATTTATTGACAATAAAGTATATCGAGCCTATTATCAATTTAAGCTATCGTTTATAGCTATGCTACCCTTGAGTCCCAAATCAAACACTGATCAAACTTCAAATGGCCCTAACTTCTATACGCTGCATCCTGCATCTATCAAAGTTTGTCAGAATCCAATGCTTGTAACTTTTTACTGGAGCGTCATAAAACCTTGAAATTGTGTGACAATAAAGAACTCTTGCCTCTTATCAATTTAAGCTATCGTTTATAGCTATGCTACCCTTGAGTACCAAAAAAAACACTGATAAAACTTCAAATGGCCCTAACTTCTACACGCTGCATCCTGCATCTATCAAAGTTTGTCAGAATCGAATGCTTGTAACTTTTTACTGGAGCGTCATAAAACCTTGAAATTGTGTGACAATAAAGAACTCTTGCCTCTTATCAATTTAAGCTATCGCTCATAGCTATGCTACCCCTGAGTCCCAAATCAAACACTGATACAACTTCAAATGGCCCTAACTTCTACACGCTGCATCCTACACCTATCAAACTTTGCAACATTCAAATGCTTGTAACTTTTTACTGGAGCGTCATAAAACCTTGAAATTTATTGACAATAAAGTAGTCGAGCCTATTATCAATTTAAGCTATCGTTTATAGCTATGCTACCCTTGAGTCCCAAATCAAACACTGATAGAACTTCAAATGGCCCTAACTTCTACACGCTGCATCCTGCATCTATCAAAGTTTGTCAGAATTGAATGCTTGTAACTTTTTACTGGAGCGTCATAAAACCTTGAAATTGTGTGACAATAAAGAACTCTTGCCTCTTATCAATTTAAGCTATCGCTCATAGCTATGCTACCCCTGAGTCCCAAATCAAACACTGATAAAACTTCAAATGGCCCTAACTTCTATACGGTGCGTCCTACACCTATCAAACTTTGCAACATTCAAATGCTTGTAACTTTTTACTGGAGCGTCATAAAACCTTGAAATTTTGTGACAATAAATTACTAGTACCTCTTATCAATTTAAGCTATCGCTCATAGCTATGCTACCCCTGAGTCCCAAATCAAACACTGATCAAACTTCAAATTGCCCTAACTTCTGTACGGTGCGTCCTATACCTATTAAAGTTTGCAACAATCAAATGCTTGTAACTTTTTACTGGAGCGTCATTAAACCTTGAAATTAATTAAATTACTCGTACCTCTTATCAATTTAAGCTATCGTTCATAGCTATGCTACCCTTGAGTCCCAAATAAAACACTGATCAAACTTCAAATGGCCCTAACTTCTACACGCTGCATCCTGCATCTTTCAAAGTTTGCCAGAATCGAATGCTTGTAACTTTTTACTGGAGCGTCATAACAACTTGCAATTATGTGACAATAAAGAACTCGTGCCTCTTATCAATTTAAGCTATCGCTCATAGCTATGCTACCCCTGAGTCCCAAATCAAACACTGATAAAACTTCAAATGGCCCTAACTTCTATACGGTGCGTCCTATAGCTATTAAAGTTTGCAACAATCAAATGCTTGTAACTTTTTACTGGAGCGTCATAAAACCTTGAAATTTTGTGACAATAAATTACTCGTACCTTTTATCAATTTAAGCTATCGTTCATAGCTATGCTACCCTTGAGTCCCAAATCAAACACTGATCAAACTTCAAATGGCCCTAACTTTTACACGCTGCATCTTTCAAAGTTTGCCAGAATCGAATGCTTGTAACTTTTTACTGGAGCGTCATAAAACCTTAAAATTTTGTGACAATAAATTACTCGTACCTCTTATCAATTTAAGCTATCGTTCATAGCTATGCTACCCTTGAGTCCCAAATAAAACACTGATCAAACTTCAAATGGCCCTAACTTCTACACGCTGCATCCTGCATCTTTCAAAGTTTGCCAGAATCGAATGCTTGTAACTTTTTACTGGAGCGTCATAAAACCTTAAAATTTTGTGACAATAAATTACTCGTACCTCTTATCAATTTAAGCTATCGTTCATAGCTATGCTACCCTTGAGTCCCAAATAAAACACTGATCAAACTTCAAATGGCCCTAACTTCTACACGCTGCATCCTGCATCTTTCAAAGTTTGCCAGAATCGAATGCTTGTAACTTTTTACTGGAGCGTCATAACAACTTGCAATTATGTGACAATAAAGAACTCGTGCCTCTTATCAATTTAAGCTATCGCTCATAGCTATGCTACCCTTGAGTCCCAAATCAAACACTGATAAAACTTCAAATGGCCCTAACTTCTATACGGTGCGTCCAACACCTATCAAAGTTTGCAACATTCAAATGCTTGTAACTTTTTACTGGAGCGTCATAAAACCTTGAAATTTTGTGACAATAAATTACTCGTACCTCTTATCAATTTAAGCTATCGTTCATAGCTATGCTACCCTTGAGTCCCAAATCAAACACTGATCAAACTTCAAATGGCCCTAACTTCTACACGCTGCATCCTGCATCTTTCAAAGTTTGCCAGAATCGAATGCTTGTAACTTTTTACTGGAGCGCCATAAAACCTTGAAATTTTGTGACAATAAAGAACTCGTGCCTCTTATCAATATAAGCTATCGCTCATAGCTATGCTACCCCTGAGTCCCAAATCAAACACTGATAAATCTTCAAATGGCCCTAACTTCTGTACGGTGTGTCCTATACCTATTAAAGTTTGCAACAATCAAATGCTTGTAACTTTTTACTGGAGCGTCATAAAACCTTGAAATTTTGTGACAATAAATTACTCGTACCTCTTATCAATTTAAGCTATCGTTCATAGCTATGCTACCCTTGAGTCCCAAATCAAACACTGATAAAACTTCAAATGGCCCTAACTTCTACACGCTGCATCCTGCAACTATCAAAGTTTGCCAGAATCGAATGCTTGTAACTTTTTACTGGAGCGTGATAAAACCTTGAAATTTTGTGACAATAAATTATTCGTACCTCTTATCAATTTAAGCTATCGTTCATAGCTATGCTACCCCTGAGTCCCAAATCAAACACTGATCAAACTTCAAATGGCGTTAACTTCTGTACAATGCGTCCTATACCTATTAAGGTGTGCAACAATCAAATGCTTGTAACTTTTTACTGGAGCGTCATAAAACCTTGAAATTTTGTGACAATAAATTACTGGTACCTCTTATCAATTTAAGCTATCGTTCAGAGCTATGCTACCCTTGAGTCCCAAATCAAACACTGATCAAACTTCAAATGGCCCTAACTTCTACACGCTACATCCTGTATCTTTCAAAGTTTGCCAGAATCGAATGCTTGTAACTTTTTACTGGAGCGTCATAAAACCTTGAAATTTTGTGACAATAAAGAACTCGTACCTCTTATCAATTTAAGCTATCGCTCATAGCTATGCTACCCTTGAGTCCCAAATCAAACACTGATCAAACTTCAAATGGCCCTAACTTCTACACGCTGCATCCTGCATCTTTCAAAGTTTGCCAGAATCGAATGCTTGTAACTTTTTACTGGAGCGTCATAAAACCTTGAAATTTTGTGACAATAAAGAACTCGTGCCTCTTATCAATTTAAGCTATCGCTCATAGCTATGCTACCCCTGAGTCCCAAATCAAACACTGATCAAACTTCAAATGGCGTTAACTTCTGTACAATGCGTCCTATACCTATTAAGGTGTGCAACAATCAAATGCTTGTAACTTTTTACTGGAGCGTCATAAAACCTTGAAATTTTGTGACAATAAAGTACTCGAGCCTCTTATCAATTTAAGCTATCGCTCATAGCTATGCTACCCTTGACTCCAAACTAAAACACTGAGAAAACTTCAAATGGCCCTAACTTCTACACGGTGCGTCCTACACCTATCAAACTTTGCAACATTCAAATGCTTGTAACTTTTTACTGGAGCGTCATAAAACCTTGAAATTTATTGACAATAAAGTAGTCGAGCCTATTATCAATTTAAGCTATCGTTTATAGCTATGCTACCCTTGAGTCCCAAATCAAACACTGATCAAACTTCAAATGGCCCTAACTTCTATACGCTGCATCCTGCATCTATCAAAGTTTGTCAGAATCCAATGCTTGTAACTTTTTACTGGAGCGTCATAAAACCTTGAAATTGTGTGACAATAAAGAACTCTTGCCTCTTATCAATTTAAGCTATCGTTTATAGCTATGCTACCCTTGAGTACCAAAAAAAACACTGATAAAACTTCAAATGGCCCTAACTTCTACACGCTGCATCCTGCATCTATCAAAGTTTGTCAGAATCGAATGCTTGTAACTTTTTACTGGAGCGTCATAAAACCTTGAAATTGTGTGACAATAAAGAACTCTTGCCTCTTATCAATTTAAGCTATCGCTCATAGCTATGCTACCCCTGAGTCCCAAATCAAACACTGATAAAACTTCAAATGGCCCTAACTTCTACACGCTGCATCCTACACCTATCAAACTTTGCAACATTCAAATGCTTGTAACTTTTTACTGGAGCGTCATAAAACCTTGAAATTTATTGACAATAAAGTAGTCGAGCCTATTATCAATTTAAGCTATCGTTTATAGCTATGCTACCCTTGAGTCCCAAATCAAACACTGATAAAACTTCAAATGGCCCTAACTTCTACACGCTGCATCCTGCATCTATCAAAGTTTGTCAGAATTGAATGCTTGTAACTTTTTACTGGAGCGTCATAAAACCTTGAAATTGTGTGACAATAAAGAACTCTTGCCTCTTATCAATTTAAGCTATCGCTCATAGCTATGCTACCCCTGAGTCCCAAATCAAACACTGATAAAACTTCAAATGGCCCTAACTTCTATACGGTGCGTCCTACACCTATCAAACTTTGCAACATTCAAATGCTTGTAACTTTTTACTGGAGCGTCATAAAACCTTGAAATTTTGTGACAATAAATTACTAGTACCTCTTATCAATTTAAGCTATCGCTCATAGCTATGCTACCCCTGAGTCCCAAATCAAACACTGATCAAACTTCAAATTGCCCTAACTTCTGTACGGTGCGTCCTATACCTATTAAAGTTTGCAACAATCAAATGCTTGTAACTTTTTACTGGAGCGTCATTAAACCTTGAAATTAATTAAATTACTCGTACCTCTTATCAATTTAAGCTATCGTTCATAGCTATGCTACCCTTGAGTCCCAAATAAAACACTGATCAAACTTCAAATGGCCCTAACTTCTACACGCTGCATCCTGCATCTTTCAAAGTTTGCCAGAATCGAATGCTTGTAACTTTTTACTGGAGCGTCATAACAACTTGCAATTATGTGACAATAAAGAACTCGTGCCTCTTATCAATTTAAGCTATCGCTCATAGCTATGCTACCCCTGAGTCCCAAATCAAACACTGATAAAACTTCAAATGGCCCTAACTTCTATACGGTGCGTCCTATAGCTATTAAAGTTTGCAACAATCAAATGCTTGTAACTTTTTACTGGAGCGTCATAAAACCTTGAAATTTTGTGACAATAAATTACTCGTACCTTTTATCAATTTAAGCTATCGTTCATAGCTATGCTACCCTTGAGTCCCAAATCAAACACTGATCAAACTTCAAATGGCCCTAACTTTTACACGCTGCATCTTTCAAAGTTTGCCAGAATCGAATGCTTGTAACTTTTTACTGGAGCGTCATAAAACCTTAAAATTTTGTGACAATAAATTACTCGTACCTCTTATCAATTTAAGCTATCGTTCATAGCTATGCTACCCTTGAGTCCCAAATAAAACACTGATCAAACTTCAAATGGCCCTAACTTCTACACGCTGCATCCTGCATCTTTCAAAGTTTGCCAGAATCGAATGCTTGTAACTTTTTACTGGAGCGTCATAACAACTTGCAATTATGTGACAATAAAGAACTCGTGCCTCTTATCAATTTAAGTTATCGCTCATAGCTATGCTACCCTTGAGTCCCAAATCAAACACTGCTAAAACTTCAAATGGCCCTAACTTCTATACGGTGCGTCCAACACCTATCAAAGTTTGCAACATTCAAATGCTTGTAACTTTTTACTGGAGCGTCATAAAACCTTGAAATTTTGTGACAATAAATTACTCGTACCTCTTATCAATTTAAGCTATCGTTCATAGCTATGCTACCCTTGAGTCCCAAATCAAACACTGATCAAACTTCAAATGGCCCTAACTTCTACACGCTGCATCCTGCATCTTTCAAAGTTTGCCAGAATCGAATGCTTGTAACTTTTTACTGGAGCGCCATAAAACCTTGAAATTTTGTGACAATAAAGAACTCGTGCCTCTTATCAATATAAGCTATCGCTCATAGCTATGCTACCCCTGAGTCCCAAATCAAACACTGATAAATCTTCAAATGGCCCTAACTTCTGTACGGTGTGTCCTATACCTATTAAAGTTTGCAACAATCAAATGCTTGTAACTTTTTACTGGAGCGTCATAAAACCTTGAAATTTTGTGACAATAAATTACTCGTACCTCTTATCAATTTAAGCTATCGTTCATAGCTATGCTACCCTTGAGTCCCAAATCAAACACTGATAAAACTTCAAATGGCCCTAACTTCTACACGCTGCATCCTGCAACTATCAAAGTTTGCCAGAATCGAATGCTTGTAACTTTTTACTGGAGCGTGATAAAACCTTGAAATTTTGTGACAATAAATTATTCGTACCTCTTATCAATTTAAGCTATCGTTCATAGCTATGCTACCCCTGAGTCCCAAATCAAACACTGATCAAACTTCAAATGGCGTTAACTTCTGTACAATGCGTCCTATACCTATTAAGGTGTGCAACAATCAAATGCTTGTAACTTTTTACTGGAGCGTCATAAAACCTTGAAATTTTGTGACAATAAATTACTGGTACCTCTTATCAATTTAAGCTATCGTTCAGAGCTATGCTACCCTTGAGTCCCAAATCAAACACTGATCAAACTTCAAATGGCCCTAACTTCTACACGCTACATCCTGTATCTTTCAAAGTTTGCCAGAATCGAATGCTTGTAACTTTTTACTGGAGCGTCATAAAACCTTGAAATTTTGTGACAATAAAGAACTCGTACCTCTTATCAATTTAAGCTATCGCTCATAGCTATGCTACCCTTGAGTCCCAAATCAAACACTGATCAAACTTCAAATGGCCCTAACTTCTACACGCTGCATCCTGCATCTTTCAAAGTTTGCCAGAATCGAATGCTTGTAACTTTTTACTGGAGCGTCATAAAACCTTGAAATTTTGTGACAATAAAGAACTCGTGCCTCTTATCAATTTAAGCTATCGCTCATAGCTATGCTACCCCTGAGTCCCAAATCAAACACTGATCAAACTTCAAATGGCGTTAACTTCTGTACAATGCGTCCTATACCTATTAAGGTGTGCAACAATCAAATGCTTGTAACTTTTTACTGGAGCGTCATAAAACCTTGAAATTTTGTGACAATAAATTACTCGAGCCTCTTATCAATTTAAGCTATCGCTCATAGCTATGCTACCCTTGACTCCTAACTAAAACACTGAGAAAACTTCAAATGAGTCCCAAATCAAATTCTGATAAAACTTCAAATGGCGATAATTTCTATACGGTGCGTCCCACACCTATCAAACTTTGCAACATTCAAATGCTTGTAACTTTTTACTGGAGCGTCATAAAACCTTGAAATTTTGTGACAATAAAGAACTCGTGCCTCTTACCTATTTAAGCTATCGCTCATAGCTATGCTACCCTTGAGTCCCAAATCAAACACTGATCAAACTTCAAATGGCCCTATCTTCTACACGCTGCATCCTGCATCTTTCAAAGTTTGCCAGAATCGAATGCTTGTAACTTTACTGGAGCGTCATAAAACCTTGAAATTTTGTGACAATAAAGTACTCGAGCCTCTTATCAATTTAAGCTATCGCTCATAGCTATGCTACCCTTGATTTCAAACTAAAACACTGAGAAAACTTCAAATGGCCCTAACTTCTACACGGTGCGTCCTACACCTATCAAACTTTGCAACATTCAAATGCTTGTAACTTTTTACTGGAGCGTCATAAAACCTTGAAATTTATTGACAATAAAGTAGTCGAGCCTATTATCAATTTAAGCTATCGTTCATAGCTATGCTACCCTTGAGTCCCAAATCAAACACTGATAAAACTTTAAATGGCCCTAACTTCTACACGCTGCATCCTGCATCTATCAAAGTTTGTCAGAATCGAATGCTTGTAACTTTTTACTGGAGCGTCATAAAACCTTGAAAATTTGTGACAATAAATTACTCGTGCTTCTTATCAATTTAAGCTATCGCTCATAGCTATGCTACCGCTGAGTCCCAAATGAAACACTGATAAAACTTCAAATGGCCCTAACTTCTATACGCTGCATCCTGCATCTATCAAAGTTTGCCAGAATCGAATGCTTGTAACTTTTTACTGGAGCGTCATAAAACCTTGAAATTTTGTGACAATAAAGAACTCGTGCCTCTTATCAATTTAAGCTATCGCTCATAGCTATGCTACCCCTGAGACCCAAATCAAATTCTGATAAAACTTCAAATGGCGATAACTTCTATACGGTGCGTCCCACACCTATCAAACTTTGCAACTTTCAAATGCTTGTAACTTTTTACTGGAGCGTCATAAAACCTTGAAATTTTGTGACAATAAAGAACTCGTGCCTCTTATCAATTTAAGCTATCGCTCATAGCTATGCTACCCTTGAGTCCCAAATCAAACACTGATCAAACTTCAAATGGCCGTATCTTCTACACGCTGCATCCTGCATCTTTCAAAGTTTGCCAGAATCGAATGCTTGTAACTTTACTGGAGCGTCATAAAACCTTGAAATTTTGTGACAATAAAGTACTCGAGCCTCTTATCAATTTAAGCTATCGCTCATAGCTATGCTACCCTTGACTCCAAACTAAAACACTGAGAAATCTTCAAATGGCCCTAACTTCTACACGGTGCGTCCTACACCTATCAAACTTTGCAACATTCAAATGCTTGTAACTTTTTACTGGAGCGTCATAAAACCTTGAAATTTATTGACAATAAAGTAGTCGAGCCTATTATCAATTTAAGCTATCGTTTATAGCTATGCTACCCTTGAGTACCAAATCAAACACTGATAAAACTTCAAATGGCCCTAACTTCTACACGCTGCATCCTGCATCTATCAAAGTTTGTCAGAATCGAATGCTTGTAACTTTTTACTGGAACGTCATAAAACCTTGAAATTGTGTGACAATAAAGAACTCTTGCCTCTTATCAATTTAAGCTATCGTTTATAGCTATGCTACCCTTGAGTACCAAATCAAACACTGATAAAACTTCAAATGGCCCTAACTTCTACACGCTGCATCCTGCATCTATCAAAGTTTGTCAGAATCGAATGCTTGTAACTTTTTACTGGAGCGTCATAAAACCTTGAAATTGTGTGACAATAAAGAACTCTTGCCTCTTATCAATTTAAGTTATCGCTCATAGCTATGCTACCCCTGAGTCCCAAATCAAACACTGATACAACTTCAAATGGCCCTAACTTCTACACGCTGCATCCTACACCTATCAAACTTTGCAACATTCAAATGCTTGTAACTTTTTACTGGAGCGTCATAAAACCTTGAAATTTATTGACAATAAAGTAGTCGAGCCTATTATCAATTTAAGCTATCGTTTATAGCTATGCTACCCTTGAGTCCCAAATCAAACACTGATAAAACTTCAAATGGCCCTAACTTCTACACGCTGCATCCTGCATCTATCAAAGTTTGTCAGAATCGAATGCTTGTAACTTTTTACTGGAGCGTCATAAAACCTTGAAATTGTGTGACAATAAAGAACTCTTGCCTCTTATCAATTTAAGCTATCGCTCATAGCTATGCTACCCCTGAGTCCCAAATCAAACACTGATACAACTTCAAATGGCCCTAACTTCTACACGCTGCATCCTGCATCTAGCAAAGTTTGCCAGAATCGAGTGCTTGTAACTTTTTACTGGAGCGTCATAAAACCTTGAAATTGTGTGACAATAAAGAACTCGTGCCTCTTATCAATTTAAGCTATCGCTCATAGCTATGCTACCCCTGAGTCCCAAATCAAACACTGATAAAACTTCAAATGGCCCTAACTTCTATACGGTGCGTCCTACACCTATCAAACTTTGCAACATTCAAATGCTTGTAACTTTTTACTGGAGCGTCATAAAACCTTGAAATTTTGTGACAATAAGTTACTCGTACCTCTTATCAATTTAAGCTATCGCTCATAGCTATGCTACCCCTGAGTCCCAAATCAAACACTGATTAAACTTCAAATTGCCCTAACTTCTGTACGGTGCGTCCTATACCTATTAAAGTTTGCAACAATCAAATGCTTGTAACTTTTTACTGGAGCGTCATAAAACCTTGAAATTAATTAAATTATTCGGACCTCTTATCAATTTAAGCTATCGTACATAGCTATGCTACCCTTGAGTCCCAAATAAAACACTGATCAAACTTCAAATGGCCCTAACTTCTACACGCTGCATCCTGCATCTTTCAAAGTTTGCCAGAATCGAATGCTTGTAACTTTTTACTGGAGCGTCATAAAACCTTGCAATTATGTGACAATAAAGAACTCGTGCCTCTTATCAATTTAAGCTATCGCTCATAGCTATGCTACCCCTGAGTCCCAAATCAAACACTGATAAAACTTCAAATGGCCCTAACTTCTAAACGGTGCGTCCTATAGCTATTAAAGTTTGCCAGAATCGAATGCTTGTAACTTTTTACTGGAGCGTCATAAAACCTTGAAATTTTGTGACAATAAAGTAGTCGAGCCTATTATCAATTTAAGCTATCGTTTATAGCTATGCTACTCTTGAGTCCCAAATCAAACACTGATCAAACTTCAAATGGCCCTAACTTCTATACGGTGCGTCCTACACCTATCAAAGTTTGCAACATTCAAATGCTTGTAACTTTTTACTGGAGCGTCATAAAACCTTGAAATTTTGTGACAATAAATTACTCGTACCTCTTATCAATTTAAGCTATCGTTCATAGCTATGCTACCCTTGAGTCCCAAATCAAACACTGATAAAACTTCAAATGACCCTAACTTCTACACGCTGCATCCTGCATCTATCAAAGTTTGTCAGAATCGAATGCTTGTAACTTTTTACTGGAGCGTCATAAAACCTTGAAATTGTGTGACAATAAAGAACTCGTGCCTCTTATCAATTTAAGCTATCGCTCATAGCTATACTACCGCTGAGTCCCAAATCAAACACTGATAAAACTTCAAATGGCCCTAACTTCTACACGCTGCATCCTGCATCTATCAAAGTTTGCCAGAATCGAATGCTTGTAACTTTTTACTGGAGCGTCATAAAACCTTGAAATTTTGTGACAATAAAGAACTCGTGCCTCTTATCAATTTAAGCTATCGCTCATAGCTATGCTACCCCTGAGTCCCAAATCAAATTCTGATAAAACTTCAAATGGCGATAACTTCTATACGGTGCGTCCCACACCTATCAAACTTTGCAACATTCAAATGCTTGTAACTTTTTACTGGAGCGTCATAAAACCTTAAAATTTTGTGACAATAAAGAACTCGTGCCTCTTATCAATTTAAGCTATCGCTCATAGCTATGCTACCCTTGAGTCCCAAATCAAACACTGATCAAACTTCAAATGGCCCTATCTTCTACACGCTGCATCCTGCATCTTTCAAAGTTTGCCAGAATCGAATGCTTGTAACTTTACTGGAGCGTCATAAAACCTTGAAATTTTGTGACAATAAAGTACTCGAGCCTCTTATCAATTTAAGCTATCGCTCATAGCTATGCTACCCTTGATTTCAAACTAAAACACTGAGAAAACTTCAAATGGCCCTAACTTCTACACGGTGCGTCCTACACCTATCAAACTTTGCAACATTCAAATGCTTGTAACTTTTTACTGGAGCGTCATAAAACCTTGAAATTTATTGACAATAAAGTAGTCGAGCCTATTATCAATTTAAGCTATCGTTCATAGCTATGCTACCCTTGAGTCCCAAATCAAACACTGATAAAACTTTAAATGGCCCTAACTTCTACACGCTGCATCCTGCATCTATCAAAGTTTGTCAGAATCGAATGCTTGTAACTTTTTACTGGAGCGTCATAAAACCTTGAAAATTTGTGACAATAAATTACTCGTGCTTCTTATCAATTTAAGCTATCGCTCATAGCTATGCTACCGCTGAGTCCCAAATGAAACACTGATAAAACTTCAAATGGCCCTAACTTCTATACGCTGCATCCTGCATCTATCAAAGTTTGCCAGAATCGAATGCTTGTAACTTTTTACTGGAGCGTCATAAAACCTTGAAATTTTGTGACAATAAAGAACTCGTGCCTCTTATCAATTTAAGCTATCGCTCATAGCTATGCTACCCCTGAGACCCAAATCAAATTCTGATAAAACTTCAAATGGCGATAACTTCTATACGGTGCGTCCCACACCTATCAAACTTTGCAACTTTCAAATGCTTGTAACTTTTTACTGGAGCGTCATAAAACCTTGAAATTTTGTGACAATAAAGAACTCGTGCCTCTTATCAATTTAAGCTATCGCTCATAGCTATGCTACCCTTGAGTCCCAAATCAAACACTGATCAAACTTCAAATGGCCGTATCTTCTACACGCTGCATCCTGCATCTTTCAAAGTTTGCCAGAATCGAATGCTTGTAACTTTACTGGAGCGTCATAAAACCTTGAAATTTTGTGACAATAAAGTACTCGAGCCTCTTATCAATTTAAGCTATCGCTCATAGCTATGCTACCCTTGACTCCAAACTAAAACACTGAGAAATCTTCAAATGGCCCTAACTTCTACACGGTGCGTCCTACACCTATCAAACTTTGCAACATTCAAATGCTTGTAACTTTTTACTGGAGCGTCATAAAACCTTGAAATTTATTGACAATAAAGTAGTCGAGCCTATTATCAATTTAAGCTATCGTTTATAGCTATGCTACCCTTGAGTACCAAATCAAACACTGATAAAACTTCAAATGGCCCTAACTTCTACACGCTGCATCCTGCATCTATCAAAGTTTGTCAGAATCGAATGCTTGTAACTTTTTACTGGAACGTCATAAAACCTTGAAATTGTGTGACAATAAAGAACTCTTGCCTCTTATCAATTTAAGCTATCGTTTATAGCTATGCTACCCTTGAGTACCAAATCAAACACTGATAAAACTTCAAATGGCCCTAACTTCTACACGCTGCATCCTGCATCTATCAAAGTTTGTCAGAATCGAATGCTTGTAACTTTTTACTGGAGCGTCATAAAACCTTGAAATTGTGTGACAATAAAGAACTCTTGCCTCTTATCAATTTAAGTTATCGCTCATAGCTATGCTACCCCTGAGTCCCAAATCAAACACTGATACAACTTCAAATGGCCCTAACTTCTACACGCTGCATCCTACACCTATCAAACTTTGCAACATTCAAATGCTTGTAACTTTTTACTGGAGCGTCATAAAACCTTGAAATTTATTGACAATAAAGTAGTCGAGCCTATTATCAATTTAAGCTATCGTTTATAGCTATGCTACCCTTGAGTCCCAAATCAAACACTGATAAAACTTCAAATGGCCATAACTTCTACACGCTGCATCCTGCATCTATCAAAGTTTGTCAGAATCGAATGCTTGTAACTTTTTACTGGAGCGTCATAAAACCTTGAAATTGTGTGACAATAAAGAACTCTTGCCTCTTATCAATTTAAGCTATCGCTCATAGCTATGCTACCCCTGAGTCCCAAATCAAACACTGATACAACTTCAAATGGCCCTAACTTCTACACGCTGCATCCTGCATCTAGCAAAGTTTGCCAGAATCGAGTGCTTGTAACTTTTTACTGGAGCGTCATAAAACCTTGAAATTGTGTGACAATAAAGAACTCGTGCCTCTTATCAATTTAAGCTATCGCTCATAGCTATGCTACCCCTGAGTCCCAAATCAAACACTGATAAAACTTCAAATGGCCCTAACTTCTATACGGTGCGTCCTACACCTATCAAACTTTGCAACATTCAAATGCTTGTAACTTTTTACTGGAGCGTCATAAAACCTTGAAATTTTGTGACAATAAGTTACTCGTACCTCTTATCAATTTAAGCTATCGCTCATAGCTATGCTACCCCTGAGTCCCAAATCAAACACTGATTAAACTTCAAATTGCCCTAACTTCTGTACGGTGCGTCCTATACCTATTAAAGTTTGCAACAATCAAATGCTTGTAACTTTTTACTGGAGCGTCATAAAACCTTGAAATTAATTAAATTATTCGGACCTCTTATCAATTTAAGCTATCGTACATAGCTATGCTACCCTTGAGTCCCAAATAAAACACTGATCAAACTTCAAATGGCCCTAACTTCTACACGCTGCATCCTGCATCTTTCAAAGTTTGCCAGAATCGAATGCTTGTAACTTTTTACTGGAGCGTCATAAAACCTTGCAATTATGTGACAATAAAGAACTCGTGCCTCTTATCAATTTAAGCTATCGCTCATAGCTATGCTACCCCTGAGTCCCAAATCAAACACTGATAAAACTTCAAATGGCCCTAACTTCTAAACGGTGCGTCCTATAGCTATTAAAGTTTGCCAGAATCGAATGCTTGTAACTTTTTACTGGAGCGTCATAAAACCTTGAAATTTTGTGACAATAAAGTAGTCGAGCCTATTATCAATTTAAGCTATCGTTTATAGCTATGCTACTCTTGAGTCCCAAATCAAACACTGATCAAACTTCAAATGGCCCTAACTTCTATACGGTGCGTCCTACACCTATCAAAGTTTGCAACATTCAAATGCTTGTAACTTTTTACTGGAGCGTCATAAAACCTTGAAATTTTGTGACAATAAATTACTCGTGCCTCTTATCAATTTAAGCTATCGTTCATAGCTATGCTACCCTTGAGTCCCAAATCAAACACTGATAAAACTTCAAATGACCCTAACTTCTACACGCTGCATCCTGCATCTATCAAAGTTTGTCAGAATCGAATGCTTGTAACTTTTTACTGGAGCGTCATAAAACCTTGAAATTGTGTGACAATAAAGAACTCGTGCCTCTTATCAATTTAAGCTATCGCTCATAGCTATACTACCGCTGAGTCCCAAATCAAACACTGATAAAACTTCAAATGGCCCTAACTTCTACACGCTGCATCCTGCATCTATCAAAGTTTGCCAGAATCGAATGCTTGTAACTTTTTACTGGAGCGTCATAAAACCTTGAAATTTTGTGACAATAAAGAACTCGTGCCTCTTATCAATTTAAGCTATCGCTCATAGCTATGCTACCCCTGAGTCCCAAATCAAATTCTGATAAAACTTCAAATGGCGATAACTTCTATACGGTGCGTCCCACACCTATCAAACTTTGCAACATTCAAATGCTTGTAACTTTTTACTGGAGCGTCATAAAACCTTAAAATTTTGTGACAATAAAGAACTCGTGCCTCTTATCAATTTAAGCTATCGCTCATAGCTATGCTACCCTTGAGTCCCAAATCAAACACTGATCAAACTTCAAATGGCCCTATCTTCTACACGCTGCATCCTGCATCTTTCAAAGTTTGCCAGAATCGAATGCTTGTAACTTTACTGGAGCGTCATAAAACCTTGAAATTTTGTGACAATAAAGTACTCGAGCCTCTTATCAATTTAAGCTATCGCTCATAGCTATGCTTCCCTTGACTCCAAACTAAAACACTGAGAAAACTTCAAATGGCCCTAACTTCTACACGGTGCGTCCTACACCTATCAAACTTTACAACATTCAAATGCTTGTAACTTTTTACTGGAGCGTCATAAAACCTTGAAATTTATTGACAATAAAGTAGTCGAGCCTATTATCAATTTAAGCTATCGTTTATAGCTATGCTACCCTTGAGTCCCAAATCAAACACTGATAAAACTTCAAATGGCCCTAACTTCTACACGCTGCATCCTGCATCTATCAAAGTTTGTCAGAATCGAATGCTTGTAACTTTTTACTGGAGCGTCATAAAACCTTGAAATTGTGTGACAATAAAGAACTCTTGCCTCTTATCAATTTAAGCTATCGCTCATAGCTATGCTACCATTGAGTCCCAAATCAAACACTGATCAAACTTCAAATGGCCCTAACTTCTACACGCTGCATCCTGAATCTTTCAAAGTTTGCCAGAATCGAATGCTTGTAACTTTTTACTGGAGCGTCATAAAACTTTGAAATTTTGTGACAATAAAGAACTCGTGCCTCTTATCAATTTAAGCTATCGCTCATAGCTATGCTACCGCTGAGTCCCAAATCAAACACTGATAAAACTTCATATGGCCCTAACTTCTACACGCTGCATCCTGCAACTATCAAAGTTTGCCAGAATCGAATGCTTGTAACTTTTTACTGGAGCGTCATAAAACCTTGAAATTTTGTGACAATAAATTACTCGTGCCTCTTATCAATTTAACCTATCGCTCATAGCTATGCTACCCCTGAGTCCCAAATCAAACACTGATAAAACTTCAAATGGCCCTAACTTATAGACGGTGCGTCCTACACCTATCAAACTTTGCAACATTCAAATGCTTGTAACTTTTTACTGGAGCGTCATAAAACTTTGAAATTTATTGACAATAAAGTAGTCGAGCCTATTATCAATTTAAGCTATCGTTTATAGCTATGCTACCCTTGAGTCCCAAATCAAACACTGATAAAACTTCAAATGGCCCTAACTTCTACACGCTGCATCCTGCATCTATCAAAGTTTGTCAGAATCGAATGCTTGTAACTTTTTACTGGAGCGTCATAAAACCTTGAAATTTTGTGACAATAAATTACTCGTGCCTCTTATCAATTTAACCTATCGCTCATAGCTATGCTACCCGTGAGTCCCAAATCAAACACTGATAAAACTTCAAATGGCCCTAACTTATAGACGGTGCGTCCTACACCTATCAAACTTTGCAACATTCAAATGCTTGTAACTTTTTACTGGAGCGTCATAAAACTATGAAATTTTGTGACAATAAAGTAGTCGAGCCTATTATCAATTTAAGCTACCGTTTATAGATATGCTACCCTTGAGTCCCAAATCAAACACTGATAAAACTTCAAATGGCCCTAACTTCTACACGCTGCATCCTGCATCTATCAAAGTTTGTCAGAATCGAATGCTTGTAACTTTTTACTGGAGCGTCATAAAACCTTGAAATTGTGTGACAATAAAGAACTCGTGCCTCGTATCAATTTAAGCTATCGTTCATAGCTATGCTACCCTTGAGTCCCAAATCAAACACTGATAAAACTTCAAATGGCCCTAACTTCTACACGCTGCATCCTGCAACTATCAAAGTTTGCCAGAATCGAATGCTTGTAACTTTTTACTGGAGCGGCATAAAACCTTGGAAATTTGTGACAATAAATTACTCGTACCTCTTATCAATTTAAGCTATCGTTCATAGCTATGCTACCCTTGAGTCCCAAATCAAACACTGATAAAACTTCAAATGGCCCTAACTTCTATACGGTGCGTCCAACACCTATCAAAGTTTGCAACATTCAAATGCTTGTAACTTTTTACTGGAGCGTCATAAAACCTTGAAATTTTGTGACAATAAAGAACTCGTGCCTCTTACCAATTAAAGCTATCGCTCATAGCTATGCTACCCCTGAGTCCCAAATCAAACACTGATAAAACTTCAAATGGCCCTAACTTCTATACGGTGCGTCCTGCATCTATCAAAGTTTGCCAGAATCGAATGCTTGTAACTTTTTACTGGAGCGTCATCAAACCTTGCAATTTTGTGACAATAAAGAACTCGTGCCTCTTATCAATTTAAGCTATCGCTCATAGCTATGCTACCCCTGAGTCCCAAATCAAACTCTGATAAAACTTCAAATGGCGATAACTTCTATACGGTGCGTCCCACACCTATCAAACTTTGCAACATTCAAATGCTTGTAACTTTTTACTGGATCGTCATAAAACCTTGAAATTTTTTGACAATAAAGAACTCGTGCCTCTTATCAATTTAAGCTATCGCTCATAGCTCTGCTACCCTTGAGTCCCAAATCAAACACTGATCAAACTTCAAATGGCCCTATGTTCTACACGCTGCATCCTGCATCTTTCAAAGTTTGCCAGAATCAAATGCTTGTAACTTTTTACTGGAGCGTCATAAAACCTTGAAATTTTGTGACAATAAAGAACTCGTGCCTCTTATCAATTAAAGCTATCGCTCATAGCTATGCTACCCCTGAGTCCCAAATCAAACACTGATAAAGCTTCAAATGGCCCTAACTTCTATACGTTGCGTCCTATACCTATCAAACTTTGCAACATTCAAATGCTTGTAACTTTTTACTGGAGCGTCATAAAACCTTGAAATTTATTGACAATAAAGTAGTCGAGCCTATTATCAATTTAAGCTATCGTTTATAGCTATGCTACCCTTGAGTCCCAAATCAAACACTGATAAAACTTCAAATGGCCCTAACTTCTACACGCTGCATCCTGCATCTATCAAAGTTTGTCAGAATCGAATGCTTGTAACTTTTTACTGGAGCGTCATAAAACCTTGAAATTTTGTGACAATAAATTACTCGTGCCTCTTATCAATTTAACCTATCGCTCATAGCTATGCTACCCGTGAGTCCCAAATCAAACACTGATAAAACTTCAAATGGCCCTAACTTATAGACGGTGCGTCCTACACCTATCAAACTTTGCAACATTCAAATGCTTGTAACTTTTTACTGGAGCGTCATAAAACTATGAAATTTTGTGACAATAAAGTAGTCGAGCCTATTATCAATTTAAGCTACCGTTTATAGATATGCTACCCTTGAGTCCCAAATCAAACACTGATAAAACTTCAAATGGCCCTAACTTCTACACGCTGCATCCTGCATCTATCAAAGTTTGTCAGAATCGAATGCTTGTAACTTTTTACTGGAGCGTCATAAAACCTTGAAATTGTGTGACAATAAAGAACTCGTGCCTCGTATCAATTTAAGCTATCGTTCATAGCTATGCTACCCTTGAGTCCCAAATCAAACACTGATAAAACTTCAAATGGCCCTAACTTCTACACGCTGCATCCTGCAACTATCAAAGTTTGCCAGAATCGAATGCTTGTAACTTTTTACTGGAGCGGCATAAAACCTTGGAAATTTGTGACAATAAATTACTCGTACCTCTTATCAATTTAAGCTATCGTTCATAGCTATGCTACCCTTGAGTCCCAAATCAAACACTGATAAAACTTCAAATGGCCCTAACTTCTATACGGTGCGTCCAACACCTATCAAAGTTTGCAACATTCAAATGCTTGTAACTTTTTACTGGAGCGTCATAAAACCTTGAAATTTTGTGACAATAAAGAACTCGTGCCTCTTACCAATTAAAGCTATCGCTCATAGCTATGCTACCCCTGAGTCCCAAATCAAACACTGATAAAACTTCAAATGGCCCTAACTTCTATACGGTGCGTCCTGCATCTATCAAAGTTTGCCAGAATCGAATGCTTGTAACTTTTTACTGGAGCGTCATCAAACCTTGCAATTTTGTGACAATAAAGAACTCGTGCCTCTTATCAATTTAAGCTATCGCTCATAGCTATGCTACCCCTGAGTCCCAAATCAAACTCTGATAAAACTTCAAATGGCGATAACTTCTATACGGTGCGTCCCACACCTATCAAACTTTGCAACATTCAAATGCTTGTAACTTTTTACTGGATCGTCATAAAACCTTGAAATTTTTTGACAATAAAGAACTCGTGCCTCTTATCAATTTAAGCTATCGCTCATAGCTCTGCTACCCTTGAGTCCCAAATCAAACACTGATCAAACTTCAAATGGCCCTATGTTCTACACGCTGCATCCTGCATCTTTCAAAGTTTGCCAGAATCAAATGCTTGTAACTTTTTACTGGAGCGTCATAAAACCTTGAAATTTTGTGACAATAAAGAACTCGTGCCTCTTATCAATTAAAGCTATCGCTCATAGCTATGCTACCCCTGAGTCCCAAATCAAACACTGATAAAGCTTCAAATGGCCCTAACTTCTATACGGTGCGTCCTATACCTATCAAACTTTGCAACATTCAAATGCTTGTAACTTTTTACTGGAGCGTCATAAAACCTTGAAATTTATTGACAATAAAGTAGTCGAGCCTATTATCAATTTAAGCTATCGTTTATAGCTATGCTACCCTTGAGTCCCAAATCAAACACTGATCAAACTTCAAATGGCCCTAACTTCTACACGGTGCGTCATACACCTATCAAAGTTTGCAACATTCAAATGCTTGTAACTTTTTACTGGAGCGTCATAAAACCTTGAAATTTTGTGACAATAAATTACTCGTACCTCTTATCAATTTAAGCTATCGTTCATAGCTATGCTACCCTTGAGTCCCAAATCAAACACTGATAAAACTTCAAATGGCCCTAACGTCTACACGCTGCATCCTGCATTTATCAAAGTTTGTCAGAATCGAATGCTTGTAACTTTTTACTGGAGCGTCATAAAACCTTGAAATTGTGTGACAATAAAGAACTCGTGCTTCTTATCAATTTAAGCTATCGCTCATAGCTATGCTACCGCTGAGTCCCAAATGAAACACTGATAAAACTTCAAATGGCCCTAACTTTTACACGCTGCATCCTGCATCTATCAAAGTTTGTCAGAATCGAATGCTTGTAACTTTTTACTGGAGCGTCATAAAACCTTGAAATTGTGTGACAATAAAGAACTCGTGCCTCTTATCAATTTAAGCTATCGTTCATAGCTATGCTACCCTTGAGTCCCAAATCAAACACTGATAAAACTTCAAATGGCCCTAACTTCTATACGGTGCGTCCAACACCTATCAAAGTTTGCAACATTCAAATGCTTGTAACTTTTTACTGGAGCGTCATAAAACCTTGAAATTTTGTGACAATAAAGAACTCGTACCTCTTATCAATTTAAGCTATCGTTCATAGCTATGCTACCCTTGAGTCCCAAATCGAACACTGATAAAACTTCAAATGGCCCTAACTTCTATACGGTGCGTCCAACACCTATCAAAGTTTGCAACATTCAAATGCTTGTAACTTTTTACTGGAGCGTCATAAAACCTTGAAATTTTGTGACAATAAAGAACTCGTGCCTCTTATCAATTTAAGCTATCGCTCATAGCTATGCTACCGCTGAGTCCCAAATCAAACACTGATAAAACTTCAAATGGCCCTAACTTCTACACGCTGCATCCTGCATCTATCAAAGTTTGCCAGAATCGAATGCTTGTAACTTTTTACTGGAGCGTCATCAAACCTTGCAATTTTGTGACAATAAAGAACTCGTGCCTCTTATCAATTTAAGATATCGCTCATAGCTATGCTACCCCTGAGTCCCAAATCAAACTCTGATAAAACTTCAAATGGCGATAACTTCTATACGGTGCGTCCCACACCTATCAAACTTTGCAACATTCAAATGCTTGTAACTTTTTACTGGAGCGTCATAAAACCTTGAAATTTTGTGACAATAAAGAACTCGTGCCTCTTATCAATTTAAGCTATCGCTCATAGCTATGCTACCCTTGAGTCCCAAATCAAACACTGATCAAACTTCAAATGGCCCTATCTTCTACACGCCGCATCCTGCATCTTTCAAAGTTTGCCAGAATCGAATGCTTGTAACTTTTTACTGGAGCGTCATAAAACCTTGAAATTTTGTGACAATAAAGAACTCGTGCCTCTTATCAATTAAAGCTATCGCTCATAGCTATGCTACCCCTGAGTCCCAAATCAAACACTGATAAAACTTCAAATGGCCCTAACTTCTATACGGTGCGTCCTATACCTATTAAAGTCTGCAACATTCAAATGTTTGTAACTTTTTACTGGAGCGTCATAAAACCTTGAAATTTTGTGACAATAAAGTACTCGAGCCTCTTATCAATTTAAGCTATCGCTCATAGCTATGCTACCCTTGACTCCAAACTAAAACACTGAGAAAACTTCAAATGGCCCTAACTTCTACACGGTGCGTCCTACACCTATCAAACTTTGCAACATTCAAATGCTTGTAACTTTTTACTGGAGCGTCATAAAACCTTGAAATTTATTGACAATAAAGTAGTCGAGCCTATTATCAATTTAAGCTATCGTTTATAGCTATGCTACCCTTGAGTCCCAAATCAAACACTGATCAAACTTCAAATGGCCCTAACTTCTATACGCTGCATCCTGCATCTATCAAAGTTTGTCAGAATCCAATGCTTGTAACTTTTTACTGGAGCGTCATAAAACCTTGAAATTGTGTGACAATAAAGAACTCTTGCCTCTTATCAATTTAAGCTATCGTTTATAGCTATGCTACCCTTGAGTACCAAAAAAAACACTGATAAAACTTCAAATGGCCCTAACTTCTACACGCTGCATCCTGCATCTATCAAAGTTTGTCAGAATCGAATGCTTGTAACTTTTTACTGGAGCGTCATAAAACCTTGAAATTGTGTGACAATAAAGAACTCTTGCCTCTTATCAATTTAAGCTATCGCTCATAGCTATGCTACCCCTGAGTCCCAAATCAAACACTGATACAACTTCAAATGGCCCTAACTTCTACACGCTGCATCCTACACCTATCAAACTTTGCAACATTCAAATGCTTGTAACTTTTTACTGGAGCGTCATAAAACCTTGAAATTTATTGACAATAAAGTAGTCGAGCCTATTATCAATTTAAGCTATCGTTTATAGCTATGCTACCCTTGAGTCCCAAATCAAACACTGATAAAACTTCAAATGGCCCTAACTTCTACACGCTGCATCCTGCATCTATCAAAGTTTGTCAGAATTGAATGCTTGTAACTTTTTACTGGAGCGTCATAAAACCTTGAAATTGTGTGACAATAAAGAACTCTTGCCTCTTATCAATTTAAGCTATCGCTCATAGCTATGCTACCCCTGAGTCCCAAATCAAACACTGATAAAACTTCAAATGGCCCTAACTTCTATACGGTGCGTCCTACACCTATCAAACTTTGCAACATTCAAATGCTTGTAACTTTTTACTGGAGCGTCATAAAACCTTGAAATTTTGTGACAATAAATTACTAGTACCTCTTATCAATTTAAGCTATCGCTCATAGCTATGCTACCCCTGAGTCCCAAATCAAACACTGATCAAACTTCAAATTGCCCTAACTTCTGTACGGTGCGTCCTATACCTATTAAAGTTTGCAACAATCAAATGCTTGTAACTTTTTACTGGAGCGTCATTAAACCTTGAAATTAATTAAATTACTCGTACCTCTTATCAATTTAAGCTATCGTTCATAGCTATGCTACCCTTGAGTCCCAAATAAAACACTGATCAAACTTCAAATGGCCCTAACTTCTACACGCTGCATCCTGCATCTTTCAAAGTTTGCCAGAATCGAATGCTTGTAACTTTTTACTGGAGCGTCATAACAACTTGCAATTATGTGACAATAAAGAACTCGTGCCTCTTATCAATTTAAGCTATCGCTCATAGCTATGCTACCCCTGAGTCCCAAATCAAACACTGATAAAACTTCAAATGGCCCTAACTTCTATACGGTGCGTCCTATAGCTATTAAAGTTTGCAACAATCAAATGCTTGTAACTTTTTACTGGAGCGTCATAAAACCTTGAAATTTTGTGACAATAAATTACTCGTACCTTTTATCAATTTAAGCTATCGTTCATAGCTATGCTACCCTTGAGTCCCAAATCAAACACTGATCAAACTTCAAATGGCCCTAACTTTTACACGCTGCATCCTGCATCTTTCAAAGTTTGCCAGAATCGAATGCTTGTAACTTTTTACTGGAGCGTCATAAAACCTTAAAATTTTGTGACAATAAATTACTCGTACCTCTTATCAATTTAAGCTATCGTTCATAGCTATGCTACCCTTGAGTCCCAAATAAAACACTGATCAAACTTCAAATGGCCCTAACTTCTACACGCTGCATCCTGCATCTTTCAAAGTTTGCCAGAATCGAATGCTTGTAACTTTTTACTGGAGCGTCCTAACAACTTGCAATTATGTGACAATAAAGAACTCGTGCCTCTTATCAATTTAAGCTATCGCTCATAGCTATGCTACCCTTGAGTCCCAAATCAAACACTGATAAAACTTCAAATGGCCCTAACTTCTATACGGTGCGTCCAACACCTATCAAAGTTTGCAACATTCAAATGCTTGTAACTTTTTACTGGAGCGTCATAAAACCTTGAAATTTTGTGACAATAAATTACTCGTACCTCTTATCAATTTAAGCTATCGTTCATAGCTATGCTACCCTTGAGTCCCAAATCAAACACTGATCAAACTTCAAATGGCCCTAACTTCTACACGCTGCATCCTGCATCTTTCAAAGTTTGCCAGAATCGAATGCTTGTAACTTTTTACTGGAGCGCCATAAAACCTTGAAATTTTGTGACAATAAAGAACTCGTGCCTCTTATCAATTTAAGATATCGCTCATAGCTATGCTACCCCTGAGTCCCAAATCAAACTCTGATAAAACTTCAAATGGCGATAACTTCTATACGGTGCGTCCCACACCTATCAAACTTTGCAACATTCAAATGCTTGTAACTTTTTACTGGAGCGTCATAAAACCTTGAAATTTTGTGACAATAAAGAACTCGTGCCTCTTATCAATTTAAGCTATCGCTCATAGCTATGCTACCCTTGAGTCCCAAATCAAACACTGATCAAACTTCAAATGGCCCTATCTTCTACACGCCGCATCCTGCATCTTTCAAAGTTTGCCAGAATCGAATGCTTGTAACTTTTTACTGGAGCGTCATAAAACCTTGAAATTTTGTGACAATAAAGAACTCGTGCCTCTTATCAATTAAAGCTATCGCTCATAGCTATGCTACCCCTGAGTCCCAAATCAAACACTGATAAAACTTCAAATGGCCCTAACTTCTATACGGTGCGTCCTATACCTATTAAAGTCTGCAACATTCAAATGTTTGTAACTTTTTACTGGAGCGTCATAAAACCTTGAAATTTTGTGACAATAAAGTACTCGAGCCTCTTATCAATTTAAGCTATCGCTCATAGCTATGCTACCCTTGACTCCAAACTAAAACACTGAGAAAACTTCAAATGGCCCTAACTTCTACACGGTGCGTCCTACACCTATCAAACTTTGCAACATTCAAATGCTTGTAACTTTTTACTGGAGCGTCATAAAACCTTGAAATTTATTGACAATAAAGTAGTCGAGCCTATTATCAATTTAAGCTATCGTTTATAGCTATGCTACCCTTGAGTCCCAAATCAAACACTGATCAAACTTCAAATGGCCCTAACTTCTATACGCTGCATCCTGCATCTATCAAAGTTTGTCAGAATCCAATGCTTGTAACTTTTTACTGGAGCGTCATAAAACCTTGAAATTGTGTGACAATAAAGAACTCTTGCCTCTTATCAATTTAAGCTATCGTTTATAGCTATGCTACCCTTGAGTACCAAAAAAAACACTGATAAAACTTCAAATGGCCCTAACTTCTACACGCTGCATCCTGCATCTATCAAAGTTTGTCAGAATCGAATGCTTGTAACTTTTTACTGGAGCGTCATAAAACCTTGAAATTGTGTGACAATAAAGAACTCTTGCCTCTTATCAATTTAAGCTATCGCTCATAGCTATGCTACCCCTGAGTCCCAAATCAAACACTGATACAACTTCAAATGGCCCTAACTTCTACACGCTGCATCCTACACCTATCAAACTTTGCAACATTCAAATGCTTGTAACTTTTTACTGGAGCGTCATAAAACCTTGAAATTTATTGACAATAAAGTAGTCGAGCCTATTATCAATTTAAGCTATCGTTTATAGCTATGCTACCCTTGAGTCCCAAATCAAACACTGATAAAACTTCAAATGGCCCTAACTTCTACACGCTGCATCCTGCATCTATCAAAGTTTGTCAGAATTGAATGCTTGTAACTTTTTACTGGAGCGTCATAAAACCTTGAAATTGTGTGACAATAAAGAACTCTTGCCTCTTATCAATTTAAGCTATCGCTCATAGCTATGCTACCCCTGAGTCCCAAATCAAACACTGATAAAACTTCAAATGGCCCTAACTTCTATACGGTGCGTCCTACACCTATCAAACTTTGCAACATTCAAATGCTTGTAACTTTTTACTGGAGCGTCATAAAACCTTGAAATTTTGTGACAATAAATTACTAGTACCTCTTATCAATTTAAGCTATCGCTCATAGCTATGCTACCCCTGAGTCCCAAATCAAACACTGATCAAACTTCAAATTGCCCTAACTTCTGTACGGTGCGTCCTATACCTATTAAAGTTTGCAACAATCAAATGCTTGTAACTTTTTACTGGAGCGTCATTAAACCTTGAAATTAATTAAATTACTCGTACCTCTTATCAATTTAAGCTATCGTTCATAGCTATGCTACCCTTGAGTCCCAAATAAAACACTGATCAAACTTCAAATGGCCCTAACTTCTACACGCTGCATCCTGCATCTTTCAAAGTTTGCCAGAATCGAATGCTTGTAACTTTTTACTGGAGCGTCATAACAACTTGCAATTATGTGACAATAAAGAACTCGTGCCTCTTATCAATTTAAGCTATCGCTCATAGCTATGCTACCCCTGAGTCCCAAATCAAACACTGATAAAACTTCAAATGGCCCTAACTTCTATACGGTGCGTCCTATAGCTATTAAAGTTTGCAACAATCAAATGCTTGTAACTTTTTACTGGAGCGTCATAAAACCTTGAAATTTTGTGACAATAAATTACTCGTACCTTTTATCAATTTAAGCTATCGTTCATAGCTATGCTACCCTTGAGTCCCAAATCAAACACTGATCAAACTTCAAATGGCCCTAACTTTTACACGCTGCATCCTGCATCTTTCAAAGTTTGCCAGAATCGAATGCTTGTAACTTTTTACTGGAGCGTCATAAAACCTTAAAATTTTGTGACAATAAATTACTCGTACCTCTTATCAATTTAAGCTATCGTTCATAGCTATGCTACCCTTGAGTCCCAAATAAAACACTGATCAAACTTCAAATGGCCCTAACTTCTACACGCTGCATCCTGCATCTTTCAAAGTTTGCCAGAATCGAATGCTTGTAACTTTTTACTGGAGCGTCCTAACAACTTGCAATTATGTGACAATAAAGAACTCGTGCCTCTTATCAATTTAAGCTATCGCTCATAGCTATGCTACCCTTGAGTCCCAAATCAAACACTGATAAAACTTCAAATGGCCCTAACTTCTATACGGTGCGTCCAACACCTATCAAAGTTTGCAACATTCAAATGCTTGTAACTTTTTACTGGAGCGTCATAAAACCTTGAAATTTTGTGACAATAAATTACTCGTACCTCTTATCAATTTAAGCTATCGTTCATAGCTATGCTACCCTTGAGTCCCAAATCAAACACTGATCAAACTTCAAATGGCCCTAACTTCTACACGCTGCATCCTGCATCTTTCAAAGTTTGCCAGAATCGAATGCTTGTAACTTTTTACTGGAGCGCCATAAAACCTTGAAATTTTGTGACAATAAAGAACTCGTGCCTCTTATCAATATAAGCTATCGCTCATAGCTATGCTACCCCTGAGTCCCAAATCAAACACTGATAAATCTTCAAATGGCCCTAACTTCTGTACGGTGTGTCCTATACCTATTAAAGTTTGCAACAATCAAATGCTTGTAACTTTTTACTGGAGCGTCATAAAACCTTGAAATTTTGTGACAATAAATTACTCGTACCTCTTATCAATTTAAGCTATCGTTCATAGCTATGCTACCCTTGAGTCCCAAATCAAACACTGATAAAACTTCAAATGGCCCTAACTTCTACACGCTGCATCCTGCATCTATCAAAGTTTGCCAGAATCGAATGCTTGTAACTTTTTACTGGAGCGTGATAAAACCTTGAAATTTTGTGACAATAAATTATTCGTACCTCTTATCAATTTAAGCTATCGTTCATAGCTATGCTACCCCTGAGTCCCAAATCAAACACTGATCAAACTTCAAATGGCGTTAACTTCTGTACAATGCGTCCTATACCTATTAAGGTGTGCAACAATCAAATGCTTGTAACTTTTTACTGGAGCGTCATAAAACCTTGAAATTTTGTGACAATAAATTACTGGTACCTCTTATCAATTTAAGCTATCGTTCAGAGCTATGCTACCCTTGAGTCCCAAATCAAACACTGATCAAACTTCAAATGGCCCTAACTTCTACACGCTGCATCCTGTATCTTTCAAAGTTTGCCAGAATCGAATGCTTGTAACTTTTTACTGGAGCGTCATAAAACCTTGAAATTTTGTGACAATAAAGAACTCGTACCTCTTATCAATTTAAGCTATCGCTCATAGCTATGCTACCCTTGAGTCCCAAATCAAACACTGATCAAACTTCAAATGGCCCTAACTTCTACACGCTGCATCCTGCATCTTTCAAAGTTTGCCAGAATCGAATGCTTGTAACTTTTTACTGGAGCGTCATAAAACCTTGAAATTTTGTGACAATAAAGAACTCGTGCCTCTTATCAATTTAAGCTATCGCTCATAGCTATGCTACCCCTGAGTCCCAAATCAAACACTGATCAAACTTCAAATGGCGTTAACTTCTGTACAATGCGTCCTATACCTATTAAGGTGTGCAACAATCAAATGCTTGTAACTTTTTACTGGAGCGTCATAAAACCTTGAAATTTTGTGACAATAAATTACTCGAGCCTCTTATCAATTTAAGCTATCGCTCATAGCTATGCTACCCTTGACTCCTAACTAAAACACTGAGAAAACTTCAAATGAGTCCCAAATCAAATTCTGATAAAACTTCAAATGGCGATAATTTCTATACGGTGCGTCCCACACCTATCAAACTTTGCAACATTCAAATGCTTGTAACTTTTTACTGGAGCGTCATAAAACCTTGAAATTTTGTGACAATAAAGAACTCGTGCCTCTTACCTATTTAAGCTATCGCTCATAGCTATGCTACCCTTGAGTCCCAAATCAAACACTGATCAAACTTCAAATGGCCCTATCTTCTACACGCTGCATCCTGCATCTTTCAAAGTTTGCCAGAATCGAATGCTTGTAACTTTACTGGAGCGTCATAAAACCTTGAAATTTTGTGACAATAAAGTACTCGAGCCTCTTATCAATTTAAGCTATCGCTCATAGCTATGCTACCCTTGACTTCAAACTAAAACACTGAGAAAACTTCAAATGGCCCTAACTTCTACACGGTGCGTCCTACACCTATCAAACTTTGCAACATTCAAATGCTTGTAACTTTTTACTGGAGCGTCATAAAACCTTGAAATTTATTGACAATAAAGTAGTCGAGCATATTATCAATTTAAGCTATCGTTCATAGCTATGCTACCCTTGAGTCCCAAATCAAACACTGATAAAACTTTAAATGGCCCTAACTTCTACACGCTGCATCCTGCATCTATCAAAGTTTGTCAGAATCGAATGCTTGTAACTTTTTACTGGAGCGTCATAAAACCTTGAAAATTTGTGACAATAAATTACTCGTGCTTCTTATCAATTTAAGCTATCGCTCATAGCTATGCTACCGCTGAGTCCCAAATGAAACACTGATAAAACTTCAAATGGCCCTAACTTCTATACGCTGCATCCTGCATCTATCAAAGTTTGCCAGAATCGAATGCTTGTAACTTTTTACTGGAGCGTCATAAAACCTTGAAATTTTGTGACAATAAAGAACTCGTGCCTCTTATCAATTTAAGCTATCGCTCATAGCTATGCTACCCCTGAGACCCAAATCAAATTCTGATAAAACTTCAAATGGCGATAACTTCTATACGGTGCGTCCCACACCTATCAAACTTTGCAACATTCAAATGCTTGTAACTTTTTACTGGAGCGTCATAAAACCTTGAAATTTTGTGACAATAAAGAACTCGTGCCTCTTATCAATTTAAGCTATCGCTCATAGCTATGCTACCCTTGAGTCCCAAATCAAACACTGATCAAACTTCAAATGGCCGTATCTTCTACACGCTGCATCCTGCATCTTTCAAAGTTTGCCAGAATCGAATGCTTGTAACTTTACTGGAGCGTCATAAAACCTTGAAATTTTGTGACAATAAAGTACTCGAGCCTCTTATCAATTTAAGCTATCGCTCATAGCTATGCTACCCTTGACTCCAAACTAAAACACTGAGAAAACTTCAAATGGCCCTAACTTCTACACGGTGCGTCCTACACCTATCAAACTTTGCAACATTCAAATGCTTGTAACTTTTTACTGGAGCGTCATAAAACCTTGAAATTTATTGACAATAAAGTAGTCGAGCCTATTATCAATTTAAGCTATCGTTTATAGCTATGCTACCCTTGAGTACCAAATCAAACACTGATAAAACTTCAAATGGCCCTAACTTCTACACGCTGCATCCTGCATCTATCAAAGTTTGTCAGAATCGAATGCTTGTAACTTTTTACTGGAACGTCATAAAACCTTGAAATTGTGTGACAATAAAGAACTCTTGCCTCTTATCAATTTAAGCTATCGTTTATAGCTATGCTACCCTTGAGTACCAAATCAAACACTGATAAAACTTCAAATGGCCCTAACTTCTACACGCTGCATCCTGCATCTATCAAAGTTTGTCAGAATCGAATGCTTGTAACTTTTTACTGGAGCGTCATAAAACCTTGAAATTGTGTGACAATAAAGAACTCTTGCCTCTTATCAATTTAAGTTATCGCTCATAGCTATGCTACCCCTGAGTCCCAAATCAAACACTGATACAACTTCAAATGGCCCTAACTTCTACACGCTGCATCCTACACCTATCAAACTTTGCAACATTCAAATGCTTGTAACTTTTTACTGGAGCGTCATAAAACCTTGAAATTTATTGACAATAAAGTAGTCGAGCCTATTATCAATTTAAGCTATCGTTTATAGCTATGCTACCCTTGAGTCCCAAATCAAACACTGATAAAACTTCAAATGGCCCTAACTTCTACACGCTGCATCCTGCATCTATCAAAGTTTGTCAGAATCGAATGCTTGTAACTTTTTACTGGAGCGTCATAAAACCTTGAAATTGTGTGACAATAAAGAACTCTTGCCTCTTATCAATTTAAGCTATCGCTCATAGCTATGCTACCCCTGAGTCCCAAATCAAACACTGATACAACTTCAAATGGCCCTAACTTCTACACGCTGCATCCTGCATCTAGCAAAGTTTGCCAGAATCGAATGCTTGTAACTTTTTACTGGAGCGTCATAAAACCTTGAAATTGTGTGACAATAAAGAACTCGTGCCTCTTATCAATTTAAGCTATCGCTCATAGCTATGCTACCCCTGAGTCCCAAATCAAACACTGATAAAACTTCAAATGGCCCTAACTTCTATACGGTGCGTCCTACACCTATCAAACTTTGCAACATTCAAATGCTTGTAACTTTTTACTGGAGCGTCATAAAACCTTGAAATTTTGTGACAATAAGTTACTCGTACCTCTTATCAATTTAAGCTATCGCTCATAGCTATGCTACCCCTGAGTCCCAAATCAAACACTGATTAAACTTCAAATTGCCCTAACTTCTGTACGGTGCGTCCTATACCTATTAAAGTTTGCAACAATCAAATGCTTGTAACTTTTTACTGGAGCGTCATAAAACCTTGAAATTAATTAAATTACTCGGACCTCTTATCAATTTAAGCTATCGTACATAGCTATGCTACCCTTGAGTCCCAAATAAAACACTGATCAAACTTCAAATGGCCCTAACTTCTACACGCTGCATCCTGCATCTTTCAAAGTTTGCCAGAATCGAATGCTTGTAACTTTTTACTGGAGCGTCATAAAACCTTGCAATTATGTGACAATAAAGAACTCGTGCCTCTTATCAATTTAAGCTATCGCTCATAGCTATGCTACCCCTGAGTCCCAAATCAAACACTGATAAAACTTCAAATGGGCCTAACTTCTAAACGGTGCGTCCTATAGCTATTAAAGTTTGCCAGAATCGAATGCTTGTAACTTTTTACTGGAGCGTCATAAAACCTTGAAATTTTGTGACAATAAATTACTCGTACCTCTTATCAATTTAAGCTATCGTTCATAGCTATGCTACGCTTGAGTCCCAAATCAAACACTGATCAAACTTCAAATGGCCCTAACTTCTACACGCTGCATCCTGCATCTTTCAAAGTTTGCCAGAATCGAATGCTTGTAACTTTTTACTGGAGCGTCATAAAACCTTGCAATTATGTGACAATAAAGAACTCGTACCTCTTATCAATTTAAGCTATCGTTCATAGCTATGCTACCCTTGAGTCCCAAATCAAACACTGATAAAACTTCAAATGGCCCTAACTTCTATACGGTGCGTCCAACACCTATCAAAGTTTGCAACATTCAAATGCTTGTAACTTTTTACTGGAGCGTCATAAAACCTTGAAATTTTGTGACAATAAATTACTCGTACCTCTTATCAATTTAGCTATCGTTCATAGCTATGCTACCCTTGAGTCCCAAATCAAACACTGATCAAACTTCAAATGGCCCTAACTTCTACACGCTGCATCCTGCATCTTTCAAAGTTTGCCAGAATCGAATGCTTGTAACTTTTTACTGGAGCGTCATAAAACCTTGAAATTTTGTGACAATAAAGAACTCGTGCCTCTTATCAATTTAAGCTATCGCTCATAGCTATGCTACCCCTGAGTCCCAAATCAAACACTGATAAATCTTCAAATGGCCATAACTTCTGTACGGTGTGTCCTATACCTATTAAAGTTTGCAACAATCAAATGCTTGTAACTTTTTACTGGAGCGTCATAAAACCTTGAAATTTTGAGACAATAAATTACTCGTACCTCTTATCAATTTAAGCTATCGTTCATAGCTATGCTACCCCTGAGTCCCAAATCAAACACTGATAAAACTTCAAATGGCCCTAACTTCTACACGCTGCATCCTGCAACTATCAAAGTTTGCCAGAATCGAATGCTTGTAACTTTTTACTGGAGCGTGATAAAACCTTGAAATTTTGTGACAATAAATTACTCGTACCTCTTATCAATTTAAGCTATCGCTCATAGCTATGCTACCCTTGAGTCCCAAATCAAACACTGATCAAACTTCAAATGGCCATAACTTCTACACGCTGCATCCTGCATCTTTCAAAGTTTGCCAGAATCGAATGCTTGTAACTTTTTACTGGAGCGTCATAAAACCTTGAAATTTTGTGACAATAAAGAACTCGTGCCTCATCAATTTAAGCTATCGCTCATAGCTATGCTACCCCTGAGTCCCAAATCAAACACTGATCAAACTTCAAATGGCGTTAACTTCTGTACAATGCGTCTTATACCTATTAAGGTGTGCAACAATCAAATGCTTGTAACTTTTTACTGGAGCGTCATAAAACCTTGAAATTTTGTGACAATAAAGTACTCGAGCCTCTTATCAATTTAAGCTATCGCTCATAGCTATGCTACCCTTGACTCCTAACTAAAACACTGAGAAAACTTCAAATGAGTCCCAAATCAAATTCTGATAAAACTTCAAATGGCGATAATTTCTATACGGTGCGTCCCACACCTATTAAACTTTGCAACATTCAAATGCTTGTAACTTTTTACTGGAGCGTCATAAAACCTTGACATTTTGTGATAATAAAGAACTCGTGCCTCTATTCAATTTAAGCTATCGTTCATAGCTATGCTACCCTTGAGTCCCAAATCAAACACTGATAAAACTTCAAATGGCCCTAACTTCTACACGCTGCATCCTGCATCTATCAAAGTTTGTCAGAATCGAATGCTTGTAACTTTTTACTGGAGCGTCATAAAACCTTGAAATTGTGTGACAATAAAGAACTCGTGCTTCTTATCAATTTAAGCTATCGCTCATACCTATGCTACCGCTGAGTCCCAAATCAAACACTGATAAAACTTCAAATGGCCCTAACTTCTACACGCTGCATCCTGCATCTATCAAAGTTTGCCAGAATCGAATGCTTGTAACTTTTTACTGGAGCGTCATAAAACCTTGAAATTTATTGACAATAAAGTAGTCGAGCCTATTATCAATTTAAGCTATCGTTTATAGCTATGCTACCCTTGAGTACCAAATCAAACACTGATAAAACTTCAAATGGCCCTAACTTCTACACGCTGCATCCTGCATCTATCAAAGTTTGTCAGAATCGAATGCTTGTAACTTTTTACTGGAGCGTCATAAAACCTTGAAATTGTGTGACAATAAAGTACTCTTGCCTCTTATCAATTTAAGCTATCGCTCATAGCTATGCTACCCTTGAGTCCCAAATCAAACACTGATAAAACTTCAAATGGCCCTAACTTCTACACGCTGCATCCTGCATCTATCAAAGTTTGCCAGAATCGAATGCTTGTAACTTTTTACTGGAGCGTCATAAAACCTTGAAATTGTGTGACAATAAAGAACTCGTGCCTCTTATCAATTTAAGCTATCGCTCATAGCTATGCTACCCTTGAGTCCCAAATCAAACACTGATAAAACTTCAAATGGCCCTAACTTCTATACGGTGCGTCCTACACCTATCAAAGTTTGCAACATTCAAATGCTTGTAACTTTTTACTGGAGCGTCATAAAACCTTGAAATTTTGTGGCAATAAATTACTCGTACCTCTTATCAATTTAAGCTATCGCTCATAGCTATGCTACCCCTGAGTCCCAAATCAAACACTGATCAAACTTCAAATTGCCCTAACTTCTGTACGGTGCGTCCTATACCTATTAAAGTTTGCAACAATCAAATGCTTGTAACTTTTTACTGGAGCGGCATAAAACCTAGACATTTTGTGACTCTTATCAATTTAAGCTATCGCTCATAGCTATGCTACCCCTGAGTCCAAAATCAAACACTGATAAAACTTCAAATGGCCCTAACTTCTATACGGTGCGTCCTACACCTATCAAACTTTGCAACATTCAAATGCTTGTAACTTTTTACTGGAGCGTCATAAAACCTTGAAATTAATTAAATTACTCGTACCTCTTATCAATTTAAGCTATCGTTCATAGCTATGCTACCCTTGAGTCCCAAATAAAACACTGATCAAACTTCAAATCGCCCTAACTTCTACACGCTGCATCCTGCATCTTTCAAAGTTTGCCAGAATCGAATGCTTGTAACTTTTTACTGGAGCGTCATAAAACCTTGCAATTATCGCTATCGCTATCGCTCATAGCTATGCTACCCTTGACTCCAAACTAAAACACTGAGAAAACTTCAAATGGCCCTAACTTCTACACGGTGCGTCCTACACCTATCAAACTTTGCAACATTCAAATGCTTGTAACTTTTTACTGGAGCGTCATAAAACCTTGAAATTTATTGACAATAAAGTAGTCGAGCCTATTATCAATTTAAGCTATCGTTTATAGCTATGCTACCCTTGAGTACCAAATCAAACACTGATAAAACTTCAAATGGCCCTAACTTCTACACGCTGCATCCTGCATCTATCAAAGTTTGTCAGAATCGAATGCTTGTAACTTTTTACTGGAACGTCATAAAACCTTGAAATTGTGTGACAATAAAGAACTCTTGCCTCTTATCAATTTAAGCTATCGTTTATAGCTATGCTACCCTTGAGTCCCAAATCAAACACTGATAAAACTTCAAATGGCCCTAACTTCTACACGCTGCATCCTGCATCTATCAAAGTTTGTCAGAATCGAATGCTTGTAACTTTTTACTGGAGCGTCATAAAACCTTGAAATTGTGTGACAATAAAGAACTCTTGCCTCTTATCAATTTAAGTTATCGCTCATAGCTATGCTACCCCTGAGTCCCAAATCAAACACTGATACAACTTCAAATGGCCCTAACTTCTACACGCTGCATCCTACACCTATCAAACTTTGCAACATTCAAATGCTTGTAACTTTTTACTGGAGCGTCATAAAACCTTGAAATTTATTGACAATAAAGTAGTCGAGCCTATTATCAATTTAAGCTATCGTTTATAGCTATGCTACCCTTGAGTCCCAAATCAAACACTGATAAAACTTCAAATGGCCCTAACTTCTACACGCTGCATCCTGCATCTATCAAAGTTTGTCAGAATCGAATGCTTGTAACTTTTTACTGGAGCGTCATAAAACCTTGAAATTGTGTGACAATAAAGAACTCTTGCCTCTTATCAATTTAAGCTATCGCTCATAGCTATGCTACCCCTGAGTCCCAAATCAAACACTGATACAACTTCAAATGGCCCTAACTTCTACACGCTGCATCCTGCATCTAGCAAAGTTTGCCAGAATCGAATGCTTGTAACTTTTTACTGGAGCGTCATAAAACCTTGAAATTGTGTGACAATAAAGAACTCGTGCCTCTTATCAATTTAAGCTATCGCTCATAGCTATGCTACCCCTGAGTCCCAAATCAAACACTGATAAAACTTCAAATGGCCCTAACTTCTATACGGTGCGTCCTACACCTATCAAACTTTGCAACATTCAAATGCTTGTAACTTTTTACTGGAGCGTCATAAAACCTTGAAATTTTGTGACAATAAATTACTCGTACCTCTTATCAATTTAAGCTATCGTTCATAGCTATGCTACCCTTGAGTCCCAAATAAAACACTGATCAAACTTCATTGGCCCTAACTTCTACACGCTGCATCCTGCATCTTTCAAAGTTTGCCAGAATCGAATGCTTGTAACTTTTTACTGGAGCGTCATAAAACCTTGCAATTATGTGACAATAAAGAACTCGTGCCTCTTATCAATTTAAGCTATCGCTCATAGCTATGCTACCCCTGAGTCCCAAATCAAACACTGATAAAACTTCAAATGGGCCTAACTTCTAAACGGTGCGTCCTATAGCTATTAAAGTTTGCAACAATCAAATGCTTGTAACTTTTTACTGGAGCGTCATAAAACCTTGAAATTTTGTGACAATAAATTACTCGTACCTCTTATCAATTTAAGCTATCGTTCATAGCTATGCTACGCTTGAGTCCCAAATCAAACACTGATCAAACTTCAAATGGCCCTAACTTCTACACGCTGCATCCTGCATCTTTCAAAGTTTGCCAGAATCGAATGCTTGTAACTTTTTACTGGAGCGTCATAAAACCTTGAAATTGTGTGACAATAAAGAACTCGTACCTCTTATCAATTTAAGCTATCGTTCATAGCTATGCTACCCTTGAGTCCCAAATCAAACACTGATAAAACTTCAAATGGCCCTAACTTCTATACGGTGCGTCCAACACCTATCAAAGTTTGCAACATTCAAATGCTTGTAACTTTTTACTGGAGCGTCATAAAACCTTGAAATTTTGTGACAATAAATTACTCGTACCTCTTATCAATTTAGCTATCGTTCATAGCTATGCTACCCTTGAGTCCCAAATCAAACACTGATCAAACTTCAAATGGCCCTAACTTCTACACGCTGCATCCTGCATCTTTCAAAGTTTGCCAGAATCGAATGCTTGTAACTTTTTACTGGAGCGTCATAAAACCTTGAAATTTTGTGACAATAAAGAACTCGTGCCTCTTATCAATTTAAGCTATCGCTCATAGCTATGCTACCCCTGAGTCCCAAATCAAACACTGATAAATCTTCAAATGGCCATAACTTCTGTACGGTGTGTCCTATACCTATTAAAGTTTGCAACAATCAAATGCTTGTAACTTTTTACTGGAGCGTCATAAAACCTTGAAATTTTGAGACAATAAATTACTCGTACCTCTTATCAATTTAAGCTATCGTTCATAGCTATGCTACCCCTGAGTCCCAAATCAAACACTGATAAAACTTCAAATGGCCCTAACTTCTACACGCTGCATCCTGCAACTATCAAAGTTTGCCAGAATCGAATGCTTGTAACTTTTTACTGGAGCGTGATAAAACCTTGAAATTTTGTGACAATAAATTACTCGTACCTCTTATCAATTTAAGCTATCGTTCATAGCTATGCTACCCCTGAGTCCCAAATCAAACACTGATCAAACTTCAAATGGCGTTAACTTCTGTACAATGCGTTCTATACCTATTAAGGTGTGCAACAATCAAATGCTTGTAACTTTTTACTTGAGCGTCATAAAACCTTGAAATTTTGTGACAATAAATTACTCGTACCTCTTATCAATTTAAGCTATCGTTCAGAGTTATGCTACCCTTGAGTCCCAAATCAAACACTGATCAAACTTCAAATGGCCCTAACTTCTACATGCTGCATCCTGCATCTTTCAAAGTTTGCCAGAATCGAATGCTTGTAACTTTTTACTGGAGCGTCATAAAACCTTGAAATTTTGTGACAATAAAGAACTCGTACCTCTTATCAATTTAAGCTATCGCTCATAGCTATGCTACCCTTGAGTCCCAAATCAAACACTGATCAAACTTCAAATGGCCATAACTTCTACACGCTGCATCCTGCATCTTTCAAAGTTTGCCAGAATCGAATGCTTGTAACTTTTTACTGGAGCGTCATAAAACCTTGAAATTTTGTGACAATAAAGAACTCGTGCCTCATCAATTTAAGCTATCGCTCATAGCTATGCTACCCCTGAGTCCCAAATCAAACACTGATCAAACTTCAAATGGCGTTAACTTCTGTACAATGCGTCCTATACCTATTAAGGTGTGCAACAATCAAATGCTTGTAACTTTTTACTGGAGCGTCATAAAACCTTGAAATTTTGTGACAATAAAGTACTCGAGCCTCTTATCAATTTAAGCTATCGCTCATAGCTATGCTACCCTTGACTCCTAACTAAAACACTGAGAAAACTTCATATGAGTCCCAAATCAAATTCTGATAAAACTTCAAATGGCGATAATTTCTATACGGTGCGTCCCACACCTATCAAACTTTGCAACATTCAAATGCTTGAAACTTTTTACTGGAGCGTCATAAAACCTTGACATTTTGTGACAATAAAGAACTCGTGCCTCTTATCAATTTAAGCTATCGCTCATAGCTATGCTACCCTTGAGTCCCAAATCAAACACTGATCAAACTTCAAATGGCCCTATCTTCTACACGCTGCATCCTGCATCTTTCAAAGTTTGCCAGAATCGAATCCTTGTAACTTTTTACTGGAGCGTCATAAAACTTTGAAATTTTTTGACAATAAAGAACTCGTACCTCTTATCAATTTAAGCTATCGCTCATAGCTATGCTACCGCTGAGTCCCAAATCAAACACTGATAAAACTTCAAATGGCCCTAACTTCTACACGCTGCATCCTGCAACTATCAAAGTTTGCCAGAATCGAATGCTTGTAACTTTTTACTGGAGCGTCATAAAACCTTGAAATTTTGTGACAATAAATTACTCGTGCCTCTTATCAATTTAACCTATCGTTCATAGCTATGCTACCCCTGAGTCCCAAATCAAACACTGATAAAACTTCAAATGGCCCTAACTTATAGACGGTGCGTCCTACACCTATCAAACTTTCCAACATTCAAATGCTTGTAACTTTTTACTGGAGCGTCATAAAACTATGTAATTTTGTGACAATAAATTACTCGTACCTCTTATCAATTTAAGCTATCGTTCATAGCTATGCTACCCTTGAGTCCTAAACCAAACACTGATAAAACTTCAAATGGCCCTAACTTCTACACGCTGCATCCTGCAACTATCAAAGTTTGCAACATTCAAATGCTTGTAACTTTTTACTGGAGCGTCATAAAACCTTGAAATTTTGTGACAATAAAGAACTCGTGCCTCTTATCAATTTAAGCTATCGCTCATAGCTATGCTACCGCTGAGTCCCAAATCAAACACTGATAAAACTTCAAATGGCCCTAACTTCTACACGCTGCATCCTGCATCTATCAAAGTTTGCCAGAATCGAATGCTTGTAACTTTTTACTGGAGCGTCATCAAACCTTGCAATTTTGTGACAATAAAGAACTCGTGCCTCTTATCAATTTAAGCTATCGCTCATAGCTATGCTACCCTTGAGTCCCAAATCAAACACTGATCAAACTTCAAATGGCCCTAACTTCTATACGGTGCGTCATACACCTATCAAAGTTTGCAACATTCAAATGCTTGTAACTTTTTACTGGAGCGTCATTAAACCTTGAAATTTTGTAACAATAAATTACTCGTACCACTTATCAATTTAAGCTATCGTTCATAGCTATGCTACCCTTGAGTCCCAAATCAAACACTGATAAAACTTCAAATGGCCCTAACTTCTACACGCTGCATCCTGCATCTATCAAAGTTTGTCAGAATCGAATGCTTGTAACTTTTTACTGGAGCGTCATAAAACCTTGAAATTGTGTGACAATAAAGAACTCGTGCTTCTTATCAATTTAAGCTATCGCTCATACCTATGCTACCGCTGAGTCCCAAATCAAACACTGATAAAACTTCAAATGGCCCTAACTTCTACACGCTGCATCCTGCATCTATCAAAGTTTGGCAGAATCGAATGCTTGTAACTTTTTACTGGAGCGTCATAAAACCTTGAAATTTATTGACAATAAAGTAGTCGAGCCTATTATCAATTTAAGCTATCGTTTATAGCTATGCTACCCTTGAGTACCAAATCAAACACTGATAAAACTTCAAATGGCCCTAACTTCTACACGCTGCATCCTGCATCTATCAAAGTTTGTCAGAATCGAATGCTTGTAACTTTTTACTGGAGCGTCATAAAACCTTGAAATTGTGTGACAATAAAGAACTCTTGCCTCTTATCAATTTAAGCTATCGCTCATAGCTATGCTACCCTTGAGTCCCAAATCAAACACTGATAAAACTTCAAATGGCCCTAACTTCTACACGCTGCATCCTGCATCTATCAAAGTTTGCCAGAATCGAATGCTTGTAACTTTTTACTGGAGCGTCATAAAACCTTGAAATTGTGTGACAATAAAGAACTCGTGCCTCTTATCAATTTAAGCTATCGCTCATAGCTATGCTACCCCTGAGTCCCAAATCAAACACTGATAAAACTTCAAATGGCCCTAACTTCTATACGGTGCGTCCTACACCTATCAAACTTTGCAACATTCAAATGCTTGTAACTTTTTACTGGAGCGTCATAAAACCTTGAAATTTTGTGGCAATAAATTACTCGTACCTCTTATCAATTTAAGCTATCGCTCATAGCTATGCTACCCCTGAGTCCCAAATCAAACACTGATCAAACTTCAAATTGCCCTAACTTCTGTACGGTGCGTCCTATACCTATTAAAGTTTGCAACAATCAAATGCTTGTAACTTTTTACTGGAGCGGCATAAAACCTAGACATTTTGTGACTCTTATCAATTTAAGCTATCGCTCATAGCTATGCTACCCCTGAGTCCAAAATCAAACACTGATAAAACTTCAAATGGCCCTAACTTCTATACGGTGCGTCCTACACCTATCAAACTTTGCAACATTCAAATGCTTGTAACTTTTTACTGGAGCGTCATAAAACCTTGAAATTAATTAAATTACTCGTACCTCTTATCAATTTAAGCTATCGTTCATAGCTATGCTACCCTTGAGTCCCAAATAAAACACTGATCAAACTTCAAATCGCCCTAACTTCTACACGCTGCATCCTGCATCTTTCAAAGTTTGCCAGTATCGAATGCTTGTAACTTTTTACTGGAGCGTCATAAAACCTTGCAATTATGTGACAATATAGAACTCGTGCCTCTTATCAATTTAAGCTATCGCTCATAGCTATGCTACCCCTGAATCCCAAATCAAACACTGATAAAACTTCAAATGGCCCTAACTTCTATACGGTGCGTCCTATAGCTATTAAAGTTTGCAACAATCAAATGCTTGTAACTTTTTACTGGAGCGTCATAAAACCTTGAAATTTTGTGGCAATAAATTACTCGTACCTCTTATCAATTTAAGCTATCGCTCATAGCTATGCTACCCCTGAGTCCCAAATCAAACACTGATCAAACTTCAAATTGCCCTAACTTCTGTACGGTGCGTCCTATACCTATTAAAGTTTGCAACAATCAAATGCTTGTAAGTTTTTACTGGAGCGGCATAAAACCTAGACATTTTGTGACTCTTATCAATTTAAGCTATCGCTCATAGCTATGCTACCCCTGAGTCCCAAATCAAACACTGATAAAACTTCAAATGGCCCTAACTTTTACACACTGCATCCTGCAACTATCAAAGTTTGCCAGAATCGAATGCTTGTAACTTTTTACTGGAGCGTCATAAAACCTTGAAATTTTGTGACAATAAATTACTCGTGCCTCTTATCAATTTAACCTATCGCTCATAGCTATGCTACCCCTGAGTCCCAAATCAAACACTGATAAAACTTCAAATGGCCCTAACTTATAGACGGTGCGTCCTACACCTATCAAACTTTGCAACATTCAAATGCTTGTAACTTTTTACTGGAGCGTCATAAAACTATGTAATTTTGTGACAATAAATTACTCGTACCTCTTATCAATTTAAGCTATCGCTCATAGCTATGCTACCCTTGAGTCCCAAATCAAACACTGATCAAACTTCAAATGGCCCTAACTTCTATACGGTGCGTCATACACCTATCAAAGTTTGCAACATTCAAATGCTTGTAACTTTTTACTGGAGCGTCATTAAACCTTGAAATTTTGTAACAATAAATTACTCGTACCTCTTATCAATTTAAGCTATCGTTCATAGCTATGCTACCCTTGAGTCCCAAATCAAACGCTGATAAAACTTCAAATGGCCCTAACTTCTACACGCTGCATCCTGCATCTATCAAAGTTTGTCAGAATCGAATGCTTGTAACTTTTTACTGGAGCGTCATAAAACCTTGAAATTGTGTGACAATAAAGAACTCGTGCTTCTTATCAATTTAAGCTATCGCTCATACCTATGCTACCGCTGAGTCCCAAATCAAACACTGATAAAACTTCAAATGGCCCTAACTTCTACACGCTGCATCCTGCATCTATCAAAGTTTGCCAGAATCGAATGCTTGTAACTTTTTACTGGAGCCTCATAAAACCTTGAAATTTTGTGACAATAAAGAACTCGTGCCTCTTATCAATTTAAGCTATCGCTCATAGCTATGCTACCCCTGAGTCCCAAATCAAATTCTGATAAAACTTCAAATGGCGATAACTTCTATGCGGTGCGTCCCACACCTATCAAACTTTGCAACATTCAAATGCTTGTAACTTTTTACTGGAGCGTCATAAAACCTTGAAATTTTGTGACAATAAAGAACTCGTGCCTCTTATCAATTTAAGCTATCGCTCATAGCTATGCTACCCTGGAGTCCCAAATCAAACACTGATAAAACTTCAAATGGCCCTAACTTCTACACGCTGCATCCTGCATCTATCAAAGTTTGTCAGAATCGAATGCTTGTAACTTTTTACTGGAGCGTCATAAAACCTTGAAATTGTGTGACAATAAAGAACTCTTGCCTCTTATCAATTTAAGCTATCGCTCATAGCTATGCTACCCCTGAGTCCCAAATCAAACACTGATACAACTTCAAATGGCCCTAACTTCTACACGCTGCATCCTACACCTATCAAACTTTGCAACATTCAAATGCTTGTAACTTTTTACTGGAGCGTCATAAAACCTTGAAATTTATTGACAATAAAGTACTCGTACCTCTTATCAATTTAAGCTATCGTTCATAGCTATGCTACCCTTGAGTCCCAAATCAAACACTGATAAAACTTCAAATGGCCCTAACTTCTACACGCTGCATCCTGCATCTATCAAAGTGTGGCAGAATCGAATGTTTGTAACTTTTTACTGGAGCGTCATAAAACCTTGAAATTGTGTGACAATAAAGAACTCGTGCTTCTTATCAATTTAAGCTATCGCTCATACCTATGCTACCGCTGAGTCCCAAATCAAACACTGATAAAACTTCAAATGGCCCTAACTTCTACACGCTGCATCCTGCATCTATCAAAGTTTGCCAGAATCGAATGCTTGTAACTTTTTACTGGAGCCTCATAAAACCTTGAAATTTTGTGACAATAAAGAACTCGTGCCTCTTATCAATTTAAGCTATCGCTCATAGCTATGCTACCCCTGAGTCCCAAATCAAATTCTGATAAAACTTCAAATGGCGATAACTTCTATGCGGTGCGTCCCACACCTATCAAACTTTGCAACATTCAAATGCTTGTAACTTTTTACTGGAGCGTCATAAAACCTTGAAATTTTGTGACAATAAAGAACTCGTGCATCTTATCAATTTAAGCTATCGCTCATAGCTATGCTACCCTTGAGTCCCAAATCAAACACTGATAAAACTTCAAATGGCCCTAACTTCTACACGCTGCATCCTGCATCTATCAAAGTTTGTCAGAATCGAATGCTTGTAACTTTTTACTGGAGCGTCATAAAACCTTGAAATTGTGTGACAATAAAGAACTCTTGCATCTTATCAATTTAAGCTATCGCTCATAGCTATGCTACCCCTGAGTCCCAAATCAAACACTGATACAACTTCAAATGGCCCTAACTTCTACACGCTGCATCCTACACCTATCAAACTTTGCAACATTCAAATGCTTGTAACTTTTTACTGGAGCGTCATAAAACCTTGAAATTTATTGACAATAAAGTAGTCGAGCCTATTATCAATTTAAGCTATCGTTTATAGCTATGCTACCCTTGAGTCCCAAATCAAACACTGATAAAACTTCAAATGGCCCTAACTTCTACACGCTGCATCCTGCATCTATCAAAGTTTGTCAGAATCGAATGCTTGTAACTTTTTACTGGAGCGTCATAAAACCTTGAAATTGTGTGACAATAAAGAACTCTTGCCTCTTATCAATTTAAGCTATCGCTCATAGCTATGCTACCCCTGAGTCCCAAATCAAACACTGATACAACTTCAAATGGCCCTAACTTCTGCACGCTGCATCCTGCATCTATCAAAGTTTGCCAGAATCGAATGCTTGTAACTTTTTACTGGAGCATCATAAAACCTTGAAATTGTGTGACAATAAAGAACTCGTGCCTCTTATCAATTTAAGCTATCGCTCATAGCTATGCTACCCCTGAGTCCCAAATCAAACACTGATAAAACTTCAAATGGCCCTAACTTCTATACGGTGCGTCCTACACCTATCAAACTTTGCAACATTCAAATGCTTGTAACTTTTTACTGGAGCGTCACAAAACCTTGAAATTTTGTGGCAATAAATTACTCGTACCTCTTATCAATTTAAGCTATCGCTCATAGCTATGCTACCCCTGAGTCCCAAATCAAACACTGATCAAACTTCAAATTGCCCTAACTTCTGTACGGTGCGTCCTATACCTATTAAAGTTTGCAACAATCAAATGCTTGTAACTTTTTACTGGAGCGGCATAAAACCTAGACATTTTGTGACTCTTATCAATTTAAGCTATCGCTCATAGCTATGCTACCCCTGAGTCCCAAATCAAACACTGATAAAACTTCAAATGGCCCTAACTTCTATACGGTGCGTCCTACACCTATCAAACTTTGCAACATTCAAATGCTTGTAACTTTTTACTGGAGCGTCATAAAACCTTGAAATTAATTAAATTACTCGTACCTCTTATCAATTTAAGCTATCGCTCATAGCTATGCTACCGCTGAGTCCCAAATCAAGCACTGATAAAACTTCAAATGGCCCTAACTTCTACACGCTGCATCCTGCATCTATCAAAGTTTGCCAGAATCGAATGCTTGTAACTTTTTACTGGAGCGTCATCAAACCTTGCAATTTTGTGACAATAAAGAACTCGTGCCTCTTATCAATTTAAGCTATCGCTCATAGCTATGCTACCCTTGAGTCCCAAATCAAACACTGATCAAACTTCAAATGGCCCTAACTTCTATACGGTGCGTCATACACCTATCAAAGTTTGCAACATTCAAATGCTTGTAACTTTTTACTGGAGCGTCATTAAACCTTGAAATTTTGTAACAATAAATTAGTCGTACCTCTTATCAATTTAAGCTATCGTTCATAGCTATGCTACCCTTGAGTCCCAAATCAAACACTGATAAAACTTCAAATGGCCCTAACTTCTACACGCTGCATCCTGCATCTATCAAAGTTTGCCAGAATCGAATGCATGTAACTTTTTACTGGAGCCTCATAAAACCTTGAAATTTTGTGACAATAAAGAACTCGTGCCTCTTATCAATTTAAGCTATCGCTCATAGCTATGCTACCCCTGAGTCCCAAATCAAATTCTGATAAAACTTCAAATGGCGATAACTTCTATGCGGTGCGTCCCACACCTATCAAACTTTGCAACATTCAAATGCTTGTAACTTTTTACTGGAGCGTCATAAAACCTTGAAATTTTGTGACAATAAAGAACTCGTGCCTCTTATCAATTTAAGGTATCGCTCATAGCTATGCTACCCTTGAGTCCCAAATCAAACACTGATAAAACTTCAAATGGCCCTAACTTCTACACGCCGCATCCTGCAACTATCAAAGTTTGTCAGAATCGAATGCTTGTAACTTTTTACTGGAGCGTCATAAAACCTTGAAATTGTGTGACAATAAAGAACTCTTGCCTCTTATCAATTTAAGCTATCGCTCATAGCTATGCTACCCCTGAGTCCCAAATCAAACACTGATACAACTTCAAATGGCCCTAACTTCTATACGGTGCGTCCAACACCTATCAAAGTTTGCAACATTCAAATGCTTGTAACTTTTTACTGGAGCGTCATAAAACCTTGAAATTTTGTGACAATAAAGAACTCGTGCCTCTTATCAATTTAAGCTATCGCTCATAGCTATGCTACCGCTGAGTCCCAAATCAAACACTGATAAAACTTCAAATGGCCCTAACTTCTACACGCTGCATCCTGCATCTATCAAAGTTTGGCAGAATCGAATGCTTGTAACTTTTTACTGGAGCGTCATCAAACCTTGCAATTTTGTGACAATAAAGAACTCGTGCCTCTTATCAATTTAAGCTATCGCTCATAGCTATGCTACCCTTGAGTCCCAAATCAAACACTGATCAAACTTCAAATGGCCCTAACTTCTATACGGTGCGTCATACACCTATCAAAGTTTGCAACATTCAAATGCTTGTAACTTTTTACTGGAGCGTCATTAAACCTTGAAATTTTGTAACAATAAATTACTCGTACCTCTTATCAATTTAAGCTATCGTTCATAGCTATGCTACCCTTGAGTCCCAAATCAAACACTGATAAAACTTCAAATGGCCCTAACTTCTACACGCTGCATCCTGCATCTATCAAAGTTTGTCAGAATCGAATGCTTGTAACTTTTTACTGGAGCGTCATAAAACCTTGAAATTGTGTGACAATAAAGAACTCGTGCTTCTTATCAATTTAAGCTATCGCTCATACCTATGCTACCGCTGAGTCCCAAATCAAACACTGATAAAACTTCAAATGGCCCTAACTTCTACACGCTGCATCCTGCATCTATCAAAGTTTGCCAGAATCGAATGCTTGTAACTTTTTACTGGAGCCTCATAAAACCTTGAAATTTTGTGACAATAAAGAACTCGTGCCTCTTATCAATTTAAGCTATCGCTCATAGGTATGCTACCCCTGAGTCCCAAATCAAATTCTGATAAAACTTCAAATGGCGATAATTTCTATGCGGTGCGTCCCACAACTATCAAACTTTGCAACATTCAAATCCTTGTAACTTTTTACTGGAGCGTCATAAAACCTTGAAATTTTGTGACAATAAAGAACTCGTGCCTCTTATCAATTTAAGCTATCGCTCATAGCTATGCTACCCTTGAGTCCCAAATCAAACACTGATAAAACTTCAAATGGCCCTAACTTCTACACGCTGCATCCTGCATCTATCAAAGTTTGTCAGAATCGAATGCTTGTAACTTTTTACTGGAGCGTCATAAAACCTTGAAATTGTGTGACAATAAAGAACTCTTGCCTCTTATCAATTTAAGCTATCGCTCATAGCTATGCTACCCCTGAGTCCCAAATCAAACACTGATACAACTTCAAATGGCCCTAACTTCTACACGCTGCATCCTACACCTATCAAACTTTGCAACATTCAAATGCTTGTAACTTTTTACTGGAGCGTCATAAAACCTTGAAATTTATTGACAATAAAGTAGTCGAGGCTATTATCAATTTAAGCTATCGTTTATAGCTATGCTACCCTTGAGTCCCAAATCAAACACTGATAAACCTTCAAATGGCCCTAACTTCTACACGCTGCATCGTGCATCTATCAAAGTTTGTCAGAATCGAATGCTTGTAACTTTTTACTGGAGCGTCATAAAACCTTGAAATTGTGTGACAATAAAGAACTCTTGCCTCTTATCAATTTAAGCTATCGCTCATAGCTATGCTACCCCTGAGTCCCAAATCAAACACTGATACAACTTCAAATGGCCCTAACTTCTACACGCTGCATCCTGCATCTATCAAAGTTTGCCAGAATCGAATGCTTGTAACTTTTTACTGGAGCGTCATAAAACCTTGAAATTGTGTGACAATAAAGAACTCGTGCCTCTTATCAATTTAAGCTATCGCTCATAGCTATGCTACCCCTGAGTCCCAAATCAAACACTGATAAAACTTCAAATGGCCCTAACTTCTATACGGTGCGTCCTACACCTATCAAACTTTGCAACATTCAAATGCTTGTAACTTTTTACTGGAGCGTCATAAAACCTTGAAATTTTGTGGCAATAAATTACTCGTACCTCTTATCAATTTAAGCTATCGCTCATAGCTATGCTACCCCTGAGTCCCAAATCAAACACTGATCAAACTTCAAATTGCCCTAACTTCTGTACGGTGCGTCCTATACCTATTAAAGTTTGCAACAATCAAATGCTTGTAACTTTTTACTGGAGCGGCATAAAACCTAGACATTTTGTGACTCTTATCATTTTAAGCTATCGCTCATAGCTATGCTACCCCTGATTCCCAAATCAAACACTGATAAAACTTCAAATGGCCCTAACTTCTATACGGTGCGTCCTACACCTATCAAACTTTGCAACATTCAAATGCTTGTAACTTTTTACTGGAGCGTCATAAAACCTTGAAATTAATTAAATTACTCGTACCTCTTATCAATTTAAGCTATCGCTCATAGCTATGCTACCGCTGAGTCCCAAATCAAACACTGATAAAACTTCAAATGGCCCTAACTTCTACACGCTGCATCCTGCATCTATCAAAGTTTGCCAGAATCGAATGCTTGTAACTTTTTACTGGAGCGTCATCAAACCTTGAAATTGTGTGACAATAAAGAACTCTTGCCTCTTATCAATTTAAGCTATCGCTCATAGCTATGCTACCCCTGAGTCCCAAATCAAACACTGATCAAACTTCAAATGGCCCTAACTTCTATGCGGTGCGTCCCACACCTATCAAACTTTGCAACATTCAAATGCTTGTAACTTTTTACTGGAGCGTCATAAAACCTTGAAATTTTGTGACAATAAAGAACTCGTGCCTCTTATCAATTTAAGGTATCGCTCATAGCTATGCTACCCTTGAGTCCCAAATCAAACACTGATAAAACTTCAAATGGCCCTAACTTCTACACGCCGCATCCTGCAACTATCAAAGTTTGTCAGAATCGAATGCTTGTAACTTTTTACTGGAGCGTCATAAAACCTTGAAATTGTGTGACAATAAAGAACTCTTGCCTCTTATCAATTTAAGCTATCGCTCATAGCTATGCTACCCGTGAGTCCCAAATCAAACACTGATACAACTTCAAATGGCCCTAACTTCTATACGGTGCGTCCAACACCTATCAAAGTTTGCAACATTCAAATGCTTGTAACTTTTTACTGGAGCGTCATAAAACCTTGAAATTTTGTGACAATAAAGAACTCGTGCCTCTTATCAATTTAAGCTATCGCTCATAGCTATGCTACAGCTGAGTCCCAAATCAAACACTGATAAAACTTCAAATGGCCCTAACTTCTACACGCTGCATCCTGCATCTATCAAAGTTTGGCAGAATCGAATGCTTGTAACTTTTTACTGGAGCGTCATCAAACCTTGCAATTTTGTGACAATAAAGAACTCGTGCCTCTTATCAATTTAAGCTATCGCTCATAGCTATGCTACCCTTGAGTCCCAAATCAAACACTGATCAAACTTCAAATGGCCCTAACTTCTATACGGTGCGTCATACACCTATCAAAGTTTGCAACATTCAAATGCTTGTAACTTTTTACTGGAGCGTCATTAAACCTTGAAATTTTGTAACAATAAATTACTCGTACCTCTTATCAATTTAAGCTATCGTTCATAGCTATGCTACCCTTGAGTCCCAAATCAAACACTGATAAAACTTCAAATGGCCCTAACTTCTACACGCTGCATCCTGCATCTATCAAAGTTTGTCAGAATCGAATGCTTGTAACTTTTTACTGGAGCGTCATAAAACCTTGAAATTGTGTGACAATAAAGAACTCGTGCTTCTTATCAATTTAAGCTATCGCTCATACCTATGCTACCGCTGAGTCCCAAATCAAACACTGATAAAACTTCAAATGGCCCTAACTTCTACACGCTGCATCCTGCATCTATCAAAGTTTGCCAGAATCGAATGCTTGTAACTTTTTACTGGAGCCTCATAAAACCTTGAAATTTTGTGACAATAAAGAACTCGTGCCTCTTATCAATTTAAGCTATCGCTCATAGGTATGCTACCCCTGAGTCCCAAATCAAATTCTGATAAAACTTCAAATGGCGATAATTTCTATGCGGTGCGTCCCACAACTATCAAACTTTGCAACATTCAAATGCTTGTAACTTTTTACTGGAGCGTCATAAAACCTTGAAATTTTGTGACAATAAAGAACTCGTGCCTCTTATCAATTTAAGCTATCGCTCATAGCTATGCTACCCTTGAGTCCCAAATCAAACACTGATAAAACTTCAAATGGCCCTAACTTCTACACGCTGCATCCTGCATCTATCAAAGTTTGTCAGAATCGAATGCTTGTAACTTTTTACTGGAGCGTCATAAAACCTTGAAATTGTGTGACAATAAAGAACTCTTGCCTCTTATCAATTTAAGCTATCGCTCATAGCTATGCTACCCCTGAGTCCCAAATCAAACACTGATACAACTTCAAATGGCCCTAACTTCTACACGCTGCATCCTACACCTATCAAACTTTGCAACATTCAAATGCTTGTAACTTTTTACTGGAGCGTCATAAAACCTTGAAATTTATTGACAATAAAGTAGTCGAGCCTATTATCAATTTAAGCTATCGTTTATAGCTATGCTACCCTTGAGTCCCAAATCAAACACTGATAAAACTTCAAATGGCCCTAACTTCTACACGCTGCATCCTGCATCTATCAAAGTTTGTCAGAATCGAATGCTTGTAACTTTTTACTGGAGCGTCATAAAACCTTGAAATTGTGTGACAATAAAGAACTCTTGCCTCTTATCAATTTAAGCTATCGCTCATAGCTATGCTACCCCTGAGTCCCAAATCAAACACTGATACAACTTCAAATGGCCCTAACTTCTACACGCTGCATCCTGCATCTATCAAAGTTTGCCAGAATCGAATGCTTGTAACTTTTTACTGGAGCGTCATAAAACCTTGAAATTGTGTGACAATAAAGAACTCGTGCCTCTTATCAATTTAAGCTATCGCTCATAGCTATGCTACCCCTGAGTCCCAAATCAAACACTGATAAAACTTCAAATGGCCCTAACTTCTATACGGTGCGTCCTACACCTATCAAACTTTGCAACATTCAAATGCTTGTAACTTTTTACTGGAGCGTCATAAAACCTTGAAATTTTGTGGCAATAAATTACTCGTACCTCTTATCAATTTAAGCTATCGCTCATAGCTATGCTACCCCTGAGTCCCAAATCAAACACTGATCAAACTTCAAATTGCCCTAACTTCTGTACGGTGCGTCCTATACCTATTAAAGTTTGCAACAATCAAATGCTTGTAACTTTTTACTGGAGCGGCATAAAACCTAGACATTTTGTGACTCTTATCATTTTAAGCTATCGCTCATAGCTATGCTACCCCTGATTCCCAAATCAAACACTGATAAAACTTCAAATGGCCCTAACTTCTATACGGTGCGTCCTACACCTATCAAACTTTGCAACATTCAAATGCTTGTAACTTTTTACTGGAGCGTCATAAAACCTTGAAATTAATTAAATTACTCGTACCTCTTATCAATTTAAGCTATCGCTCATAGCTATGCTACCGCTGAGTCCCAAATCAAACACTGATAAAACTTCAAATGGCCATAACTTCTACACGCTGCATCCTGCATCTATCAAAGTTTGCCAGAATCGAATGCTTGTAACTTTTTGCTGGAGCGTCATCAAACCTTGCAATTTTGTGACAATAAAGAACTCGTGCCTCTTATCAATTTAAGCTATCGCTCATAGCTATGCTACCCTTGAGTCCCAAATCAAACACTGATCAAACTTCAAATGGCCCTAACTTCTATACGGTACGTCATACACCTATCAAAGTTTGCAACATTCAAATGCTTGTAACTTTTTACTGGAGCGTCATTAAACCTTGAAATTTTGTAACAATAAATTACTCGTACCTCTTATCAATTTAAGCTATCGTTCATAGCTATGCTACCCTTGAGTCCCAAATCAAACACTGATAAAACTTCAAATGGCCCTAACTTCTACACGCTGCATCCTGCATCTATCAAAGTTTGTCAGAATCGAATGCTTGTAACTTTTTACTGGAGCGTCATAAAACCTTGAAATTGTGTGACAATAAAGAACTCGTGCTTCTTATCAATTTAAGCTATCGCTCATACCTATGCTACCGCTGAGTCCCAAATCAAACACTGATAAAACTTCAAATGGCCCTAACTTCTACACGCTGCATCCTGCATCTATCAAAGTTTGCCAGAATCGAATGCTTGTAACTTTTTACTGGAGCCTCATAAAACCTTGAAATTTTGTGAAAATAAAGAACTCGTGCCTCTTATCAATTTAAGCTATCGCTCATAGCTATGCTACCCCTGAGTCCCAAATCAAATTCTGATAAAACTTCAAATGGCGATAACTTCTATGCGGTGCGTCCCACACCTATCAAACTTTGCAACATTCAAATGCTTGTAACTTTTTACTGGAGCGTCATAAAACCTTGAAATTTTGTGACAATAAAGAACTCGTGCCTCTTATCAATTTAAGCTATCGCTCATAGCTATGCTACCCTTGAGTCCCAAATCAAACACTGATAAAACTTCAAATGGCCCTAACTTCTACACGCTGCATCCTGCATCTATCAAAGTTTGTCAGAATCGAATGCTTGTAACTTTTTACTGGAGCGTCATAAAACCTTGAAATTGTGTGACAATAAAGAACTCTTGCCTCTTATCAATTTAAGCTATCGCTCATAGCTATGCTACCCCTGAGTCCCAAATCAAACACTGATACAACTTCAAATGGCCCTAACTTCTACACACTGCATCCTACACCTATCAAACTTTGCAACATTCAAATGCTTGTATCTTTTTACTGGAGCGTCATAAAACCTTGAAATTTATTGACAATAAAGTAGTCGAGCCTATTATCAATTTAAGCTATCGTTTATAGCTATGCTACCCTTGAGTCCCAAATCAAACACTGATAAAACTTCAAATGGCCCTAACTTCTACACGCTGCATCCTGCATCTATCAAAGTTTGTCAGAATCGAATGCTTGTAACTTTTTACTGGAGCGTCATAAAACCTTGAAATTGTGTGACAATAAAGAACTCTTGCCTCTTATCAATTTAAGCTATCGCTCATAGCTATGCTACCCCTGAGTCCCAAATCAAACACTGATACAACTTCAAATGGCCCTAACTTCTACACGCTGCATCCTGCATCTATCAAAGTTTGCCAGAATCGAATGCTTGTAACTTTTTACTGGAGCGTCATAAAACCTTGAAATTGTGTGACAATAAAGAACTCGTGCCTCTTATCAATTTAAGCTATCGCTCATAGCTATGCTACCCCTGAGTCCCAAATCAAACACTGATAAAACTTCAAATGGCCCTAACTTCTATACGGTGCGTCCTACACCTATCAAACTTTGCAACATTCAAATGCTTGTAACTTTTTACTGCAGCGTCATAAAACCTTGAAATTTTGTGGCAATAAATTACTCGTACCTCTTATCAATTTAAGCTATCGCTCATAGCTATGCTACCCCTGAGTCCCAAATCAAACACTGATCAAACTTCAAATTGCCCTAACTTCTGTACGGTGCGTCCTATACCTATTAAAGTTTGCAACAATCAAATGCTTGTAACTTTTTACTGGAGCGGCATAAAACCTAGACATTTTGTGACTCTTATCAATTTAAGCTATCGCTCATAGCTATGCTACCCCTGAGTCCCAAATCAAACACTGATAAAACTTCAAATGGCCCTAACTTCTATACGGTGCGTCCTACACCTATCAAACTTTGCAACATTCATATGCTTGTAACTTTTTACTGGAGCGTCATAAAACCTTGAAATTAATTAAATTACTCGTACCTCTTATCAATTTAAGCTATCGCTCATAGCTATGCTACCGCTGAGTCCCAAATCAAACACTGATAAAACTTCAAATGGCCCTAACTTCTACACGCTGCATCCTGCATCTATCAAAGTTTGCCAGAATCGAATGCTTGTAACTTTTTACTGGAGCGTCATCAAACCTTGCAATTTTGTGACAATAAAGAACTCGTGCCTCTTATCAATTTAAGCTATCGCTCATAGCTATGCTACCCTTGAGTCCCAAATCAAACACTGATCAAACTTCAAATGGCCCTAACTTCTATACGGTGCGTCATACACCTATCAAAGTTTGCAACATTCAAATGCTTGTAACTTTTTACTGGAGCGTCATTAAACCTTGAAATTTTGTAACAATAAATTACTCGTACCTCTTATCAATTTAAGCTATCGTTCATAGCTATGCTACCCTTGAGTCCCAAATCAAACACTGATAAAACTTCAAATGGCCCTAACTTCTACACGCTGCATCCTGCATCTATCAAAGTTTGTCAGAATCGAATGCTTGTAACTTTTTACTGGAGCGTCATAAAACCTTGAAATTGTGTGACAATAAAGAACTCGTGCTTCTTATCAATTTAAGCTATCGCTCATACCTATGCTACCGCTGAGTCCCAAATCAAACACTGATAAAACTTCAAATGGCCCTAACTTCTACACGCTGCATCCTGCATCTATCAAAGTTTGCCAGAATCGAATGCTTGTAACTTTTTACTGGAGCCTCATAAAACCTTGAAATTTTGTGACAATAAAGAACTCTTGCCTCTTATCAATTTAAGCTATCGCTCATAGCTATGCTACCCCTGAGTCCCAAATCAAATTCTGATAAAACTTCAAATGGCGATAACTTCTATGCGGTGCGTCCCACACCTATCAAACTTTGCAACATTCAAATGCTTGTAACTTTTTACTGGAGCGTCATAAAACCTTGAAATTTTGTGACAATAAAGAACTCGTGCCTCTTATCAATTTAAGCTATCGCTCATAGCTATGCTACCCTTGAGTCCCAAATCAAACACTGATAAAACTTCAAATGGCCCTAACTTCTACACGCTGCATCCTGCATCTATCAAAGTTTGTAAGAATCGAATGCTTGTAACTTTTTACTGGAGCGTCATAAAACCTTGAAATTGTGTGACAATAAAGAACTCTTGCCTCTTATCAATTTAAGCTATCGCTCATAGCTATGCTACCCCTGAGTCCCAAATCAAACACTGATACAACTTCAAATGGCCCTACCTTCTACACGCTGCATCCTACACCTATCAAACTTTGCAACATTCAAATGCTTGTAACTTTTTACTGGAGCGTCATAAAACCTTGAAATTTATTGACAATAAAGTAGTCGAGCCTATTATCAATTTAAGCTATCGTTTATAGCTATGCTACCCTTGAGTCCCAAATCAAACACTGATAAAACTTCAAATGGCCCTAACTTCTACACGCTGCATCCTGCATCTATCAAAGTTTGTCAGGATCGAATGCTTGTAACTTTACTGCAGCGTCATAAAACCTTGAAATTGTGTGACAATAAAGAACTCGTGCCTCTTATCAATTTAAGCTATCGCTCATAGCTATGCTACCCCTGAGTCCCAAATCAAACACTGATAAAACTTCAAATGGCCCTAACTTCTATACGGTGCGTCCTACACCTATCAAACTTTGCAACATTCAAATGCTTGTAACTTTTTACTGGAGCGTCATAAAACCTTGAAATTTTGTGGCAATAAATTACTCGTACCTCTTATCAATTTAAGCTATCGCTCATAGCTATGCTACCCCTGAGTCCCAAATCAAACACTGATCAAACTTCAAATTGCCCTAACTTCTGTACGGTGCGTCCTATACCTATTAAAGTTTGCAACAATCAAATGCTTGTAACTTTTTACTGGAGCGGCATAAAACCTAGACATTTTGTGACTCTTATCAATTTAAGCTATCGCACATAGCTATGCTACCCCTGAGTCCCAAATCAAACACTGATAAAACTTCAAATGGCCCTAACTTCTATACGGTGCGTCCTACACCTATCAAACTTTGCAACATTCAAATGCTTGTAACTTTTTACTGGAGCGTCATAAAACCTTGAAATTAATTAAATTACTCGTACCTCTTATCAATTTAAGCTATCGTTCATAGCTATGCTACCCTTGAGTCCCAAATAAAACACTGATCAAACTTCAAATCGCCCTAACTTCTACACGCTGCATCCTGCATCTTTCAAAGTTTGCCAGAATCGAATGCTTGTAACTTTTTACTGGAGCGTCATAAAACCTTGCAATTATGTGACAATATAGAACTCGTGCCTCTTATCAATTTAAGCTATCGCTCATAGCTATGCTACCCCTGAATCCCAAATCAAACACTGATAAAACTTCAATTGGCCCTAACTTCTATACGGTGCGTCCTATAGCTATTAAAGTTTGCAACAATCAAATGCTTGTAACTTTTTACTGGAGCGTCATAAAACCTTGAAATTTTGTGACAATAAATTACTCGTACCTCTTATCAATTTAAACTATCGTTCATAGCTATGCTATCCTTGAGTCCCAAATCAAACACTGATAAAACTTCAAATGGCCCTAACTTCTATACGGTGCGTCCAACACCTATCAAAGTTTGCAACATTCAAATACTTGTAACTTTTTACTGGAGCGTCATAAAACCTTGAAATTTTGTGACAATAAATTACTCGTACCTCTTATCAATTTAAGTTATCGTTCATAGCTATGCTACCCTTGAGAACCAAATCAAACACTGATCAAACTTCAAATGGCCCTAACTTCTATACGGTGCGTCCTATACCTATTAAAGTTTGCAACATTCAAATGCTTGTAACTTTTTACTGGAGCGTCATAAAACCTTGAAATTTTGTGACAATAAATTACTCGTACCTCTTATCAATTTAAGCTATCGCTCATAGCTATGCTACCCCTGAGTCCCAAATCAAACACTGATAAAACTTCAAATGGTCCTAACTTCTATACGGTGCGTCCAACACCTATCAAAGTTTGCAACATTCAAATGCTTGTAACTTTTTACTGGAGCGTCATAAAACCTTGAAATTTTGTGACAATAAATTACTCGTACCTCTTATCAATTTAAGCTATCGTTCATAGCTATGCTACCCTTGAGTCCCAAATCAAACACTGATAAAACTTCAAATGGCCCTAACTTCTATACGGTGCGTCCTATACCTATTAAAGTTTGCAACAATCAAATGCTTGTAACTTTTTACTGGAGCGGCATAAAACCTAGACATTTTGTGACTCTTATCAATTTAAGCTATCGCTCATAGCTATGCTACCCCTGAGTCCCAAATCAAACACTGATAAAACTTCAAATGGCCCTAACTTCTATACGGTGCGTCCTACACCTATCAAACTTTGCAACATTCAAATGCTTGTAACTTTTTACTGGAGCGTCATAAAACCTTGAAATTAATTAAATTACTCGTACCTCTTATCAATTTAAGCTATCGTTCATAGCTATACTACCCTTGAGTCCCAAATAAAACACTGATCAAACTTCAAATCGCCCTAACTTCTACACGCTGCATCCTGCATCTTTCAAAGTTTTCCAGAATCGAATGCTTGTAACTTTTTACTGGAGCGTCATAAAACCTTGCAATTATGTGACAATAAAGAACTCGTGCCTCTTATCAATTTAAGCTATCGCTCATAGCTATGCTACCCCTGAGTCCCAAATCAAACACTGATAAAACTTCAAATGGCCCTTACTTCTATACGGTGCGTCCTATAGCTATTAAAGTTTGCAACAATCAAATGCTTGTTACTTTTTACTGGAGCGTCATAAAACCTTGAAATTTTGTGACAATAAATTACTCGTACCTCTTATCAATTTAAGCTATCGTTCATAGCTATGCTACCCTTGAGTCCCAAATCAAACACTGATCAAACTTCAAATGGCCCTAACTTCTACACGCTGCATCCTGCATCTTTCAAAGTTTGCCAGCATCGAATGCTTGTAACTTTTTACTGGAGCGTCATAAAACCTTGAAATTTTGTGACAATAAAGAACTCGTGCCGCTTATCAATTTAAGCTATCGCTCTATGAGTCCCAAATCAAACACTATATGAGTCCCAAATCAAACACTGATAAAACTTCAAATGGCCCTAACTTCTATACGGTGCGTCCTACACCTATCAAACTTTGCAACATTCAAATGCTTGTAACTTTTTACTGGAGCGTCATAAAACCTTGAAATTTTGTGACAATAAATTACTCGTACCTCTTATCAATTTAAGCTATCGCTCATAGCTATGCTACCCCTGAGTCCCAAATCAAACACTGATCAAACTTCAAATTGCCCTAACTTCTGTACGGTGCGTCCTATACCTATTAAAGTTTGCAACAATCAAATGCTTGTAACTTTTTACTGGAGCGGCATAAAACCTAGACATTTTGTGACTCTTATCAATTTAAGCTATCGCTCATAGCTATGCTACCCCTGAGTCCCAAATCAAACACTGATAAAACTTCAAATGGCCCTAACTTCTATACGGTGCGTCCAACACCTATCAAAGTTTGCAACATTCAAATGCTTGTAACTTTTTACTGGAGCGTCATAAAACCTTGAAAATTTGTGACAATAAATTACTCGTACCTCTTATCAATTTAAGCTATCGTTCATAGCTATGCTACCCTTGAGTCCCAAATCAAACACTGATACAACTTCAAATGGCCCTAACTTCTACACGCTGCATCCTACACCTATCAAACTTTGCAACATTCAAATGCTTGTAACTTTTTACTGGAGCGTCATTCAACCTTGAAATTTATTGACAATAAAGTAGTCGAGCCTATTATCAAATTAAGCTATCGTTTATAGCTATGCTACCCTTGAGTCCCAAATCAAACACTGATAAAACTTCAAATGGCCCTAACTTCTACACGCTGCATCCTGCATCTATCAAAGTTTGTCAGAATCGAATGCTTGTAACTTTTTACTGGAGCGTCATAAAACCTTGAAATTGTGTGACAATAAAGAACTCTTGCCTCTTATCAATTTAAGCTATCGCTCATAGCTATGCTACCCCTGAGTCCCAAATCAAACACTGATACAACTTTAAATGGCCCTAACTTCTACACGCTGCATCCTGCATCTATCAAAGTTTGCCAGAATCGAATGCTTGTAACTTTTTACTGGAGCGTCATAAAACCTTGAAATTGTGTGACAATAAAGAACTCGTGCCGCTTATCAATTTAAGCTATCGCTCTATGAGTCCCAAATCAAACACTATATGAGTCCCAAATCAAACACTGATAAAACTTCAAATGGCCCTAACTTCTATACGGTGCGTCCTACACCTATCAAACTTTGCAACATTCAAATGCTTGTAACTTTTTACTGGAGCGTCATAAAACCTTGAAATTTTGTGACAATAAATTACTCGTACCTGTTATCAATTTAAGCTATCGCTCATAGCTATGCTACCCCTGAGTCCCAAATCAAACACTGATCAAACTTCAAATTGCCCTAACTTCTGTACGGTGCGTCCTATACCTATTAAAGTTTGCAACAATCAAATGCTTGTAACTTTTTACTGGAGCGGCATAAAACCTAGACATTTTGTGACTCTTATCAATTTAAGCTATCGCTCATAGCTATGCTACCCCTGAGTCCCAAATCAAACACTGATAAAACTTCAAATGGCCCTAACTTCTATACGGTGCGTCCTACACCTATCAAACTTTGCAACATTCAAATGATTGTAACTTTTTACTGGAGCGTCATAAAACCTTGAAATTTTGTGACAATAAATTACTCGTACCTCTTATCAATTTAAGCTATCGCTCATAGCTATGCTACCCCTGAGTCCCAAATCAAACACTGATCAAACTTCAAATTACCCTAACTTCTATACGGTGCGTCCTATACCTATTAAAGTTTGCAACAATCAAATGCTTGTAACTTTTTACTGGAGCGGCATAAAACCTAGACATTTTGTGACTCTTATCAATTTAAGCTATCGCTCATAGCTATGCTACCCCTGAGTCCCAAATCAAACACTGATAAAACTTCAAAAGGCCCTAACTTCTATACGGTGCGTCCTACACCTATCAAACTTTGCAACATTCAAATGCTTGTAACTTTTTACTGGAGCGTCATAAAACCTTGAAATTAATTAAATTACTCGTACCTCTTATAAATTTAAGCTATCGTTCATAGCTATGCTACCCTTGAGTCCCAAATAAAACACTGATCAAACTTCAAATCGCCCTAACTTCTACACGCTGCATCCTGCATCTTTCAAAGTTTGCCAGAATCGAATGCTTGTAACTTTTTACTGGAGCGTCATAAAACCTTGCAATTATGTGACAATAAAGAACTCGTGCCTCTTATCAATTTAAGCTATCGCTCATAGCTATTCTACCCCTGAGTCCCAAATCAAACACTGATAAAACTTCAAATGGCCCTAACTTCTATACGGTGCGTCCTATAGCTATTAAAGTTTGCAACAATTAAATGCTTGTAACTTTTTACTGGAGCGTCATAAAACCTTGAAATTTTGTGACAATAAATTACTCGTACCTCTTATCAATTTAAGCTATCGTTCATAGCTATGCTACCCTTGAGTCCCAAATCAAACACTGATCAAACTTCAAATGGCCCTAACTTCTACACGCTGCATCCTGCATCTTTCAAAGTTTGCCAGAATCGAATGCTTGTAACTTTTTACTGGAGCGTCATAAAACCTTGAAATTTTGTGACAATAAATTACTCGTACCTCTTATCAATTTAAGCTATCGTTCATAGCTATGCTACCCTTGAGTCCCAAATCAAACACTGATAAAACTTCAAATGGCCCTAACTTCTATACGGTGCGTCCAACACCTATCAAAGTTTGCAACATTCAAATGCTTGTAACTTTTTACTGGAGCGTCATAAAACCTTGAAATTTTGTGACAATAAATTACTCGTACCTCTTATCAATTTAAGCTATCGTTCATAGCTATGCTACCCTTGAGTCCCAAATCAAACACTGATCAAACTTCAAATGGCCCTAACTTCTACACGCTGCATCCTGCATCTTTCAAAGTTTGCCAGAATCGAATGCTTGTAACTTTTTACTGGAGCGTCATAAAACCTTGAAATTTTGTGACAATGAATTACTCGTACCTCTTATCAATTTAAGCTATCGCTCATAGCTATGCTACCCCTGAGTCCCAAATCAAACACTGATAAATCTTCAAATGGCCCTAACTTCAGTACGGTGTATCCTATACCTATTAAAGTTTGCAACAATCAAATGCTTGTAACTTTTTACTGGAGCGTCATAAAACCGTGAAATTTTGTGACAATAAATTACTCGTACCTCTTATCAATTTAAGCTATCGTTCATAGCTATGCTACCCTTGAGTCCCAAATCAAACACTGATAAAACTTCAAATGGCCCTAACTTCTATACGGTGCGTCCTATACCTATCAAAGTTTGCAACATTCAAATGCTTGTAACTTTTTACTGGAGCGTCATTAAACCTTGAAATTTTGTGACAATAAATTACTCGTACCTCTTATCAATTTAAGCTATCGTTCAGAGCTATGCTACCCTTGAGTCCCAAATCAAACACTGATCAAACTTCAAATGGCCCTAACTTCTACACGCTGCATCCTGCATCTTTCAAAGTTTGCCAGAATCGAATGCTTGTAACTTTTTACTGGAGCGTCATAAAACCTTGAAATTTTGTGACAATAAAGAACTCGTGCCTCTTATCAATTTAAGCTATCGCTCATAGCTATGCTACCCCTGAGTCCCAAATCAAACACTGATCAAACTTCAAATGGCGTTAACTTCTGTACAATGCGTCCTATACCTATTAAGGTGTGCAACAATCAAATGCTTGTAACTTTTTACTGGAGCGTCATAAAAGCTTGAAATTTTGTGACAATAAATTACTCGTACCTCTTATCAATTTAAGGTATCGTTCATAGCTATGCTACCCTTGAGTCCCAAATCAAACACTGATAAAACTTCAAATGGCCCTAACTTCTACACGCTGCATCCTGCAACTATCAAAGTTTGCCAGAATCGAATGCTTGTAACTTTTTACTGGAGCGTGATAAAACCTTGAAATTTTGTGACAATAAGTTACTCGTACCTCTTATCAATTTAAGCTATCGTTCATAGCTATGCTACCCCTGAGTCCCAAATCAAACACTGATCAAACTTCAAATGGCGTTAACTTCTGTACAATGCGTCCTATACCTATTAAGGTGTGCAACAATCAAATGCTTGTAACTTTATACTGGAGCGTCATAAAACCTTGAAATTTTGTGACAATAAAGAACTCGTACCTCTAATCAGTTTAAGCTATCGCTCATAGCTATGCTACCCCTGAGTCCCAAATCAAACACTGATAAAACTTCAAATGGTCCTAACTTCTATACGGTCCATCCTACAGCTATTAATGTTTGCAACAATCAAATGCTGGAAACTTTTTATTGGAGCGTCATAAAACCTTGAAATTTTGTGACAATATAGTGCTCGAGCCTCTTATCAATTTAAGCTATCGCTCATAGCTATGCTACCCCTGAGTCCCAAATCAAACACTGATAAAACTTCAAATGGCCCTAACTTCTATACGGTCCTACACCTATCAAACTTTGCAACATTCAAATGCTTGTAACTTTTTACTGGAGCGTCATAAAACCTGTAAATTTTGTGACAATAAATTACTCGTACTTCTTATCAATTTAAGCTATCGTTCATAGCTATGCTACCCTTGAGTCCCAAATCAAACACTGATCAAACTTCAAATGGCCCTAACTTCTATACGGTGCGTCCTACACCTATCAAACTTTGCAACATTCAAATGCTTGTAACTTTTTACTGGAGCGTCATAAAACCTTGAAATTTTGTGACAATAAATTACTCGTACCTCTTATCAATTTAAGCAATCGTTCATAGCTATGCTACCCTTGAGTCCCAAATCATACACTGATAAAACTTCAAATGACCCTAACTTCTATACGGCGCGTCCAACACCTATCAAAGTTTGCAACATTCAAATGCTTGTAACTTTTTACTGGAGCGTCATAAAACCTTGAAATTTTGTGACAATAAATTACTCGTACCTCTTATCAATTTAAGCTATCGTTCATAGCTATGCTACCCTTGAGTCCCAAATCAAACACTGATCAAACTTCAAATGGCCCTAACTTCTACACGCTGCATCCTGCATCTTTCAAGGTTTGCCAGAATCGAATGCTTGTAACTTTTTACTGGAGCGTCATAAAACCTTGAAATTTTGTGACAATAAAGAACTCGTGACTCTTATCAATTTAAGCTATCGCTCATAGCTATGCTACCCCTGAGTCCCAAATCAAACACTGATAAATCTTCAAATGGCCCTAACTTTTGTACGGTGCGTCCTATACCTATTAAAGTTTGCAACAATCAAATGCTTGTAACTTTTTACTGGAGCGTCATAAAACCTTGACATTTTGTGACAATAAATTACTCGTACCTCTTATCAATTTAAGCTATCGTTCATAGCTATGCTACCCTTGAGTCCCAAATCAAACACTGATCAAACTTCAAATGGCCCTAACTTCTACGCGCTGCATCCTGCATCTTTCGAAGTTTGCCAGAATCGAATGCTTGTAACTTTTTACTGGAGCGTCATAAAACCTTGAAATTTTGTGACAATAAATTACTCGTACCTCTTATCAATTTAAGCTATCGTTCATAGCTATGCTACCCTTGAGTCCCAAATCAAACACTGATAAAACTTCAAATGGCCCTAACTTCTATACGGTGCGTCCAACACCTATCAAAGTTTGCAACATTCAAATGCTTGTAACTTTTTACTGGAGCGTCATAAAACCTTGAAATTTTGTGACAATAAATTACTCGTACCTCTTATCAATTTAAACTATCGTTCATAGCTATGCTACCCTTGAGTCCCAAATCAAACACTGATCAAACTTCAAATGGCCCTAACTTCTACACGCTGCATCCTGCATCTTTCAAAGTTTGCCAGAATCGAATGCTTGTAACTTTTTACTGGAGCGTCATAAAACCTTGAAATTTTGTGACAATAAAGAACTCGTGCCTCTTATCAATTTAAGCTATCGCTCATAGCTATGCTACCCCTGAGTCCCAAATCAAACACTGATAAATCTTCAAATGGCCCTAACTTCTGTACGGTGTGTCCTATACCTATTAAAGTTTGCAACAATCAAATGCTTGTAACTTTTTACTGGAGCGTCATTCAACCTTGAAATTTTGTGACAACAAATTACTCGTACCTCTTATCAATTTAAGCTATCGTTCATAGCTATGCTACCCTTGAGTCCCAAATCAAACACTGATAAAACTTCAAATGGCCCTAACTTCTATACGGTGCGTCCTATACCTATCAAAGTTTGCAACATTCAAATGCTTGTAACTTTTTACTGGAGCGTCATTAAACCTTGAAATTTTGTGACAATAAATTACTCGTACCTCTTATCAATTTAAGCTATCGTTCAGAGCTATGCTACCCTTGAGTCCCAAATCAAACACTGATCAAACTTCAAATGGCCCTAACTTCTACACGCTGCATCCTGCATCTTTCAAAGTTTGCCAGAATCGAATGCTTGTAACTTTTTACTGGAGCGTCATAAAACCTTGAAATTTTGTGACAATAAAGAACTCGTGCCTCTTATCTATTTAAGCTATCGCTCATAGCTATGCTACCCCTGAGTCCCAAATCAAACACTGATCAAACTTCAAATGGCGTTAACTTCTGTACAATGCGTCCTATACCTATTAAGGTGTGCAACAATCAAATGCTTGTAACTTTTTACTGGAGCGTCATAAAACCTTGAAATTTTGTGACAATAAATTACTCGTACCTCTTATCAATTTAAGCTATCGTTCAGAGCTATGCTAACCTTGAGTCCCAAATCAAACACTTATCAAACTTCAAATGGCCCTAACTTCTACACGCTGCATCCTGCATCTTTCAAAGTTTGCCAGAATCGAATGCTTGTAACTTTTTACTGGAGCGTCATAAAACCTTGAAATTTTGTGACAATAAAGAACTCGTACCTCATATCAGTTTAAGCTATCGCTCATAGCTATGCTACCCCTGAGTCCCAATTCAAACACTGATAAAACTTCAAATGGTCCTAACTTCTATACGGTCCATCCTACACCTAGCAATGTTTGCAACAATCAAATGCTGGAAACTTTTTACTGGAGCGTCATAAAACCTTGAAATTTTGTGACAATATAGTGCTCGAGCCTCTTATCAATTTAAGCTATCGCTCATAGCTATGCTACCCCTGAGTCCCAAATCAAACACTGATAAAACTTCAAATGGCCCTAACTTCTATACGGTCCTACACCTATCAAACTTTGCAACATTCAAATGCTTGTAACTTTTTACTGGAGCGTTATAAAACCTTGAAATTTTGTGACAATAAATTACTCGTACTTCTTATCAATTTAAGCTATCGTTCATAGCTATGCTACCCTTGAGTCCCAAATCAAACACTGATCAAACTTCAAATGGCCCTAACTTCTATACGGTGCGTCCTACACCTATCAAACTTTGCAACATTCAAATGCTTGTAACTTTTTATTGGAGCGTCATAAAACCTTGAAATTTTGTGACAATAAATTACTCGTACCTCTTATCAATTTAAGCTATCGTTCATAGCTATGCTACCCTTGAGTCCCAAATCATACACTGATAAAACTTCAAATGGCCCTAACTTCTATACGGTGCGTCCAACACCTATCAAAGTTTGCAACATTCAAATGCTTGTAACTTTTTACTGGAGCGTCATAAAACCTTGAAATTTTGTGACAATAAATTACTCGTACCTCTTATCAATTTAAGCTATCGTTCATAGCTATGCTACCCTTGAGTCCCAAATCAAACACTGATCAAACTTCAAATGGCCCTAACTTCTACACGCTGCATCCTGCATCTTTCAAGGTTTGCCAGTATCGAATGCTTGTAACTTTTTACTGGAGCGTCATAAAACCTTGAAATTTTGTGACAATAAGGAGCTCGTGCCTCTTATCAATTTAAGCTATCGCTCATAGCTATGCTACCCCTGAGTCCCAAATCAAACACTGATAAATCTTCAAATGGCCCTAACTTCTGTACGGTGCGTCCTATACCTATTAAAGTTTGCAACAATCAAATGTTTGTAACTTTTTACTGGAGCGTCATAAAACCTTGACATTTTGTGACAATAAAGAACTCGTGCCTCTTATCAATTTAAGCTATCGCTCATAGCTATGCTACCCCTGGGTCCCAAATCAAACACTGATAAAAATTCAAATGGCCCTAACTTCTACACGCTGCATCCAGCATCTATCAAAGTTTGCCAGAATCGAATGCTTGTAACTTTTTACTGGAGCGTCATAAAACCTTGAAATTTTGTGACAATAAATTACTCGTACCTCTTATAAATTTAAGCTATCGTTCATAGCTATGCTACCCTTGAGTCCCAAATCAAACACTGATCAAACTTCAAATGGCCCTAACTTCTATACGGTGCGTCCTACACCTATCAAACTTTGCAACATTCAAATGCTTGTAACTTTTTACTGGAGCGTCATAAAACCTTGAAATTTTGTGACAATAAATTACTCATACCTCTTATCAATTTAAGCTATCGTTCATAGCTATGCTACCCTTGAGTCCCAAATCAAACACTGATAAAACTTCAAATGGCCCTAACTTCTATACGGTGCGTCCAACCCCTATCAAAGTTTGCAACATTCAAATGCTTGTAACTTTTTACTGGAGCGTCATAAAACCTTGAAATTTTGTGACAATAAATTACTCGTACCTCTTATCAATTTAAGCTATCGTTCAGAGCTATGCTAACCTTGAGTCCCAAATCAAACACTTATCAAACTACAAATGGCCCTAACTTCTACACGCTGCATCCTGCATCTTTCAAAGTTTGCCAGAATCGAATGCTTGTAACTTTTTACTGGAGCGTCATAAAACCTTGAAATTTTGTGACAATAAAGAACTCGTACCTCATATCAGTTTAAGCTATCGCTCATAGCTATGCTACCCCTGAGTCCCAAATCAAACACTGATAAAACTTCAAATGGTCCTAACTTCTATACGGTCCATCCTACACCTAGCAATGTTTGCAACAATCAAATGCTGGAAACTTTTTACTGGAGCGTCATAAAACCTTGAAATTTTGTGACAATAAATTACTCGTACTTCTTATCAATTTAAGCTATCGTTCATAGCTATGCTACCCTTGAGTCCCAAATCAAACACTGATCAAGCTTCAAATGGCCCTAACTTCTATACGGTGCGTCCTACACCTATCAAACTTTGCAACATTCAAATGCTTGTAACTTTTTATTGGAGCGTCATAAAACCTTGAAATTTTGTGACAATAAATTACTCTTACCTCTTATCAATTTAAGCTATCGTTCATAGCTATGCTACCCTTGAGTCCCAAATCATACACTGATAAAACTTCAAATGGCCCTAACTTCTATACGGTGCGTCCAACACCTATCAAAGTTTGCAACATTCAAATGCTTGTAACTTTTTACTGGAACGTCATAAAACCTTGAAATTTTGTGACAATAAATTACTCGTACCTCTTATCAATTTAAGCTATCGTTCATAGCTATGCTACCCTTGAGTCCCAAATCAAACACTGATCAAACTTCAAATGGCCCTAACTTCTACACGCTGCATCCTGCATCTTTCAAGGTTTGCCAGTATCGAATGCTTGTAACTTTTTACTGGAGCGTCATAAAACCTTGAAATTTTGTGACAATAAGGAGCTCGTGCCTCTTATCAATTTAAGCTATCGCTCATAGCTATGCTACCCCTGAGTCCCAAATCAAACACTGATAAATCTTCAAATGGCCCTAACTTCTGTACGGTGCGTCCTATACCTATTAAAGTTTGCAACAATCAAATGCTTGTAACTTTTTACTGGAGCGTCATAAAACCTTGACATTTTGTGACAATAAAGAACTCGTGCCTCTTATCAATTTAAGCTATCGCTCATAGCTATGCTACCCCTGGGTCCCAAATCAAACACTGATAAAAATTAAAATGGCCCTAACTTCTACACGCTGCATCCAGCATCTATCAAAGTTTGCCAGAATCGAATGCTTGTAACTTTTTACTGGAGCGTCATAAAACCTTGAAATTTTGTGACAATAAATTACTCGTACCTCTTATAAATTTAAGCTATCGTTCATAGCTATGCTACCCTTGAGTCCCAAATCAAACACTGATCAAACTTCAAATGGCCCTAACTTCTATACGGTGCGTCCTACACCTATCAAACTTTGCAACATTCAAATGATTGTAACTTTTTACTGGAGCGTCATAAAATCTTGAAATTTTGTGACAATAAATTACTCATAACTCTTATCAATTTAAGCTATCGCTCATAGCTATGCTACCCTTGAGTCCCAAATCAAACACTGATAAAACATCAAATGGCCCTAACATCTATACGGTGCGTCCAACCCCTATCAAAGTTTGCAACATTCAAATGCTTGTAACTTTTTACTGGAGCGTCATAAAACCTTGAAATTTTGTGACAATAAATTACTCGTACCTCTTATCAATTTAAGCTATCGTTCATAGCTATGCTACCCTTGAGTCCCAAATCAAACACTGATCAAACTTCAAATGGCCCTAACTTCTACACGCTGCACCCTGCATCTTTCAAAGTTTGCCAGAATCGAATGCTTGTAACTTTTTACTGGAGCGTCATAAAACCTTGAAATTTTGTGACAATAAAGAACTCGTGCCTCTTATCAATTTAAGCTATCGCTCATAGCTATGCTTCTTCCTAACTTCTATACGGTCCATCCTACACCTATCAAAGTTTGCAACAATCAAATGCTGGAAACTTTTTACTGGAGCGTCATAAAACCTTGAAATTTTGTGACAATATAGTGCTCGAGCCTCTTATCAATTTAAGCTATCGCTCATAGCTATGCTACCCCTGAGTCCCAAATCAAACACTGATAAAACTTCAAATGGCCCTAACTTCTATACGGTCCTACACCTATCAAACTTTGCAACATTCAAATGCTTGTAACTTTTTACTGGAGCGTCATAAAACCTTGAAATTTTGTGACAATAAATTACTCGTACTTCTTATCAATTTAAGCTATCGTTCATAGCTATGCTACCCTTGAGTCCCAAATCAAACACTGATCAAACTTCAAATGGCCCTAACTTCTATACGGTGCGTCCTACACCTATCAAACTTTGCAACATTCAAATGCTTGTAACTTTTTACTGGAGCGTCATAAAACCTTGAAATTTTGTGACAATAAAATACTCGTACCTCTTATCAATTTAAGCTATCGTTCATAGCTATGCTACCCTTGAGTCCCAAATGAAACACTGATCAAACTTCAAATGGCCCTAACTTCTATACGGTGCGTCCTACACCTATCAAACTTTGCAACATTCAAATGCTTGTAACTTTTTACTGGAGCGTCATAAAACCTTGAAATTTTGTGACAATAAAGAACTCGTGCCTCTTATCAATTTAAGCTATCGCTCATAGCTATGCTACCCCTGAGTCCCAAATCAAACACTGATAAAACTTCAAATGGCCCTAACTTCTATACGGTGCGTCCAACACCTATCAAACTTTGCAACATTCAAATGCTTGTAACTTTTTACTGGAGCGTCATAAAACCTTGAAATTTTGTGACAATAAATTATTCGCACCTCTTATCAATTTAAGCTATCGTTCATAGCTATGCTACCCTTGAGTCCCAAATCAAACACTGATCAAACTTCAAATGGCCCTAACTTCTACACGCAGCATCCTGCATCTTTCAAAGTTTGCCAGAATCGAATGCTTGTAACTTTTTACTGGAGCGTCATAAAACCTTGAAATTTTGTGACAATAAAGAACTCGTGCCTCTTATCAATTTAAGCTATCGCTCATAGCTATGCTACCCCTGAGTCCCAAATCAAACACTGATAAATCTTCAAATGGCCCTAACTTCTGTACGGTGCGTCCTATACCTATTAAAGTTTGCAACAATCAAATGCTTGTAACTTTTTACTGGAGCGTCATAAAACCTAGACATTTTGTGACAATAAAGAACTCGTGCCTCTTATCAATTTAAGCTATCGCTCATAGCTATGCTACCCCTGAGTCCCAAATCAAACACTGATAAAACTTCAAATGGCCCTAACTTCTACACGCTGCATCCAGCATCTATCAAAGTTTGCCAGAATCGAATGCTTGTAACTTTTTACTGGAGCGTCATAAAACCTTGAAATTTTGTGACAATAAATTACTCGTACCTCTTATAAATTTAAGCTATCGTTCATAGCTATGCTACCCTTGAGTCCCAAATCAAACACTGATCAAACTTCAAATGGCCCTAACTTCTATACGGTGCGTCCTACACCTATCAAACTTTGCAACATTCAAATGCTTGTAACTTTTTACTGGAGCGTCATAAAACCTTGAAATTTTGTGACAATAAATTACTCGTACCTCTTATCAATTTAAGCTATCGTTCATAGCTATGCTACCCTTGAGTCCCAAATCAAACACTGATAAAACTTCAAATGGCCCTAACTTCTATACGGTGCGTCCAACACCTATCAAACTTTGCAACATTCAAATGCTTGTAACTTTTTACTGGAGCGTCATAAAACCTTGAAATTTTGTGACAATAAATTACTCGTACCTCTTATCAATTTAAGCTATCGTTCATACCTATGCTACCCTTGAGTCCCAAATGAAACACTGATCAAACTTCAAATGGCCCTAACTTCTATACGGTGCGTCCTACACCTATCAAACTTTGCAACATTCAAATGCTTGTAACTTTTTACTGGAGCGTCATAAAACCTTGAAATTTTGTGACAATAAAGAACTCGTGCCTCTTATCAATTTAAGCTATCGCTCATAGCTATGCTACCCCTGAGTCCCAAATCAAACACTGATAAAACTTCAAATGGCCCTAACTTCTGTACGGTGCGTCCTATACCTATTAAAGTTTGCAACATTCAAATGCTTGTAACTTTTTACTGGAGCGTCATAAAACCTTGAAATTTTGTGACAATAAATTACTCGTACCTCTTATCAATTTAAGCTATCGTTCATAGCTATGCTACCCTTGAGTCCCAAATCAAACACTGATAAAACTTCAAATGGCCCTAACTTCTATACGGTGCGTCCAACACCTATCAAAGTTTGCAACATTCAAATGCTTGTAACTTTTTACTGGAGCGTCATAAAACCTTGAAATTTTGTGACAATAAATTACTCGTACCTCTTATCAATTTAAGCTATCGTTCATAGCTATGCTACCCTTGAGTCCCAAATCAAACACTGATCAAACTTCAAATGGCCCTAACTTCTACACGCTGCATCCTGCATCTTTCAAAGTTTGCCAGAATCGAATGCTTGTAACTTTTTACTGGAGCGTCATAAAACCTTGAAATTTTGTGACAATAAAGAACTCGTGCCTCTTATCAATTTAAGCTATCGCTCATAGCTATGCTACCCCTGAGTCCCAAATCAAACACTGATAAATCTTCAAATGGCCCTAACTTCTGTACGGTGCGTCCTATACCTATTAAAGTTTGCAACAATCAAATGCTTGTAACTTTTTACTGGAGCGTCATAAAACCTTGACATTTTGTGACAATAAAGAACTCGTGCCTCTTATCAATTTAAGCTATCGCTCATAGCTATGCTACCCCTGAGTCCCAAATCAAACACTGATAAAACTTCAAATGGCCCTAACTTCTACACGCTGCATCCAGCATCTATCAAAGTTTGCCAGAATCGAATGCTTGTAACTTTTTACTGGAGCGTCATAAAACCTTGAAATTTTGTGACAATAAATTTGTCGTACCTCTTATAAATTTAAGCTATCGTTCATAGCTATGCTACCCTTGAGTCCCAAATCAAACACTGATAAAACTTCAAATGGCCCTAACTTCTATACGGTGCGTCCTATACCTATCAAAGTTTGCAACATTCAAATGCTTGTAACTTTTTATTGGAGCGCCATTAAACCTTGAAATTTTGTGACAATAAATTACTCGTACCTCTTATCAATTTAAGCTATCGTTCAGAGGTATGCTACCCTTGAGTCCCAAATGAAACACTGATCAAACTTCAAATGGCCCTAACTTCTCTACGGTGCGTCCTACACCTATCAAACTTTGCAACATTCAAATGCTTGTAACTTTTTACTGGAGCGTCATAAAACCTTGAAATTTTGTGACAATAAAGAACTCGTGCCTCTTATCAATTTAAGCTATCGCTCATAGCTATGCTACCCCTGAGTCCCAAATCAAACACTGATAAAACTTCAAATGGCCCTAACTTCTATACGGTGCGTCCAACACCTATCAAACTTTGCAACATTCAAATGCTTGTAACTTTTTACTGGAGCGTCATAAAACCTTGAAATTTTGTGACAATAAATTACTCGCACCTCTTATCAATTTAAGCTATCGTTCATAGCTATGCTACCCTTGAGTCCCAAATCAAACACTGATCAAACTTCAAATGGCCCTAACTTCTACACGCAGCATCCTGCATCTTTCAAAGTTTGCCAGAATCGAATGCTTGTAACTTTTTACTGGAGCGTCATAAAACCTTGAAATTTTGTGACAATAAAGAACTCGTGCCTCTTATCAATTTAAGCTATCGCTCATAGCTATGCTACCCCTGAGTCCCAAATCAAACACTGATAAATCTTCAAATGGCCCTAACTTCTGTACGGTGCGTCCTATACCTATTAAAGTTTGCAACAATCAAATGCTTGTAACTTTTTACTGGAGCGTCATAAAACCTTGACATTTTGTGACAATAAAGAACTCGTGCCTCTTATCAATTTAAGCTATCGCTCATAGCTATGCTACCCCTGAGTCCAAAATCAAACACTGATAAAACTTCAAATGGCCCTAACTTCTACACGCTGCATCCAGCATCTATCAATGTTTGCCAGAATGGAATGCTTGTAACTTTTTACTGGAGCGTCATAAAACCTTGAAATTTTGTGACAATAAATTACTCGTACCTCTTATAAATTTAAGCTATCGTTCATAGCTATGCTACCCTTGAGTCCCAAATCAAACACTGATCAAACTTCAAATGGCCCTAACTTCTATACGGTGCGTCCTACACCTATCAAACTTTGCAACATTCAAATGCTTGTAACTTTTTACTGGAGCGTCATAAAACCTTGAAATTTTGTGACAATAAATTACTCGTACCTCTTATCAATTTAAGCTATCGTTCATAGCTATGCTACCCTTGAGTCCCAAATCAAACACTGATAAAACTTCAAATGGCCCTAACTTCTATACGGTGCGTCCAACACCTATCAAACTTTGCAACATTCAAATGCTTGTAACTTTTTACTGGAGCGTCATAAAACCTTGAAATTTTGTGACAATAAATTACTCGTACCTCTTATCAATTTAAGCTATCGTTCAGAGCTATGCTAACCTTGAGTCCCAAATCAAACACTTATCAAACTTCAAATGGCCCTAACTTCTACACGCTGCATCCTGCATCTTTCAAAGTTTGCCAGAATCGAATGCTTGTAACTTTTTACTGGAGCGTCATAAAACCTTGAAATTTTGTGACAATAAAGAACTCGTACCTCATATCAGTTTAAGCTATCGCTCATAGCTATGCTACCCCTGAGTCCCAATTCAAACACTGATAAAACTTCAAATGGTCCTAACTTCTATACGGTCCATCCTACACCTAGCAATGTTTGCAACAATCAAATGCTGGAAACTTTTTACTGGAGCGTCATAAAACCTTGAAATTTTGTGACAATATAGTGCTCGAGCCTCTTATCAATTTAAGCTATCGCTCATAGCTATGCTACCCCTGAGTCCCAAATCAAACACTGATAAAACTTCAAATGGCCCTAACTTCTATACGGTCCTACACCTATCAAACTTTGCAACATTCAAATGCTTGTAACTTTTTACTGGAGCGTTATAAAACCTTGAAATTTTGTGACAATAAATTACTCGTACTTCTTATCAATTTAAGCTATCGTTCATAGCTATGCTACCCTTGAGTCCCAAATCAAACACTGATCAAACTTCAAATGGCCCTAACTTCTATACGGTGCGTCCTACACCTATCAAACTTTGCAACATTCAAATGCTTGTAACTTTTTATTGGAGCGTCATAAAACCTTGAAATTTTGTGACAATAAATTACTCGTACCTCTTATCAATTTAAGCTATCGTTCATAGCTATGCTACCCTTGAGTCCCAAATCATACACTGATAAAACTTCAAATGGCCCTAACTTCTATACGGTGCGTCCAACACCTATCAAAGTTTGCAACATTCAAATGCTTGTAACTTTTTACTGGAGCGTCATAAAACCTTGAAATTTTGTGACAATAAATTACTCGTACCTCTTATCAATTTAAGCTATCGTTCATAGCTATGCTACCCTTGAGTCCCAAATCAAACACTGATCAAACTTCAAATGGCCCTAACTTCTACACGCTGCATCCTGCATCTTTCAAGGTTTGCCAGTATCGAATGCTTGTAACTTTTTACTGGAGCGTCATAAAACCTTGAAATTTTGTGACAATAAGGAGCTCGTGCCTCTTATCAATTTAAGCTATCGCTCATAGCTATGCTACCCCTGAGTCCCAAATCAAACACTGATAAATCTTCAAATGGCCCTAACTTCTGTACGGTGCGTCCTATACCTATTAAAGTTTGCAACAATCAAATGTTTGTAACTTTTTACTGGAGCGTCATAAAACCTTGACATTTTGTGACAATAAAGAACTCGTGCCTCTTATCAATTTAAGCTATCGCTCATAGCTATGCTACCCCTGGGTCCCAAATCAAACACTGATAAAAATTCAAATGGCCCTAACTTCTACACGCTGCATCCAGCATCTATCAAAGTTTGCCAGAATCGAATGCTTGTAACTTTTTACTGGAGCGTCATAAAACCTTGAAATTTTGTGACAATAAATTACTCGTACCTCTTATAAATTTAAGCTATCGTTCATAGCTATGCTACCCTTGAGTCCCAAATCAAACACTGATCAAACTTCAAATGGCCCTAACTTCTATACGGTGCGTCCTACACCTATCAAACTTTGCAACATTCAAATGCTTGTAACTTTTTACTGGAGCGTCATAAAATCTTGAAATTTTGTGACAATAAATTACTCATAACTCTTATCAATTTAAGCTATCTCTCATAGCTATGCTACCCTTGAGTCCCAAATCAAACACTGATAAAACTTCAAATGGCCCTAACTTCTATACGGTGCGTCCAACCCCTATCAAAGTTTGCAACATTCAAATGCTTGTAACTTTTTACTGGAGCGTCATAAAACCTTGAAATTTTGTGACAATAAATTACTCGTACCTCTTATCAATTTAAGCTATCGTTCAGAGCTATGCTAACCTTGAGTCCCAAATCAAACACTTATCAAACTACAAATGGCCCTAACTTCTACACGCTGCATCCTGCATCTTTCAAAGTTTGCCAGAATCGAATGCTTGTAACTTTTTACTGGAGCGTCATAAAACCTTGAAATTTTGTGACAATAAAGAACTCGTACCTCATATCAGTTTAAGCTATCGCTCATAGCTATGCTACCCCTGAGTCCCAAATCAAACACTGATAAAACTTCAAATGGTCCTAACTTCAATACGGTCCATCCTACACCTAGCAATGTTTGCAACAATCAAATGCTGGAAACTTTTTACTGGAGCGTCATAAAACCTTGAAATTTTGTGACAATAAATTACTCGTACTTCTTATCAATTTAAGCTATCGTTCATAGCTATGCTACCCTTGAGTCCCAAATCAAACACTGATCAAACTTCAAATGGCCCTAACTTCTATACGGTGCGTCCTACACCTATCAAACTTTGCAACATTCAAATGCTTGTAACTTTTTATTGGAGCGTCATAAAACCTTGAAATTTTGTGACAATAAATTACTCTTACCTCTTATCAATTTAAGCTATCGTTCATAGCTATGCTACCCTTGAGTCCCAAATCATACACTGATAAAACTTCAAATGGCCCTAACTTCTATACGGTGCGTCCAACACCTATCAAAGTTTGCAACATTCAAATGCTTGTAACTTTTTACTGGAACGTCATAAAACCTTGAAATTTTGTGACAATAAATTACTCGTACCTCTTATCAATTTAAGCTATCGTTCATAGCTATGCTACCCTTGAGTCCCAAATCAAACACTGATCAAACTTCAAATGGCCCTAACTTCTACACGCTGCATCCTGCATCTTTCAAGGTTTGCCAGTATCGAATGCTTGTAACTTTTTACTGGAGCGTCATAAAACCTTGAAATTTTGTGACAATAAGGAGCTCGTGCCTCTTATCAATTTAAGCTATCGCTCATAGCTATGCTACCCCTGAGTCCCAAATCAAACACTGATAAATCTTCAAATGGCCCTAACTTCTGTACGGTGCGTCCTATACCTATTAAAGTTTGCAACAATCAAATGCTTGTAACTTTTTACTGGAGCGTCATAAAACCTTGACATTTTGTGACAATAAAGAACTCGTGCCTCTTATCAATTTAAGCTATCGCTCATAGCTATGCTACCCCTGGGTCCCAAATCAAACACTGATAAAAATTAAAATGGCCCTAACTTCTACACGCTGCATCCAGCATCTATCAAAGTTTGCCAGAATCGAATGCTTGTAACTTTTTACTGGAGCGTCATAAAACCTTGAAATTTTGTGACAATAAATTACTCGTACCTCTTATAAATTTAAGCTATCGTTCATAGCTATGCTACCCTTGAGTCCCAAATCAAACACTGATCAAACTTCAAATGGCCCTAACTTCTATACGGTGCGTCCTACACCTATCAAACTTTGCAACATTCAAATGCTTGTAACTTTTTACTGGAGCGTCATAAAATCTTGAAATTTTGTGACAATAAATTACTCATAGCTCTTATCAATTTAAGCTATCGCTCATAGCTATGCTACCCTTGAGTCCCAAATCAAACACTGATAAAACTTCAAATGGCCCTAACTTCTATACGGTGCGTCCAACCCCTATCAAAGTTTGCAACATTCAAATGCTTGTAACTTTTTACTGGAGCGTCATAAAACCTTGAAATTTTGTGACAATAAATTACTCGTACCTCTTATCAATTTAAGCTATCGTTCATAGCTATGCTACCCTTGAGTCCCAAATCAAACACTGATCAAACTTCATATGGCCCTAACTTCTACACGCTGCACCCTGCATCTTTCAAAGTTTGCCAGAATCGAATGCTTGTAACTTTTTACTGGAGCGTCATAAAACCTTGAAATTTTGTGACAATAAAGAACTCGTGCCTCTTATCAATTTAAGCTATCGCTCATAGCTATGCTTCTTCCTAACTTCTATACGGTCCATCCTACACCTATCAAAGTTTGCAACAATCAAATGCTGGAAACTTTTTACTGGAGCGTCATAAAACCTTGAAATTTTGTGACAATATAGTGCTCGAGCCTCTTATCAATTTAAGCTATCGCTCATAGCTATGCTACCCCTGAGTCCCAAATCAAACACTGATAAAACTTCAAATGGCCCTAACTTCTATACGGTCCTACACCTATCAAACTTTGCAACATTCAAATGCTTGTAACTTTTTACTGGAGCGTCATAAAACCTTGAAATTTTGTGACAATAAATTACTCGTACTTCTTATCAATTTAAGCTATCGTTCATAGCTATGCTACCCTTGAGTCCCAAATCAAACACTGATCAAACTTCAA